>QEOT01001459.1:93793-106618 GCA_003123785.1 Pterocarya stenoptera
TTACCCTTCCCAATCATTTTCCAATGGATAAGGTCCTGTATGATACATGTATCATGGAAAAAGGTTATGGAACAAGGAGATGATTTAGTAAGTTGACTAACAGAGCACAGGTTGTAATGAAAAGAAGGAATGCACAGCACATTGTGCAAAACAAGTTTAGGAAACAAATGAACAAATCCAATATGTGTAACTGGTGCAGAAAGACCATTTGGCAATTTGACAAACGAGTTGTGAACTGGTGTAAAAGATTGGAAAAGAGAAATAGAATGGACCATGTGATCCGTGGCACCAGTATCAATGATCCATTCATCATGAAGACTGGAGATAATATGTGCTGTGTTTAGAGAAAGGATAGAATGAATAGAAGAAAAAGAAAACTTACCAGAGAGTTGATCAAGTGGAGAAGTTACCAGATTAGCTTTGTGAGGTGAAGAATCTGAGGATTCAGGATGAAGGAGTGCCAGAAGTTGTTGACACTGTTGTGGAGTAAAAGGCATGGAGGGATTCAATGTGGAATTGGCAACATTAATACTGCTGTGATGAGCAGAATTGACAGAAGGATGAAAAGTGGATGGAGGATTGGAGGATCTGGCTTTGGATCTATAACCAGGAGGATATCCATGCAACTTAAAACATTTCTCCATAGTATGCCCTGGAAGAGAACAATGAGAGCAAATAGGTCTGCGAGTAGAAGGTTTGGTTGTAGGAGCATGTTTTGTAGTGGAAGAAAAAGCAGCAGATGGTATATTTGGAGCTAAAACAGATCCAATATCACGTTGTCGTTCTTCTTGAAGAACTAGAGAAAATACTTTGTTGATAGGAGGCAGAGGCTCAATGAGAAGAATCTGACCTCTAACATGCGAATAGGAATCATTTAATCCCATCAAAAAACGCATGACATAGTCCTGTTGATGCATATTCACCAAGGATCGTAAGCCACCGCAAGAACAAACAGGTAGGGGACGATAGTTCATCAACTCATCCCAAAGTCCTTTCATCTGAGTGAAATACGCACTGACAGAAAGATCATCTTGTGTAAGAGATGCAATGGATTTTTGTAATTGAAAAATCCTAGGGCCATTGCCTTGAGAGAACCTCTCGTGAAGATCAGACCACATCTCTTTTGCAGAATCAACGTAAATGACACTAGCAGCAATCTCTTTAGAAAGAGAATTAAGTAACCAGGAAAGAACCATATTGTTGCATCGAGTCCAGGACTGGAACAACGAAGAAGTACCTGGAGGAGATGGAGCAGATCCATCGACGAAGCAGACCTTATTTTTGGCAGTCAATGCCATGAGCATGGAACGACGCCATGTGTTGTAGTTATTGCCTGTAAGGAGCTGAGTAACAAGCAGCGTGCCTGGACTATCTCCATGATGAAGATAATATGGATCGGAAGAATCCACAGGCAAAACAGAGGAGTTAGCGGAAGAATTTCCCGCGGGAGAATTTTCTACTGATACCATGATAAGTGTTGAACTCAAAAGTTTGCAAGATTCTGTAAAATCTTATGTATCAAAAACAGAGTACATATGTGCCCTTTATATACAAGCCAGAGTAGGCGGGAAAAGTTAAAATGAAAAAACTAACTAACGAACTTATAACGTGGTTTATAACTAAACTAACTAAACTGAAGAATTAATAATACAATATTTCCAATATCTAGTGCCACTTTGACTAACCAAGAAACATGTTTTGATGGCCTTCACGAGGTAGCATCAGACTAGATCTAGCGTTAAAAATAGCCTTTCAGACCCTCTCTAATTGTACTAAGCTCTACAGCGTATCTCTTGCGCTCATAAACCTTGGTTGGGTTGCTGAGACAAAAAGAAAGAAGGTTGCTAACAGAAAGAAAGCACATATTTTCCATGTTGGAAAATTTCCGAAAGAATTTTTTCCCTTTAATATCAAAGTCGAGCAGCAGCAATCAAGAAACTTCAGAGTCCGCGCGTTACTAGTGTGAGAAAGCTGCTTCAGACAACGGGCAGTATGTCAGTTGGTGTATTAAACCAAATGACTTCGTTTTCATTTTATTTTATTTTTTGCAAACTGAGAACTTAAAACGACGACGTTTTACTCATTTATGAAATAACGTCATTTATATGCATATAAATATAAAGATATATATTATATAATAGGTCGGTTCGCCAGTTTGAACGAATCGAACTGATCAATCACAGTTTTAGCTAATATTTACGGCCAGCCAGTCGATTCCCGGCCCGTTCCATGTTCTGGCAGTCGGTCTTCTCGGTTCATGTATAGCCCTATCACACACCACACTTTTTTTTATTATTTATTATTTTTATTTTATTCTTTTTAAATTAATTGAATTCTTCTATACATCATTCATATATTATATATTTTGTAAGCAAAAATAATAATAATAATAAAGTATTATAATGTATGGTGTATAGAAATGATAAATAAAAATTTTCTTTCTATTTTTGGAATAAATTATATCGTCTTCTAATTAGAGTCTATTTTTGTAGCTAATTTGTTTAGTTGACGGAGGTTCGAAACTGTTAATTAATTTATCCTCGAACCTTCGGTATTTTTCTGATGGGCTCATTATAGACGTTTCTAATTATAATGATGACTACAATTTCTCATTTCAAGCAGACATAAGCACTACAAGTTCAAAATAAAAATAAAAATAAAAATAAAACTCTCTTAACTTTTAGCCCCCAAATTATTATTTTTTTATAATTTCTCCCCCCAAACAAGATATAATTGAAAGAGAGAAGTTTTAACCGTAAGCCCATCACAATAGTTCCTCTATGTGAGAATTCAGAGAGAAGTAATGAAAGATGTGATTGATCTTCTATCTCTTTGTTTCCAACTTTTTAAAAATTTCAGAACTTTTAGATAAAAAGAAATTTAAAATAATTTTCTACAAATAAATTTGCAGATTCTTTGTAATTATAAAGAGTATGTGAATTTTTTTAATCTCAAATATGTTTTATTCTCAAAAAATCATATATATATATATGTATGCACATTGATTCATCAAGTAAATAAAATTTTTTTAAATTATTATGTTGTATATATGTTTAAATTAGTTTTGAATATCATAATATATATGACCCTCATTATATGGATCATTTTCTTTGCCTATTTATTTTGAAAGCTTAAGTTGAACGAATATGGATAAGTCAAAAACTTTAAATCATAAACATTGTTAAGATTAATTAGGTTTCGAAATAAAAATAAATTAAATGAACTTTTTCATGAGTTTTTAATATTGTTAATGAGACAAGGTTTCGAAACAAAATAAATGAAGATTTTCTTATAAATTATTTACTAGTACTCTATATATATTGAGAATAAAAGTGATAATTAATAACCCTTATAATTTGTTGGAAGAACATGATTGAGATCATGAAGTGGCATGTTATATGTTTTTATTTTTTATTTTACATTCAAAATTGAAACTTACTATATATATACTTATATATTGCACGCTTTTAAGTAATTTTTTAATTTTTGTTATATAAAAATTTTTATATATCTTTCGGCTCCCTTTACATAAATCGTGAGTCCCCTATCTAGCTTGATTGTGCAAAAAAGAGGTGATGGTTGTTGAAAAAAATGTTTAGAAATAAGATATCCGTACGTTAAAAGTTGATATAATTATTTATCACAATAATCTTGTGGATGTGAAGAAAAGCGCAGCTTATAGCCTTGCTCGATGGCATAAATAGAGAGAGAGGTGTAAAGTTAATGGGATATAGCAAAATGCCAATTATAAGGCTCCTCCATGTAATTACTTCTAGATATGGCCATTCATTTTTTAGAAGAAAAACAGTATAGCAACCATCCGACTTCCCTTTGACTCTCCCCTTTCCCTCCAAGCCTCATGTTTTTGCGACGTACACTAGTTATAACCAACTTTTAAACAAAAAGGGGTTGTTTCTTCTACATTATAAGTCATCGCTCGAAAGAATTCCCAAGAACTACGAACACTCCGGAGTGGGCTTGGGAAGGCCACCAGCTAGCTTTGCATGAGATCCTTCCCTTGATGCATTTTTTAGCAGCTCTTCAATATTGAAGTTTGCAAAAAATTACAGAAAGTTTAAAAAAACTAAAAGTCTTAATTTGTTTATTTGTTCTACTTTTTTCCACTTCTTTGTGTTTATTTCAGAAGAGCTGCAATATTCAAAATGCCACAAGAGGATGATCATGGAAGGACCAGGAGAATTACCATTATTAGTTTGTGTTCCATACTGCTGGTGTCCATGGTTGTTGCTGTGACTGTTGGCGTTAACCTAAATCGTCTTGAATCCAGCGACCCTAAAAATGGCAACAAGTTTCATGAAGTATCCGACACCATGAAAGCTGTCGAATCCATCTGCCAGCCCACTGATTACAAACAAGATTGCGTCAAGGCCCTTTACGCTGAGGCAGGACAAACCACAGATCCTAAAGAACTCATTCAGGCTGCATTTCAAGTGGCAATGAAACGTATCAGCGAGGGTGCCAAGAAATCCACTGTCTTGCATGAGCTGGAGAAGGACCCTAGAGCCAAACAGGCCCTTAATAATTGCAAAGAGCTCTTGGACTCTGCCATTGCTGAGCTTAAGCACTCTTTTGCAGAAGTGGGAGAGTTTGATCTCTCCCAAGTAGAAAAAGTGCTTGTTGATTTGAAGATTTGGCTCAGCGCTGTCATTACATACCAAGAAACTTGCTTGGATGGCTTTCAGAACACGACCAGCCACGCTGGGCAGAAAATGAAGGAGGCTTTGAAGAGTGCCATGAGGCTCAGCAGCAATGGCCTTGCCATTGTCTCTGATATATCTAGTGTGCTCACAGGGTTGGAGATACCAAGCCTGCGTGGACACCGTCGTCTTCTTCAAGACCTCCCCGTTATTGGTCATAATGACGATGCCGAAGCCTTAAAGTGGATTGACAGTCCCGGAGTTCGGAGACTTCTCGAGGCGCATCCAGCCAACAACATTAGGCACGACCTTGTTGTAGCTAAGGATGGGAGTGGAGATTTCAAGACCATCAATGAGGCATTGTTTCATGTCCCCAAGCATGGAAACAAGACCTTTGTTCTCTACATCAAGGAAGGAGTTTATCATGAGTACGTCCAGATCAACAAGTCCATGACCCATTTGATGATGCTTGGTGATGGAGCTCAAAAGACAAAGATCACCGGAAACAAGAACTTTGTCGATGGCACGCCCACCTTCAAAACCTCAACAGTTGGTACGTACGAAATCCTAACCTCGACAATCCATATCTCTATACATGCCAATAGTTTGAGCTGGTAAAAGAAGCAGTTTTCTATGTATGTTTTTCTTGATCAGACTAACAATTTTGAATCATGCATGCAGCTGTTTCCGGGGATAACTTCATTGCCATGAATATTGGGTTCGAGAACACTGCTGGCCCTGAGAAACATCAGGCTGTGGCATTAAGAGTCCAAGCCGATATGTCCATCTTCTACAACTGCTCCATGGATGGATACCAAGACACGCTTTACGCGCACACCAAACGCCAATTCTACCGCGACTGCACCATCTCTGGCACAATCGACTTCGTCTTCGGCGATGCTGCTGCAGTCTTCCAAAACTGTACCTTTGTTGTCCGCAAGCCATTGGAAAACCAGCAATGCATTGTGACAGCACAGGGTAGGAAAGAGAGGCGCCAGCCAACAGCACTGATCCTCCAAGACTGCACCATCGTCGCGGATCCCGCATTCTACCCTGTGAGATTCGATCGCGGGGCGTATCTCGGGCGGCCGTGGAAGGAGTTCTCGAGGACCATCATCATGGAATCCTACATGGACGACTTGATCCAACCTCAAGGTTGGCTGCCTTGGATGGGCGATTTTGCCCTCAGGACATGCTTCTACGCCGAATTCAACAACCGAGGCCCCGGTGCAAGCTTGAAAGATCGTGTAAAATGGCGAGGAATCAAGAACATCACGCGCGCACATGCACTAGACTTTTCTCCGGGAAGGTTCGTCTGGGGCGATACGTGGATTAAGCCCATCGGACTGCCTTACACCTCGGGCTTCACCACCAGCGAGACACAAATCATAGGAAAACCTTGAAATATTTGTTCTGATTTCTAGAATGCTTTTTCTGCTTTTTCTTTTTTCGATCCCGGCCTTCTGCATGCATGTCCAGTTTCAAATTAAGCCGTCCAACATTGGATTGTAACTATACTTAGTTTGAATGATCGACGATTAACATATAAATAATCCAACCAATAGATCAGTACTATTTAGAAATTGTAAATATATAAATATCGATCGATCCAGTTTATGTAACCATCATCATGTACAAATTCTTTTTTTTTTTTTTTTATGGTAACATACTCATGTCATTAATGAGTATAAGTTTATAACTATGACTTATCAATACATGAAAAATTCAGACTATAAGTCAAACTACACATCAGCTCTGAGGCTTCCTCGAGTTATTTCAAATGATAATAAGTTTGTGTCACTTAGAATGCTGCATCATCGTTTTTGCCGTATATATGGTCAATAAGTAAGCTTCAGTACTGCTGATCAGAANATGGTAACATACTCATGTCATTAATGAGTATAAGTTTATAACTATGACTTATCAATACATGAAAAATTCAGACTATAAGTCAAACTACACATCAGCTCTGAGG
The DNA here is from genome assembly GCA_003123785.1 of Pterocarya stenoptera. Lineage (NCBI taxonomy): Eukaryota > Viridiplantae > Streptophyta > Magnoliopsida > Fagales > Juglandaceae > Pterocarya > Pterocarya stenoptera. The sequence continues at coordinate 100,427 of QEOT01001459.1, forward strand.
CTTCCTCACACTCGAGTTATTTCAAATGATAATAAGTTTGTGTCACTTAGAATGCTGCATCATCGTTTTTGCCGTATATATGGTCAATAAGTAAGCTTCAGTACTGCTGATCAGAAGCTAGCATATATATCTTAAGGCTCATTAATATTATGCCAATTAGATGGGACATCAATTAATGTGACTATTTTATACTTTCATTCATGTATAACTGGATTACAATGTGTTGGAATGGTAGCTTGATTTTCTGTTAAAAATGTTATTCTAGAGATTTTGTTTGACCGTGGCTCGACTGTGGCTCGATTTTGACTCGAGCAAACTTCAGACAGATTGTTCACTTGACATCCACTCGAGTGAATGTTCAAAAAACCTAATTCATGTGCCGTTTTATATATAATATATAAACATATTCTTGTAAAGAGAAAAAGTATGAGTTGGGACCAGAAAGAAAGCGAACTCCTTTTATGAGATTTTGAGAGCTCATTGGATGTACTAGGGCTTTTGGGATTGAAGAGTGATTTATGATTTCTCTCTTGTACTCCATCTTTGTGATAATAAATCCCTTGAGATTGACTCTGCCAGTGAATGTAGGCTATTGCTTAAGCTAAACCACTTAAATCTTGATGTTCTTTGTGTGGTTTTCAAATTTTTGTTATTTGATTCCACTAATCTATTTCAAAATTGTCTCTAGATATTCAATAATCCTAACAAACTGGTATCAGAGCGCTAGACTCTATGGAAAATCTTGAGAGATGGCTATGGCAAAATTCAAAGTAGAGAAATTTAATGGTCAAAATAGTTTAGTCTATAGTGCATCGAGATGAGGGCTTTGCTATGACAACAAAGCTTGTCAGAAGTTTTAAAAGAGAAAATGTCAAATAAGCCTTCTACATCAACAAAGGAAGATGAAGAGAAAGTACATAATGCCATTTTGTTGTCTCTCTCCAATAGAGTATTGCAAAAGGTCATTGATGAAAAGACCACTGCCGATCTTTGGAAGAAACTTGAGAGTTTGTACATGAAGAAGTTGCTCACCAATCGTTTGTATTTGAAGCAATGATTATACACTCTCAAGATGAGGGAAGACACTTCTATTTTTGACCATCTAGATGAATTTAATAAAATCATTATGGATCTGAGGAATATTGATATTAAGCTTAATGATGAAGATCAAGCCTTAATTGTGTTGTGTTCGTTGCCGGTTTCATTTGATAGTTTTGTGAACACGATGCTATATGGTAGAGATACCATCTCCTTGGTAAATATAAAATCTATTTTGAATTCTAAGGAGTTGAAAACAAAATTGGATATACAAGGCACAGAAAATCTAGCAGATTACTTGTTTGTAAATGTTCTACTGGTGGTAGATCCAGAGAAAGAAGTTTAGAAAATAGTAGGGGTAATTCTAGTGGCAGCTCAAAATTTAACAAGAAAAATGTTAAATGTTAATATTGTTATATATTTGGTCATTACAAGAATAAGTGTCCCAGATTGAAGAACAAGAAAGAAGGTACAATTCCTCCAATGTTGTTAACGTTGAAGAACAGTCTAACAGCTCTAATGTTGTCCTAGCAGTCAGCGACTCTAGCAGTTGTTTTGGTGACAAGTGGGTTATGGACTCAGCTTGCATGTTCCATACGTGTCTCAAAGAGATTAGTTCATTACCTATGAATCAATCAACGGGTGATTCCATTTTGGTTGGGAATGATATGGCTTATGAGATTGTTGAGATTGGTTCAATCAAGATTAAGATGTATAATGGAACTGTTAGAACTTTGTTTAACATTTGGCATATTCCATCTTTGAAGAAAATCTTATATCTTTAGGCACTCTTGACTATTTTCAGATGATCCTGATTCTGACAGCACTCGGATGTGAGTGAGAAGGGTATAATTATCTTGAGTAAGCAGGTTTACTAACTTTGGGGTATCTTTTGTTATCCATCTAGAGGTGGCATTCAATATTTACTCATCTTGACCATTTGAGAAAAAAGTTTGGGTTTATTTTTTTGTAGTTTTTGGAGTGACACATTTGATACTCTTCAAATATTGAAAAGCTTTGATTGAGAACTTGACAGTAAAGAAGGTAAAGCTACTTTATGTTGACATTTGGGATGAAATTTTGGTATTGTCAGATACCGTACACTTGGATCACTCCACATCAAAATGAAATAGCTAGGCGGATGTATGCTTTCGAAATGCCAGCTTGTCTAAAAGTTGGGTGAAATTGTCAACACAACTTGTTAATTGGGTGAACCTTTCTCCTTACACAACTTTTGAATTGTTGTTTCCACAGGAGATGAGAGCAGGGTTATGGTAGAAGGTAGAGTTGCTGGAAGACCTTCACAAAAGAAGTGCATGTGGCACTCTAGATCATGCTATTGGAAAGGAGCATATTCTGATTTTGGCATTGGCGCACAATGAAAGCAAGTCTACAGTTTCGTCTCGTAGATAGAGGAGGCCACCTTCAGAATACGCTAATGCAGACTTTGTGGTGCACTTACTTTGGCAGAGAATATTTGTTATTAGCCTTCCACGCACATGTATTCAGAAGCCGTTATTCAAGTAAGCAGTCTATATAATAGTGTGTTGCTTTTGTATGAAGAGGTTGAATCTTTTCACTAGGACCAAACTTGTACTTTGGTTAAATTGTCTATGGAGATGAAAATTTTTAGATGGAAATGGGTTTTTCAAGACATAAGTGTTGTGCGTCCCATTTGGGATTTGTGGAGGAGTGATCTTTGGTGGACATCTTTGATGTCTTTGTTGTCAAATGGTGAAAGTCCACTTTGGTGAAATTCATTTTGTTTAGGCTTGACGGAATTCAAACCATGATGGAGATTTGTTGGAATTGTAGCTTGATTTTCTGTTGAAAATGCTATTCCAGAGGCTTGGCTTGACTGTGGCTCAATTGTGGTTCGACCTTGGCTAGCTCGAGTAAACTTCAAACAGATTGTTCACTTAACATCCACTCGACAGTCCTCTTAAGTGCATATTCAAACAACCAAGTTCATGTACCATTTTATATATAAACATATTTTTGTAAAGGGAAAAAGTGTGAGCTGCGACCAGAAAGAGAGAGAACTCATTTTGTGAGATTTTAAGAGCTCATTGAATATATTGGAGTTTTGAGATTGAAGACTGATTTGTGATTTCTTTGTTGTACACATCTTTGTGATAATGAGTTTCTTGAGATCGGGGAACAGGGTACATATATATATAGGTGTATAAGAAAATAGAAAAAAATTAATGATCAATGAAGAGATCAAAAGGATAGAAAATGCGAAGCAACTCTATTGCCTTCATCATCTAAGCATTGGCATTGGTTTCATCAAAGTCATCTCTAAAATTTAGCTAAAAGTACATGTTTTCCAAGAATAAAAAATGATTCAAGCCATAAATCCATATTAGATTAGTCAAAATAATAATATAATATTATTTTTTAATTATAATTTTTTTAAATTTTTTTTTCATATTTTGCAACTATACTAAACATATATTAATTAATAATTTAATTTTTACTTAAATTACTATTTTCCAACTAATTATTTTTCACAACCTAATTATTCAATAAATACATTTTGACAACCCTTCTTCTACCCAACAATCACATAAAAATTTATGTGAAAGGGAGTTGATTGTCCGTGACTATTTGACATTAACCAGGCCCATCATTATCTTTGCGTGGGAAGAAAGCGAAGAAGCGTAATGACGAAGACTTCCCTTTATAAAGAGTCTTGATATATCGTAGGATTTTTGTACCCCAAACATCTAGCTTTTCGCTTTCCTCCCTTCCTTCCTTTCTTTCTTTCTTTCGTTTCCTTTCTTTCAATGTTTCATTTCCCTCTCTCTTTCGATTGCTATCTGCAAATTCGTTTGGCATGGCAATTAGTATTTTCGATCATGAACTACCCTTCGACACCCATAACCTCTACGATGTGTCCTACACTAACCAAATCCAAACCCTCTTTACTCGCTCCCCTTCCTTGGTCGACTCCTGGATTTCTGATATCTACTGTATCCATCACCAACGCCTTCACCGTCTCGTCATCGAACTTGACCTTGAGTGGCACCCCAGCTTCAATCGCCACATCCATAACCTTGTCACCACTCTGCAATCATAAGTGTTCCTCAATCAAGAGAGAAGACTTTGAGGACCTTAGGACAACAAGAGATGAAACGAAAAAAAAAATGAGAAGGGGAGAGAGGAAGTGTTTGGTGAGGAAAGAGAGAAAGGGGGAGAAAGATAAGGGAAGAAGAAAATCGACAGGATGACTAAATTGGGGTGTTCGGCGAGGGAGAAAGTGAGAGAAAGTGAAAGGGGGTGTTAAGGGGAATTGAAAAATGTGAGAAACGTTATGAGCAGTTGGGCCTAATATTTTGGAATAAAATATCACTTTTGAAGATGAATAGTACATCCTCAAATATGAAGAAAGACTTAGAAATATTGTAGCTCCTATTTGAAGTTTCCACTATTTGACTACTCCAATATAAATCATTTTATTTATATTCTTTCAAATTTTAAAGATACATTGACAGTTGGCTACTCCAATGGAGTGTTAAAAAAAAAAAAAAAAACCAATGGAGTGTTCTAACATCTCTATAAACTCAATCTGTGCAATAAACTCGGGTCCTGATCTATTGCTGTTTTGGCCAAAATATTATTTTGAAATATCATATTATCATCGTAATACAACATCTAAGACTTTTTTTTTTACCATTTAAATCATCTAAAAAATCTTAAAAATTATTAAATAAAACTTTCCGACAAATTTTAATGGCCACCGAGTGGTCGCAAATCATCATGTCTCGCCATAAAATCAGTTGTCACATTAGTTGGCATGAAATGAGTTACAAAATAATTGTGTATGCATCATTATTATTTCCACTATGTTTGTCCTTTTAGTGAGATTCAAGAATATTAGCTGAGTGAACAATAGACAAAAATATATATGTTTCTTACATGCTCTAAAAATAGGCATTAATTATAAATGAGTTTGACACCAATTTTCAAATGTAAAAAGATTTGTCTATTGTTAAATTATTAATCATTAAAATCTTTTCTATAAGAAAAAGAAAAACATTTTTGCTATTTTTCTTTTTAATATGAAAAATTATATTCATCATTTCTCACACCACACATCATACGTAATTTTCTTATTTTTTATTTATTTTTTTCTTTTACTAAATGTGTAGTATATGGATGATGAGTAAAAGAAATTAATTAGTTTAGGAAGAATAAAACAAAAACAAAATTAAAAAAATTAAAAAATTAAAATAAATAGTGTGTAGAATGATAAGTAACAAAATTCTTTTAACATTGCTATTATTTTTACTAAAAGAAATGTTCTTCCAATTAAATTTTATCATTTTAATATATTATATCTTAAATATTTTTTTATTTAAATATTTGAATAATTATAAATGGATTAAGGTCGCCTCAAGCTAATGTCTTTAGTAGCATAGAGATAAATACTTAAAGGAGTCATATATCATTTAGCTATTTAATGTCATCTGAAACACTTTATATTTGCCGTAGGCCTCACTTAATGGATCTTTCTTTTGAATATATAGTTATTAGGTATTCTCATAATAAATGGTACTGTCGTTCTCTTGTCATACTTTCATCCCATTATATAATATCATGTCAATCAAAATTAATATTTATATAAATAACTTTAATTACATAATATATTATAATAAAGAGACAACATCACATCATTCATATTTCACAAGCAATACCAAATACAAGCTTTGAATGTATTAATCTTGTACAATTATTTTAAAAAATTGTGGGTTCACCGCCAAGAGGCAAGAAGTCACTTAATTATGATGGAACTTTTTGTTTTTGTAAAGATTCTGCACGAAACTTACATATCCTAAAACCACACAAATCATTTTTGTTTCGAAGTATTTAAAATTTTTTTCCTCTTCCCCGACAAAAATTTTAGGAGATTTGTTTGTGTTAAAAATAAAAAATTCTATACATCATCTCATTTTTATTTTATCGTATAAAATATGACATATTTATCACTATTAGATGATAATAGTAATAAATGTATAATATGTTACATAGTCAGATAAAAATAAGATGAATTTGTGATATATACATTACTAGTTAAAAATATCTAACATACAGTCCGTCATGTGTGACACTTGATACTTAGAATTATCAAAATTTCTCATAATTTTATTT
>QEOT01001459.1:107007-137190 GCA_003123785.1 Pterocarya stenoptera
ATATTTTGCAACTATACTAAACATATATTAATTAATAATTTAATTTTTACTTAAATTACTATTTTCCAACTAATTATTTTTCACAACCTAATTATTCAATAAATACATTTTGACAACCCTTCTTCTACCCAACAATCACATAAAAATTTATGTGAAAGGGAGTTGATTGTCGGTGACTATTTGACATTAACCAGGCCCATCATTATCTTTGCGTGGGAAGAAAGCGAAGAAGCGTAATGACGAAGACTTCCCTTTATAAAGAGTCTTGATATATCGTAGGATTTTTGTACCCCAAACATCTAGCTTTTCGCTTTCCTCCCTTCCTTCCTTTCTTTCTTTCTTTCGTTTCCTTTCTTTCAATGTTTCATTTCCCTCTCTCTTTCGATTGCTATCTGCAAATTCGTTTGGCATGGCAATTAGTATTTTCGATCATGAACTACCCTTCGACACCCATAACCTCTACGATGTGTCCTACACTAACCAAATCCAAACCCTCTTTACTCGCTCCCCTTCCTTGGTCGACTCCTGGATTTCTGATATCTACTGTATCCATCACCAACGCCTTCACCGTCTCGTCATCGAACTTGACCTTGAGTGGCACCCCAGCTTCAATCGCCACATCCATAACCTTGTCACCACTCTGCAATCATAAGTGTTCCTCAATCAAGAGAGAAGACTTTGAGGACCTTAGGACAACAAGAGATGAAACGAAAAAAAAATGAGAAGGGGAGAGAGGAAGTGTTTGGTGAGGAAAGAGAGAAAGGGGGAGAAAGATAAGGGAAGAAGAAAATCGACAGGATGACTAAATTGGGGTGTTCGGCGAGGGAGAAAGTGAGAGAAAGTGAAAGGGGGTGTTAAGGGGAATTGAAAAATGTGAGAAACGTTATGAGCAGTTGGGCCTAATATTTTGGAATAAAATATCACTTTTGAAGATGAATAGTACATCCTCAAATATGAAGAAAGACTTAGAAATATTGTAGCTCCTATTTGAAGTTTCCACTATTTGACTACTCCAATATAAATCATTTTATTTATATTCTTTCAAATTTTAAAGATACATTGACAGTTGGCTACTCCAATGGAGTGTTAAAAAAAAAAAAAAAAACCAATGGAGTGTTCTAACATCTCTATAAACTCAATCTGTGCAATAAACTCGGGTCCTGATCTATTGCTGTTTTGGCCAAAATATTATTTTGAAATATCATATTATCATCGTAATACAACATCTAAGACTTTTTTTTTTACCATTTAAATCATCTAAAAAATCTTAAAAATTATTAAATAAAACTTTCCGACAAATTTTAATGGCCACCGAGTGGTCGCAAATCATCATGTCTCGCCATAAAATCAGTTGTCACATTAGTTGGCATGAAATGAGTTACAAAATAATTGTGTATGCATCATTATTATTTCCACTATGTTTGTCCTTTTAGTGAGATTCAAGAATATTAGCTGAGTGAACAATAGACAAAAATATATATGTTTCTTACATGCTCTAAAAATAGGCATTAATTATAAATGAGTTTGACACCAATTTTCAAATGTAAAAAGATTTGTCTATTGTTAAATTATTAATCATTAAAATCTTTTCTATAAGAAAAAGAAAAACATTTTTGCTATTTTTCTTTTTAATATGAAAAATTATATTCATCATTTCTCACACCACACATCATACGTAATTTTCTTATTTTTTATTTATTTTTTTCTTTTACTAAATGTGTAGTATATGGATGATGAGTAAAAGAAATTAATTAGTTTAGGAAGAATAAAACAAAAACAAAATTAAAAAAATTAAAAAATTAAAATAAATAGTGTGTAGAATGATAAGTAACAAAATTCTTTTAACATTGCTATTATTTTTACTAAAAGAAATGTTCTTCCAATTAAATTTTATCATTTTAATATATTATATCTTAAATATTTTTTTATTTAAATATTTGAATAATTATAAATGGATTAAGGTCGCCTCAAGCTAATGTCTTTAGTAGCATAGAGATAAATACTTAAAGGAGTCATATATCATTTAGCTATTTAATGTCATCTGAAACACTTTATATTTGCCGTAGGCCTCACTTAGTGGATCTTTCTTTTGAATATATAGTTATTAGGTATTCTCATAATAAATGGTACTGTCGTTCTCTTGTCATACTTTCATCCCATTATATAATATCATGTCAATCAAAATTAATATTTATATAAATAACTTTAATTACATAATATATTATAATAAAGAGACAACATCACATCATTCATATTTCACAAGCAATACCAAATACAAGCTTTGAATGTATTAATCTTGTACAATTATTTTAAAAAATTGTGGGTTCACCGCCAAGAGGCAAGAAGTCACTTAATTATGATGGAACTTTTTGTTTTTGTAAAGATTCTGCACGAAACTTACATATCCTAAAACCACACAAATCATTTTTGTTTCGAAGTATTTAAAATTTTTTTCCTCTTCCCCGACAAAAATTTTAGGAGATTTGTTTGTGTTAAAAATGAAAAATTCTATACATCATCTCATTTTTATTCTATCGTATAAAATATGACATATTTATCACTATTAGATGATAATAGTAATAAATGTATAATATGTTACATAGTCAAATAAAAATAAGATGAATTTGTGATATATACATTACTAGTTAAAAATATCTAACATACAGTCCGTCATGTGTGACACTTGATACTTAGAATTATCAAAATTTCTCATAATTTTATTTTCAAGTATCACTTAAATACAAAACATTTTTTAAATTTCAAAATTTAAACTTTTTTATCTAATTATTGTCTAATCATTATTCAAATATAAAAACTAATACAACTTTTATAAATTTCAAAACAAAACTTAAAAATTAATTCAACTTTTAAAAACTTTAAAATAAAATAATATTAAAATAAATTTTTAATATTTTTTCTTTTTTTTTAAACCCAATAAAATCACGTGGATATATAATTTTTTTATACTCTTCACACAAATTATTTCAATACTCTCCGTAAAATAAAATTAGAGTAATATTATATATAATTGTAAAGTGTGTAAATACTATATAATTATTTTAAAAAAATAGAATTTATTGTTAAAAAATTTAATTTTTTTATATAAATTTTATATCTATTTATTTATTTAAAGAAACTACTTAAATATCATTTCTCGTGAAATTATACTCGGAGAGTCGGAAGTTTCAAACAAATCCCTAACGCGTCGGAATTCTTCTCACCGTCGCCTTCGCCGTCACCACAGTATTCACATAGACCATCACCACTCCGATGGCTCCAGGTCCCATATATAGTTATAATTCTAGTTAGGGTTTTCCCAGTTCGAATTTTTAGCTTTGTAAATCTTTGTTGGCTTTGTAATTACTGTATTTATGCATTTCTCTTTTTTTTTTAGGTTTTAGATTATAATTTTTCTATCTCAATTCTCGACTAAAGCGATTGAGTTTCCTGCTCTAATTTTAATTTTTTCGGTGTCAATGTTTATGATTTTGTAATTTATATAATTAGTACGATTTGTTTGGATTAATTTACTGTTTGGTTCTTGAGAAAGATCATGAAAGAGAAATAAAATTATATCTTTTGGCTTTTATGGCTTGCTTTTAGAGGACTATTTCTTCAAGTTTTTTTTAGATGGTTAATTTTCATTGTGGATTACGAAAGTAACAGTTTACGCGGTCTTAGTGCCAGCTGTTTCTTTGATGATTATCGGTGTAGACTCTTGACAATAAGACCTTAGTAATTTCAAATAGCATCAATAGTTTTTGTTAATTAGCTTTCCAGGCATTTTCCATTCTTTTTTAAAAATAATAGAAAGATGATCACCTTTCCTGATGTCTATCTATTGCTGAGTTCTTGTAGAAGTGACAGTTCTTCTCACAGTGAGCATGAAGCGTCTAATCATTCAAAGAGGCACAAGAAGAATGACAGGCCAAAGAAGGTGGTAGTTTAATTCCTTTCGTACTTCTCTGTTTGCTTGCTCTGCTTGTCGTCTTTTCCCCTTCCTTTTCCCCTTCATGTCTAGAACAAGGAAAAGGAACGAAACTAGAGTAAATACCATAAACAGCATAACCAAAAACTTAAGAGTGGTAGGCCACTACACTCTCTATAGCTTAATATGATCTACAAGATTGTTTTTATGCCAGTGATGAACTTTTATGGCGCAAAAGCATATATTTATAGCCCAATAAAATAGCAAATACATTTAGTGGAAGGATGGTGGCTACTCTTCTTTGATGAAAGAGATATAGCATTGCCTGGTATTTTGAGTGTAGAACAGCTCCATGATATGTGTATATATGAAGTATGTGTGCGTGCGTGCGTGTGTGTGCGTGCGTGCTTGTGCGTGCGTGCGTGTGCGTACGCACCGGTGGTTATTAATTCATATATACTGCAGTCCTAATTTGTTATTATTGCTTCAACATCAGGAGTCTGCATATATATAAAACAAACGGAAGAAAATAGTGCAAAGTCAGGTTTCTAGAATGTAATTAGGTGCTTCTTTTGTATAATTCCTGTGTACATAGGCTTCATCTAGTTTCATTAAATTAAATTTCTTACTTATCAAAAATAAATAAAAATAGTGCAAAGTCATTTGAAGCTATAATAAATATTATTTAAGTCCATTGGATTCAGTCAATTTCCCAAGCTAGCTCGGAGGTCATTACTCGATTTCCAGAGATTACAAACCAGTATCAGACCATTTCTATCTGCTATGTGTTTAAACTGCAACCGAATCTTTAACATTAAAGCTGCAAAGATTTGCTGTAAATTTTCTAATGGAGTCAATGGCCCTCCATTTGGCCCACCAGCTGGGCCAATAATCCAAGGCATGCTAGGAAATTTTCTTCACCCACTCTCTCACTCTGCTCTCTCTCTAGTTTATCTTTATGAATTAAGTACTCAGCTATGGCAAATAGTTTTGAGCTCTGTAAGGCATTTAAACAAAGTTTTGAACTCTGTTCCGGTTGAAGCACCGGAATAGAATATTTTGGTACTGGTGCATATGCTTGTTATTGATTAATATGTATGTGATTGATTAATAGTAAGTGAAGCTTGCTTGTGATTGAATTATTTTATTTTTAATTATTGTAGTAAGTAAGCATTATTAAAAATAAACCACGGGAATGAACAGTACTGTTTTCATTGGTTTTCTTAATTTAGAATTGATTAATGAATAATGATATTTGCTTTTGTTATTTTATCTTGAAAATGCAGTTGAGCCTTATGGAATTTAGTGGTACTATACCTTCATCAAGGTCTGAATCAAACGCCGATGCAATGCATTTGGATAGCATTGTGCCTCCAATTGGAGCTTGGAAGAATGATGATGGGGATGGCTCAAGTAATGGTCCTAGTGTTGGAGATGTCAAGTATAATGAGAAGAAAATAAGGTTGGTAGTAGCTAAGATGATAATTGTGGATGAGTTGCCGTTTAGATTTGTAGAAAAAACAGGGATTTAAAGATTTAATGGCCATAGTTGAGCCTAGATTTCCAATACCCTCTCGCATTACTATTATGCGAGATTGTTTGAAGATATTTTTCAGAAAAGGACAACTTAAGGGACATACTCATGGCATCCAGTTATAAGATTTGCATCACCATTAATATGTGGACATTGGTGCAAAATCTTAACTATATGTGCATAACGGCCCATTTTATTGATAATGATTGGATCTTACATAAAAGAATAATAGATTTTATGAAAGTTTCTAATCCTAAAGGAATGACAATAGGAAGAGAGAGAGAGTCATCCGTACTTGGGTGGGGTATAAAGAAGATATTTACGCTCACAGTTGACAATGCATCTTCTAATACTACGATCATTGATTATTTGAGGAAAAAGTCCAAAGTTAGGGATTGTATGGTATTAGACAACGAGCTTATGCACATAAGATGTTGTGCATGTATTTTGAATCTCATTGTCCATGATGGAATGAAAGAAATTGATGGATTGATTGTGAAGACTCGAAATGCAGTGAAGTATGTGAAGTCTTTCCCTGCAAGACTCGATAAGTTCAAGTCATGCGTGGAGAGACAAAATATCTCGGGTGGTGTGCTTCTTTCTCTTGATGTTCCAACCAAGTGGAACTCAACATATCTAATGTTGAGTGCAGCTCTAAAGTATCATGCGGCGTTTGAAGTGATGCAAGATGAAGATGATCAGTTTGGACCATATTTATGTGAGGTTGGACGAGGAGGGCCGCCAACTTTAAAGGATTGGGAAACCATCAAGATTTTTGTAGGATTTTTGAAGATTTTTTACAATGTCACCTTGCAGATTTCCAGCTCAAATGCAACTTCGAATTTGTTCTTTAAAGAAATAACTACAATCTATAACCATTTGGAAAATTTTTCTATGAGTGAGGATTTTATGTTGAAAATCATGTCGGAGAGGATGATGTTGAAGTATGACAAATATTGGGGGGATTTTGAGAAAGTGGACAAAATCTTATTTATTTCGGCTATGCTGCAAGTTGGAAGTTTTGGAGTTTTGGTTTACAAAATTTCCTGGCCCCAAGTGAGCGTCCGAACTTGTTACAAAGTTAAGGAAAATGATTGAGCAGATGTATAAGCAATATTCAAAACCCAATGTAGTTTCAAGTAGTTTTGGTGAGACCCAAAGCAACACAGCATCTTATGATGATGAGGATGATCTTTTGATTAGGTATCACCGGTATAAAGCATCAAAAGGTGTTGTGGAGTCGAAATCAGAGTTGGATCAATATTTTATGGGGAGCCTTGAAGAATTGACGCCTAACTTTGATATTTTGATGTGGTGGAAGGTGAATTCAACCAAATTTTCAATTTTTGCCAATATAGCTCGAGATGTGTTAGTTATTCCCATATCTACTATTGCTCTTGAGTTAGCATTTAACATTGAGGGTCGCGTGTTAGATTCATTTCGTAGCTCATTGGTCCCGACAACAATTGAAGCTCTTATTTGCACACAAAATTGGTTGGAGGCTCCCTCCATTAATTATGACTCCCAAGATGTAATGGAAGATGCTGAAAGCTACAAGTTAGAGGCTAGTAAGATTCCTATTTGAAGAATATTTTTATAGTCCTTTCTAACAATTATATTTTAACATAATTTTTTTTCCATGTAGAATTTGAAGAATATTTGGAATGAGGATGATTGAAGAATACTTGATTTTTCCTTACTTGGACATATGGTGATTATGAAGTTTCTTATGGTGTTTCAAAAGTTTATTTAGAACTTTATTTGGCTGGCTAACTTATTTAACTTGATAATTTTTTTCAGGTAAATATGGATTGCTGCTTCTTATGATCTTATCCTTCCTTTCGGTTCAAAACTAGCTAATCCAAGGGTAAGACCAAATCTCTAAACCGCTTTCTATATGACCGGATTTTTCTACTTATCTTTCCAATCAAAGTTGGTTCCTACGTGCCATTTGTGTCCCTAAGTTGGTGGCAAAGCTTTCTGAATGATTGCAACCTTCCTCCTATCTTATATTATTCTATTGCTTCATCTTGTCAGAAACTATTCTGCTCCTTGTTACATACCTTAATTTCTCCAGTCATATGAAAGCAGTAGAGCTAGGTTGCTCTGATTTCTTAGAACCCTACATTATATGCCTGGCCTTTTGTTTTTGGTATTTTCAGGTTGGCTTTTAACTTCAAGATGGTCCAGAGAAGATAATTCTTAAAATCGATGCTTGATCTTGTCTGATGTTCCCTTAGCATAAGGCCCTAGTGATTAGGTTGTCTGAACTGACAAATATAATACATGGTATTGGATATGTCAAGTAATGTGATCAATGGTGCATTTAAGCGGTACTAAGTTACTGACTGCTAGAGTTGGAATACTACAAAACATGTGGTAGATGAGAAAAGGAAAGAAATATTTGAATTTAGTCATAATGGAAGGCATTAGAAGTCAAATTCGTATCTGTGATCAGACAAAATTATCATTTTACATTTTTGTGTTTGACATTCTTGGTGTCATTACATTCCTTATCCATTTAACCTGACCCATCTCATTTGATATTTTTTCTTGCAGGATGGATTTTTTCAAAATATATGCAAACTGGATTATCTCAAAAACTATCTTGAAAGAGTCAAATATTCTGTGGGTTTTTTGGCAGTAATGGTTCCGTTCTTGTCGTGTTTTTTTTTTTCGGTTGGTTTGTATCTGTTTTTGTACAGGATGAATATTATCGACTTTGGTGGTGAGATGGCTACTGAACTCGATGGTCGTTTTGTTTCTAGTTAGGATTTTGCTAATGGTGCTGGTACTGATAAGAATTATGGCTATTTTTTTCTTTTTGGAAGTTTTTATCCTTTTAATACCTTGGTTTTGGGCTTTATCGTAACGCTCAAGGTATTTATTTTGTAACCAAGGTACTCATTTTGTAACCATAGTATTCATCTGTCACAAAGTGATGGTTTATTTATAAAATATGGGAAACCATCTTTCTTTTTTAGTAGACATTAATTAATAAAAACAAATTATTATTCATCTGGATCTACCAATCATTGAACATGCAATTGGAAATAAAAACACAAAAAATAAATATTTTAATATTTTGGACAATATATAAATATTAAGAATAAATCTTCACAACCTTTTCACATTTTACATTCCACATTTTTTTTAATTTTTATTATTATTTTTTTAATTTTTTTCTTTTATCAAATATTTATTATATGAATAATGAATAGAAAATTTAAAATAATTTTAAAAAATTAAACTTAAAAGATATTTAAAAAAATATTTAAAAATTTAAAAAAAAATGGAGTGTAGTAGAGATTGTGTAGCAAATATTAAACATTTTGACTTCAAACTGGGATAATAATAATTAAAAAAAAAAAAAAAAAAAAAAAAAAAAAAAAAAAAAAAAAAAAAAAAAAAAAAAAAAAATTTATTTTTTTNGGAATAATGGCCAAAAACTCAAGGCCCTTTTTGTAATTTTAAGAGGTAAGCCCCTCCCTAGTCCCCACCAGCTTTCCTCTATAAATACGGTTCAGAAAATTAGGGTTTTAGAACTTCCAATGGTTTACCCCTGGATCTGAGGCTCAGCGCCTACCGTCACTATCGATGATGGCTTTCTCTATTTTCTAATCTTTGGGGTATTTTTTCTGTGTTCAATCTTTCTGTGTTTTAAACTTCGCACATAGTTCTTCTTGGTAACCCGTTTTCCGAGGAAATGGTTTCCAGGATTTTATCTGTGCGTAAAGCAAATCAAAGTCCTTTCTGCTTGAGCTTTCTCCTTTTTCAGTCCATGGAGATATGCTCCAATGTTATTGGATTACATTTTTCTTTAAAATCCATGATTGGTTCAACCATTTATGGGAAGTGTTTGGTTGCTTGTGTGAGAAATTCTTGGCGTAGGAAAATCAATGTGAATCAATCTAACGGTCTGGTCACTAATATAACACGAACAGAAAGCAAGAACAAAGGGATTTAATTTATTTGCAGTCTGTATTCAGCTTATTTGAGATGAAGCATTTTGTGGAGGGAATTAAGTTTCAGTACGTAAAATTTCGTCTTCAACCTACGTCGTGCTATTCAGGGTAGTTAAAGACATTATCATAGAAGCAGAGAGCGGGGTCATACGGAATGAAATCTGCTACTACACGTGAAAGGCATGAAAAAGGGTTCTGGAAGGGAGATTCTTTGAATCGAATGATCGTATAAAAACGTATTTGGATTCAAAGTAAAACCATTTCATTGTACATGTGTTATCGATACTGCAGATTTCGGACTACAATGATGTTTTACCGGCAGGACCCAAAGCTTTATTTGATAAAAATTTTATTTCAAACACGAATGTAAGCTGCGTTCAAAGGATTCGATGGACAATGACAGCATCTGAAGATTTAGTTAGTGGCCGTTCAGTTGATTGCTAAAGGCCAAGACAATGCTGCAGAGCTGGTTGAATCTCGTGCTTGATTTAGCAATTGGGTAGTTGCTATTCAGGGCCTTGAAACCTTCCTCACAAGAATCGACTCCGGTCATGGCAGCACTCACCCATATATTAACATCACCGTAACTCTTAGATTTCAAGGCCTTGATGGATAAACTGATTTGTTGAGATGCACTTTGGAAGTTCTCAGCGCAATCTTTTTGGGCTGGAGATGCATCCTTCAGTTTGCTGATTTGGGTTTCTACTTGCGTAGCACTGGCTGCTGCGTACTTCAGGGCAACTCTGGCTAGGACGCGAAGTTCAGTGGTCGCACGGGCCTTGGGGTGATTTGACAAAACTGTTCTGCACAGATCTTTGTACAGAGTGCGATCACAAGCTGTGGTGATCAAATTAAGGTCTTTGTTGTGAGCAAAAATGGTGTATGGGCAGAGAGTGAAAAGCAACCCAAAGAATAGCTTTAAGATAGGCTTCATGTTGTCAAGACAGAAAATTTTTCTCTGCAAAAAACAAAGTCCTTTTCTGCTGACAAATGGGAGAAAGTAGAAGAATTGGAATGTTGTGATTTCCAGCCCATTGCGGAAGTACATTATATAAGGAGAAGTGTATTTTTGGTATGTGCTGGAGAAAAGCTCTTGACCACACATAAATGTATCTGTTTAAGCGATTTCTTTGGGGTCTTCATTTCTCTTTTAATGGAAAACATGAGTTTGGTTGAACCTGAATTAGAAGTTTCGGCAATCTATTCCAATGTTTCTGTAATTGTCTTCATTATCTATTCCCATGTTTGTAGCAAGACTTGTTCAACTTTTGTTGTTTGTTGAGTTTTGATCTGGCTTGAAGTACCATAACAGATTATTAGATCCTGTCCTGTAATTTGGCTGGCTCCGATTGGCAACCGGAGAGAGAAAGAAAGAGGGTATGGAGTTTTCTGTCTCTAGATTGTCCATGCAATCCGGGCAAAGGGATCCCAATTCCAGAACAGCCATGCAATACAAGAATAGGTAGTAAAAGATTGATTATTCATCATAATTCATTCCCATAACAACGTTAAACACATGACAGGTAAAAATGCTCATTGCCGAAACTTTTCCCAAATTAAACTGTCGCACTATTCATAATTCACAGATGAAATTGAAACATGACTCATAACTCATGCTTTACAACTATTTTACAACCCATTTTACAATTAAAAAAAAACATTCATATATATTCATTATAAATAAGCTTCAATTTTACAAAACTGCCCTCTATGTCCTATTGAGTTTTACACAGTTTCCCTCAATTTCATATCAAGTTTAAAAATAGCTGTAAAAAGCTGTAACTTGATCCTTTTCTATATTTAGAAAATATTTAATTCACTAAGAGATGTCACAAAAGTATATTAAAAAAAAAAAAACTCGATATGATTTGTTTTCGTACATTAGATTTTTTTTTGTTTTGGAAGAGAATGAAATCATATGTCTATAATGACCTCGTTCCAACTTTATTAATCAAATCCTCACTTATGACGGAAAAATACCATGAAAAAAAAATACATCAAGAACGAATAAAAGGAATCCCCAATTTATATAAGCGAACAAGATCTTGAAGTTTGCCGTTCACATAATTATCCCCCATAAAATCTTCTGTCCTTTCTTTCGCTCCTTCCTTAACCAGAAAATCCGCGACCATATTTGCTTTTCTAAAATTGTGTCAAATCCGAGGCTGAAGCAAGCTTACATTAGATTGTAATATTCTTTTTACTATAATATAAATCTAACATATCATATTCAAGTACATCAAATTGTAATGCTCTTTTTACCATAACATAGATCTAACATATCAATATAGTTTATGAGTTTTATTTTCGAAAGATGGTTTTATGAACTCTCAGACTTCTCATAATATTTTACTCTGACTTAGTGCTCGTATAAACCATTTAGTGCTTATTCTGTTCACACCACCAGCCCTTAATAGCTCTGGTCATAGTCCTCTAAAAAAGAGATACCTCTCGTCCCATTCCAAGTTTCACTATCCAGTATCCATGAAGCAATCACAAAAGAGAGCGAGGATCAGAGCAAAGTTTCTTTGGGGGAAGGGGGGAGGGGGTAACATGGAAGGGATTGAGCACAGGACAAGGAGTTTCAATCACATTAGAACGCATAGCGATAGAGCAGAAAAAGGAAATGGTTCTTTTCCAGAACATTAATATCTGCGCCTAAATCAAAATCCTTGCTGCTCGAGCTTTCTCCCGCGTTATTGGATCAACTTTTTTTTTTTTTTTTTTTGTCAGAAATAATAGTTGCAGTCATGAGTGCGCAAGTGTCGCACAATCACTTTGAAAAAAGTGAATATATACAAAATCCACATAAAAAATAATAATAATAATAAACATCACTCTTTTTCAAAGCAATTGCACGGAAGTTGCGCACTCCACGACTACACGTAGCATTATTATTATTATTATTATTATTTCAAACCCACTAAAGGATTGATTTTACCATTTAACGGCAGCGTTTGGTTGCTTGTGCAAGAAATTCTTCTCATTAGGAAAATCAAGTGGTTTGTGCAGACATGGTCGTTCTGTTTCATATTAGAACTTTGATTTCAATTTTTTCATTTTGGAGGTACCGTCCTCATCCTTTCAAAAAGTCTTTTTCTTTTCGTCTAATTTGTTCTTCTTATCTAAAGAATTTTTGTCTGTAAAGATGTAGTTGCTTACTCAGCGATCAATGCGAATCAATGGTCTTGCTCTAGGAAGCTAGGCAAGAAAAGGAAATGAAAACAAATAGGTCTGTGCTAGTTTCTTTGCAATAATTACGAGGTTCATTGAAGGTCTGTGTTAACCTTTGTAACCAAAATTTAAAACAATTTCATTTTATTTCCAGGAAATGGCCTGGCTTGTGCCAAGACAAACGAAAGCATGACATGGGATATGATCAAAGATGTTTGGAGTCGGGTTAAATCACACAAACCAGAAAATGTTATTGATGCTTTGGAAAACAATGAAAATTTACAAACCAAATAATTAATTTTTATTGCGCAAGGCTAAGCTTAATATGGTAAAGAGCTTGAGAGAAAGATCAGCGCTTCAGTTGATTGTTAAGGCTCAAGGCAATGCTACATAGCGGATCGAATAAGTTTCTCAAATTAGCGAGTGGAGACTGGCGGCCTAGATCCTTGAAACCTTCATCACACGTAAGAGCATCGTTCATGGCGGCCGTGACCCATGTTTCAACATCATCATACCGTTTAGACTCCAAGGCAGTGAGGCAATCATCAAGCTGATCAATTGCATCTTCGTAGTTCTGAAAGCAATCCAACAGACGTTGGTGAACAACCTCGTCAGATGTTTCCTCGTCCAGCTTGGTGATGTAGTTACGTATGTTGGTGGCATTGGTTGCTGCCTGTTTTATTGCCACAATGGCAAGGCCATGAACATCATCAGCCTCGATGCCCTCAGTGTCCGATTCAAGGTTGTATCTGCAAAGGTCTTTGTGCAAAGTTTGATCACAAGCTATGGGGATTAAATCTGGTATTTCACTGTTAGCAGCTAGAATTTTGTGTTGGCAGAGAGTTAAAAACAGCAAAAAGAAAAGCTTTGAAATGGGTTTCATGTTTTCACTAGCTAGAAAGAAAGCTTTTTTTTTTTCTTGTATGTTGAAGATAGAAGAGGATAATGAATGTGAGTTATTACAGTAAGAAATTAACAGTAGGGAGAATGTTATGGTCTTTCTTAGTAGCTATTGTCAAAGGATATATACATATATATATATATATATATATATATATAAAGAAAAGTACTACTGTTTAAGCGGTCTCTTTGGGCTTCCTGTGGACAGTAGGAGTTGGCTTAAATTAGGAGGGGTTTGAAGTTTGAACCATCCAGTCCCGTGTATGTGCCAAAGACTTTTTCAACTTCAGTTTATCATTAGACGTTACTCTTTGGAACATTCTTTTTAATTTGCTCTTTTGTACAATATCCACACCACCGTCTTCAAACATTGCACATTATTGGTACGTACGTGTTTTGGCATGGCAAAACATGCATGGATAAGCGTATTGAAGCATTTTTAAAACATCATCAATTGTATCGAAACAAATAGTTCATCAAGGGCCACAATAATATAATATCTTACTTAAATCAGAATGTCAACAAGGAATCTTCCGATTAAAACCACAAATTTGAAACCCAAATCGGCAAAATGGATGAAATCTCGAGCTTGAAACGAGTGCGGACTCTACAAGAGCATCGAGCAATGGCCAGTGAGAACGGCGCTATAGCGTCCGAGTGAGACAAGTTTGTGACTTTGAATTTGTAGAATTGAAATTAGCAAAGAGAATCCGGGTTTGACGGCAGCTTGTAATTGAGGCTTCAATTTGAGTTAATTTGGAGTACCAAAGAAGCACCTTCCTTTATCTGTGTCAGAAAATAGTGACTGAAATAATGCGAAATGATCAACCAAGAGGTGGCGGCATGTAAAAGCCAATAGAAATGGAGTAAAGTTTGATTTGAGGTTTTCATCCCAGTTATTATGGGAATAATAGTTAAAAATAATAAAAAAATATTAAATAATATTAAAAATTAATAATAAAGTAATGAATCCCCTACCCAAACTAGCCCTTAGTATTATGTAAGTGTCTTGTATATTTTTTTTAAAAAGAACGAGATTTACTATTAAAAAATTATTTTTTATGTAGATCTCATATTTACTCATTTTTCTTAAAAGAAATACGCGGCACTTACATATTCCATGACTGCAAATATCATTTCTCATAAAGATGAGTGGCATAAGGATATTCTTTTTTCAAAATTTAGAGCATCATCTTGTATGTCTTACATGTGAGAAATGATACAGGACGTTTCGTTACATAAAATCTTTCATTATATTTATAAATAGTAGTTAAATAATTTGAATTAAAATAATTTTATTAGGTTTAGGAAAGGATAATGCTACACCAACCGAGTATAGCCACCGAAAGTTCCTACCAACGTGCAAAATTGTTTTTTCCAAACATCTTTTAAACCCCTTAAAACATTTTTTCAAAAAAAAAAATTGCAAACTCATTAAAAAATACTTTCTTAACCATTAAGTAAAAAAACAATGATAGGTTTTGTCAGTGGCTTTCATCGATGGGAATATCAAAAAAGAAAAAATTGAATAAAAATATTTTTGATATTTTGTTTAGGAATTTAGGAAAGTTATAATAATTAAGTAATTATTATATGGAAATTTTAAACATTTGAAATTGAAAATGTTTTTTGTTTAAGTGATGTTTAGGAAAAAAATATTTAAGAATACTTGAGAATAATTGTGTTGTCAAACGAACCCTCACAAATAGGTTCTATAAAAGTAAACCTATAAATTACTGTATTTTGATGTGTTACATTAAATTGTAAAATTATTTTTATTATAAAAATTGATCTAACGTATCATATGAAATCATATTAATTTATAAATTTATTTTTATAGAATCTCTTTACGATTATGGCTCTTATCTTTACATACCATTATGATACAAAATTAAAGGCTAACGTGTTGACATCTTATTGGATGGTACACAGTTGAATTTAGGATATGCTTGAGAATGAGATGAGATGAGATAAGAAATCAATAAATAGTAAAAAAATAATTTGTAAATTGTAGTGAAATAATTTAAGTTATGATATTTTATGAGATTTTAGAAAATGAGAGAAAACAAAATTGAAAAAAAAAATAATATAAAGTTAAAATATAATTTTTTACTATTATATTTGTTTTGAGATTTGAAAAAATTAATTTTTTTTTAAATTTTAAAAAACTTGTAATGATTAGATAAAAATAAAAAATAAAAAATAAATATTTAAGTAGAAAAACTCCAAACCTAATCACCTGTTTGTATTATTGCAATATCTTGTTTGTTTTTATAAATAAAATAAGTTGAGATGAAAGCTAAAAATTAAATAAAATATTATTAAAATATATTTTTAAATATTATTTTTATTTTAAATTTTAAAAAATATATAATTATTTATTTTATTTTATATAAAATTTTAAAAAAATTATAATAATAAGATAAAAAAAAAACAAACGAGATCTAACGGGATCCATAACAGTCATTTGTCTCGCAACGCCGAATGCTGCCATTACCTAAACGGTACGGCAAAGAGAGTTATTTCGTCACTCAGCAGCCCTTTCAGACTTTCGGTGCACTGCATTTTGTCGTTTGTACTGTAGCATTATATTCACGTGAACCTACAGCCCTTTGCCTTGGAAAGACGGAATAGGTTTACCTAAAATCAGATCCGTGAAATCTTCCGTAGCACTGCATTAACTCCGTTGAATTAATCTTTACATTAGTTTATATATTACATATTATAATTTTTTTTATTTTTTTTTATTTATTTTTCTTATTAAATGTATATTATATGAATAATGAATAAAAAAATATAAATGTTTCAAGAAGACTAAAATAAAAAATAATAAAAAAATTTAAAAAAAATAAAAAACAATTTAATGTGTGGTGTGTAGGTTGATGCATAGCAATACGCTAACTCCATTATATTGGAATCATCAAATAAGTATTATATTTAAAATTTAATGAATTTATATTTAAAATATACTAACTTTGAACTACAATTATAAAAATTAATTGTTTATATTCTATAATTATTATTTTATTTACTTAAATTATTATTTTTTAATTTGTGACTTAAAATTAAAAAATAATAATTTAAGCATCAAATTAAATTTTTAATTAATATATAATTAGTATAATTGTAAAATATAAAAAATTAATTAATTAAAAATATTATTATTAAAAAATAATATTATATTATTATTTTAACTAATTGAATTATTTTTAAAGAGATAAAAATATGTTATTTTCGTCAAATTTAACATTTAAATTTGATAAAACCAATGCATTGTTCTTAATGACGTTCGTATACACCTCTCTTTTAAACTTCTTGCAACTTCAGCTCAAAAGGAAAAGCAAGGAGGAAAAAAAGGTTTGTAGGGATTAGACATGGAGGGGATAGAGCACAGAATTGTAAGCGTCAATGGCATTAGAATGCACATAGCAGAAAAAGGACAAGGCCCCATCGTTCTGTTCCTCCATGGCTTCCCTGAGCTTTGGTACTCCTGGCGCCACCAGATTCTGGCTTTAGCTTCACTTGGATACCATGCTGTAGCACCAGACCTTCGTGGCTTCGGCGACACTGAAACTCCGACCTCCATATCCGACTACACCTGTTTTCACATCGTCGG
Organism: Pterocarya stenoptera; assembly: GCA_003123785.1. Lineage (NCBI taxonomy): Eukaryota > Viridiplantae > Streptophyta > Magnoliopsida > Fagales > Juglandaceae > Pterocarya > Pterocarya stenoptera. Next base: position 124,125 of record QEOT01001459.1, read on the forward strand.
AGACCTTGTCGAGCTCATTGATTCTCTGGGTGTGACTCAGGTTTTTCTTGTGGGCCAAGACTGGGGAGCCATTATCGGTTGGTACTTGTGCATGTTTCGGCCGGAAAAAGTGAAGGCATTCGTGTGTCTTAGTGTTCCTTTCGGGCCGAGAAATCAACATATGAAGCCGGTGGAGAGCATGAGAGCTTTCTTTGGAGATGACTACTATATATGCAGATTTCAGGTTCTTAATTATTTTACTTGCCTAACCAACTAACCGGATATGGCTTGTATTTTGATTTTAGTCATTTTTCTCCCTTCTTGGTATCAAACTATTTTAGAAGTAGAGAAATCAGGTGGGTAATAAGAGAAATGCTATGCATCAGCACTATTCACTTCAACACTCTATCCCTATGATTTTTTTTGTTTCAAGTGAAAGCTTTGTATGTCCCATGATCTGGTTTGCTAGGATATCTTGCTCGAGGATTTTAGGTAAAGCATAGCGGTTGATACAGATGGCATTCATAATGGTAAGAAATCGAGTGTAACCACAACCAATGATACTTTGATATTGCCATACATACATGTTGCAGGCACAAGGAGAGATTGAGGCTGAGTTTGGTCAATTGGGCACGGCAAATGTACTCAAACGCATTTTCTCTACTCGCAGACCGGGTCCACCCTCCTTACCTAAAGGAGATGCCTTCGGGATCGGTCCCGACACTTCAGCTACCTTGCCCTCTTGGCTTTCAGAAGAGGAGTTTAGTTATTACACTACCAAATTTGACCAGAAGGGCTTCACTGGAGGATTGAACTACTACCGAGCCTTGGACCTGTACGTACTTCGAAATTCTGGGAAAATGTTTCTTGGTCTAACTATAAAAAATTCTCTTTTGATAGGTAGAACAAGAGATCTTGAGTTCTTGGTCTAACTATCAAATATAAGCATGAAAACTTAAATGCTGGCATTCCTTATTTATCTTGCAGAAATTGGGAGCTCACGGCACCATGGAATGGGGTGCAAGTAAAGGTACCAGTGAAGTATATTACAGGGGAGTTGGACATGGTGTATACAACGCCAGGAGTGAAGGAGTACGTGCACAACAATGGTGGTTTCAAGAAAGATGTGCCCTGTCTGGAGAAAATTGTTATCATGGAAGGAGTAGGTCACTTTATCAACCAAGAAAGAGCAAAGGAAACCAATTCTCACATCTATGACTTCATCACAAAGTTCTGAGCTGCTTTATTATTTGTATTGAGCTTTGTTCCTGTTAGTTTATTTGAAATTCAGTCTGTCACCTCCAATTGAAGCTTAATGGTTGAGTAAACCTACAAATATAATCTATCACGCAGCTGTGTACTAATATGGATCCATATTGCAGATATTTTGTAACACCCTGCTCCCCATAGTTATGAATAAAATCATTTTTAGAAGTTTTCAGAAAAATCGATATGCTACTACCGAACTTGACTTTAAAATATTTTTTTATAATTGTGTTAGATACAAAGATTCTATAAAATTGTTCTTTATTAAAAATACTGGAATTATAAGAGGGAGTGTGCGAAAGCATTTATTAAAATTTCTCAAAATCTGTATTATAAAAATCATAATTTAAAATCTTAGTATATGATTTAGGCCATTGTCACGCCTCTTTGGATCAAATCTCGTCTGGTAGCTCTACATTCATAAATATTCTTACTTAGGGTGCTTTGAAAATATAAAACAAATTAAAATGAGTCAAAGACTTGAGAAATCAATCATAATGTAAACATACATAATATAAGGTTTTTAATAAAATATTTCATATTGAGAATTTGAAATCATGATTGCTCATAAATATGTTAATGACATGCATGACTTGGAAATAATTCTGGTATATTGACTGATCTGAGTAATCTGGCATATCTGAATTATCTGACTTGTCTAACTAGCCAACTATAACCACCCGACCCAATAATTTTAATATTGATAATATTGATAATTTTTATTGGGCTTAAATTATATATAAGTGGTCATATTGGATAAGTCTACGAACTATAAATTATTAAAGTTGATTAGGGATTTTAATTAGGTTCAATAACTAGGTTAAATTCAATTTATTATTTATTAAACGAGTTAGACTTTAGAATTTAAAGATTTTCCATTAGAAATCTAATTCAATTTAAAATCATTACTAATAGAAGTCCCCTACATAATCTCGGTCAGTGCCAATTCTACATTGAATGAACTACTAGAACATGTTGTTAAAAAAATTCCAACTCTCATTGATTACTGAAACAGCCCAAATTTAACTCTACATCACCCTCTCCCAATTTCTTTATATACTTATTCCCTTCCCTGCTAAATCCCCAAGCCGCAACATCAAACTCATGCATACAACCCAGTTTTCCTACCCTCTGAATTTCTCTTTCATAGCCACCAACCACCTTAAATAATTAGCAAGAACACCCAATGTTTATGTAAATTACGTGCCTATTTTATAGGTGGTTGATTATGTGCCAGAAATATTAGATTCGTGCTATGAGATAAGTAGTTTGATAATAAATTAGAGAGAAAATAAAAAGGGCGGTAATGTACTTGCACAAAAACTCTTCCCGTGGAAAAGGTAAAGTAAAACAATTGAAAGCTGGAAAAGAAAAAAGTAGCAATTGAAAGCTTAAGAGCACTAGTGAAATGGTAATTTCTAGTTAAATTTTGACTAAGTAATTTAAAAGTGATCTGTATTGGAGTGGTCAAAATTCTAAGCCACCACTTTTAAACTACAATAAATTTATCATTTTATTCAAATTTGACCAGCTACTATTCATCTCTAAAATAATATTTTACTCTAAAAATATTTCCAATTGCTACTATTGGATAATTAAGTTGAGGAAGAAAATAATTAGGAAATAATAATTTTAAGTAAAACTTAAATTATTAATTAATATATGGAGTGCATTTACAAAATTTAAAAAAAAATAAAAAATTATTATTTAAATATCTAATATTATATTATAATTTTAATTTTTGGATAAATCGTCTGATATGAATTAACCTCTCTAATGATTTTGACTTTAACCAAAATCTCAACTTTTAGTCAAATTTTAAATTTAACAATGGCTAGACCATTGCGTATCCAAGTTAGAGCTTAGAAATCAAACATTTGAAATTATTATTCGGTGAGAGGGAAAGGTGAGAGAAAGAGGGCAACTAAGAATAGGGAGCTCACCGAGAGGATGAAACCGTGCAACAGATTGAACTCGAATCGAAGGCTACAGACTACAGTGGGGCAGCAGGTCACCGGTCGGGATAGAAGGCAACGGATATGGGTGGTGACTGGCCGATTGTTTCTGGGTGTATTCCAGCTATTTCCAACGAGCTGGATTTAGATGAGGATTTAATGATTTTTTCGAAGTAACAAGAAAAGGGAAAGATGCTTATAGAGAAATTTGGCAGAGTGCTGACAAATTCGAGTTAGACTTGCACTCTGTCAAAAATTTGGTCGTCACATTTTAATACATTTAATGATATTAATATGCTGAAAACTTGATCGTGATCATCCAAGAAGAAAATTTGAAATTTAATAACATGATCTAAAAATTCATTAAACATAGAATTGACAGTGACTGAGATTACACATGAAACTTAATAAGTAATAATTTTAAATTAAAATAAATTTCTAATAGCCGATTTTTAAATTTTAAATAGAATTTAATCTAATTATTTAGCCTAATTAAAATTCATAATCAACCTCAATAATTTATAGTTCACACTCAGGTAAGTTTAAAAAATGAGATGAGAATTTTTAATTTTAAATAAAAGTTTAAAATATTATTTTTTAATATTATTATTATTTTAAAATTTGAAAAAAAGTTAAATTAATATTTAAAAGAAAAATAAATTGTTTATTATATTTTGTATAAAAATTTAAAATATATATAATAATGAGATGAAAATTTTATATTTTATCTTGATATCCAAACCTGCCGTAAATATAATTCTAAGCACAATAATTTTTTGGGTATGCTTGTAACGATCATTATTGAGAAGCACATACTTGCCTTATCAATGCCACTTGGATTCCCCAGGAGGCCAGTGCCCCCAAAGACCTAATAAAGCACGCAGGATTAGTGGAGGAAGTAAAGACGGGGGCTCAAAATCAGGTGGTAGCTCAAGTGACCAAACAAAAATATCCAATAATAATTAACTATTCCGCACCAAATACGGTTGGGATTGATGATGACCTGCACGGGGCATCCCGACTGATGAATCATTATTTCGGAAATGTAATGAACCAAACGTGAATATCCAAGATAAAACAGTCTTTCCTACTAATAAAAAAAAAAAAGGGAATATCCAAGATGCCCTATCTTGATACATTTGAGACAAGACAGTGTAAAACAAGAGAAGTCTTCAAGTACCAAGCATCGAAAGATCATTGTCCATAGTGCATATCACAATAACCATGCCAAACAACCGCCACAACACAGGTACCTAATAGTCTAGCAAAAATTTGAATTACCATAGTAAGAAATAACATTTCTTCCCCAACAACTACTAAAATTAACTCAAACCTTACCCATAAAAAAAAAATAACTCAAACCCTAAATCCCTTGCTGTTCCTCCTTCCTCTGGCCCTCTCAAACTTCCTCCCCTTTGATCGGACGTAGGGCTTGGAGTGGCTGTGTGGCACACCAGGAGCGGGACCAAAGTGTTTCACTGCTTCACGTGCATTCTTTGGACCTCTGAGAAGAACCTGCATCAAAGATTATGTTTAAATACAATAGGAGTGGACCACTCAAACATTGTGCTGACTGACTTGGAAGAACTTACAAGTAATCACATAATCTCCCTACAAAGAATAATGTGTTTCTCATGTACACCCCCCCCCCCCCCCTTTTTCTGTACTTGGGCAATACTCATCTGTTATTTTCCCATTATGTAAATGATGACTACCTTGAACAATAGACTCTCGTATATATGTATGTATGTATATATGGGTTGAATGTCATAACGCCTTCGTTTGTTAAGACTCCACAATTTTCCAACATAATGGATGGGATATCAAATTGTGATTGTTAAAAGGCATGACTAGAGAATCATCATATACACAATATAGAAAGAAGACAATGTTGCCAGCTCTCTTTAACCAAAATGAAATCAATGCAAAAGGGGACGATTTGCAATTTCAAATTGTCTCAGCAAACTTTTAGAACATTTGTTAATCCTTGAGCTTTAATAACAAGATTCTAAGCTATATCCAAGCACAGGGGAGCAGCGACAGCCTGAACTAATTCAAAAGTGTAGCAACTAATTATGGCATCAAAGTCAATACCGTGTTCTGGCCCAGTGGAGCCCTCAGAGCCAATTGGTCAAACGTCAAGCACTCACCACCAGCCTTCTCAATTCTTGCCCTAGCCGTCTCAGTAAATCTCAGTGCTGTAACCTTCAAGCACGGAACTTCATAAACCCGAATATCATCTGTCACAGTCCCCACGACCACAGCAATCTTACCCTCCTATAAGGCAAACCACAGATGCAACAAAATTAAAACCCATGATTCATGTTTTCTAACTAAAGTGCATCAAAAAAGTACAAACCTTTCCCTTCATGAAACGGATCAACCTAGACAGAGAAAGTGGTGGCTTGTTGACTTTGCTCATGAACAACCGCTTGAGAATCACTGCATTGAACTTACTGCCGGTTCTCCGAACAAGGAACCGGTAAAGCTAATCATGTAGCATCAAGTCAGACAGACTATAAACTAATGCAAAAAGATACAAACATTCATACAGGAACATTACAGGCGCAAGCATTTGGCTTGGAGGTCACTTTTTGAACATCTCAAGAGAACAACTTTATGAGAAGGAAACATAATTTTTTCTGATAAGTAAAAAAAATACGGCTGAGAGTCAAATCCACGGATTTGACAATATTCAAACTCTTAGCTCAGAAAATTATAAGTCGAAAAGACGAACGTGCCCACTGCGATGCCTCACTCTTAAGAGTCCCATATTGGGTAAGAGAAGTTTGAAAGAGAATAATCATCACTTTTTTTTGCAAGTAAATGTAGGGCAATCCTATCGCTTAAGCTGCACAAAACTAGAGCAGCAAAGCGGCCATAGTAGCCCCCATAATTGCTAATGTTCGCCTATCACACTATTGTGCGCCACGATTTGTAACAGAAACCTCTCCCGTGGAATACCACGCCACCCCTTCCTCAAGAGGGAAGCGCTCGGCCTTAGGCGTTGTTAAAAGTGCACATAACTAAAAAATAACTCAAATTATGATGTCTATGCCAGAGTTAGCTCTCCGAACGCAAACAACATTGGGTCTGCTTTAATACTTTCCGAACACATCAAAACTACATCAGGGGACATCATCCGTTCGCAAGAAACTAAAACACACATATACATGATACAGACGAGCATATGCACACTCATACTGAAATCAACACGTGAGCATGTGTGTACGAGCGTATAGGTAGGGTTCGGATAGACCTTGACGAGGAGTTTAAGGTATATATCATCGGATTTCGGAGCGGTACGCTTGGACTTCTTGCTCTTACCTCCTGCGACTAGATCGATACCCTACCCGGAAATGAAACATCCACGCAGTCAGATTAGTATTATAAGAATTAGAATCACAGAGAGAGAGAGAGAGAGAGAGAGAGAGAGATTACCATTAGAGCTTGCTTCAGCAGACGATGGTGTGGTGTCTCTCTTGGGCGACGCCGCGACTGATGCGAGGAACTCAAAAAATGAAAGCTAGGGTTTTGAGAGGCTTTTATCGCGTGTTATCGGACAAGGGAGCAGTATTGGTCCTCATAGAGCATCAGATCTTTGAACGACACGTGTTTGTGGAGAAAAATAATAAAAGACATTGTTTGGGGATTTACAAGGAATCTAGTCTAAGGTTTGTTTAGATTCTCAACTCATCCTAACTCATCTCAACTTATCATTACATTTTTTTCAAATCTTAATATAAAATATAATAATTAATTTAACTTTTTTAAATTTTAAAATAATTTTAATATTAAAAAATAATATTCTAACAATATTTTATCATCTTAACTCAACTCAACTCAACTCACTTCAATATCCAAACACACCTAAAACTCCATAGACTCCAACTCTAGGAGGTTTACAGACTGGTCCCTTTTTACTTGTGAGTTCTCATTTTACTCCCCAAAAAAGAGAAGTAATTTTTTTTTAGGGCTTTTGCTACAACTTTAATATTTAATATATATGAAAAGAATCCTATGATTTTCTGTGAATTTCTCAAACAATATTGATAATCAAATCCACATTTTTGTGTTTATTTTTATTATTTTAAGTAAATCCTAAAAATTAGGACCTTTGAAAAGCTGAAAAAATAGAGGAAAATAATAGTTGAGAAGATTATGTTTTTTTTTTTTCTTTCTTGTAAAGTTTCTCCTTAAGGTAAGATGAAGCTTAATTTTGATGGTGCATTATTTCATTCTTCTTGTCAGTTGGTATTGGTGTTATTGTACAAGATGATCATAGAGTTGTTTTGATTGGCGCTGCAAGCCGTAAGGAGTTTGGTATTTTTGAAGTTGATGATATAGAAGCTTTAGCAGCTTTGAGGAGTTTACAGTTAATATTGCATATGGGTGTATCTCATCTGATTTTAGAAGGAGATTCGTCAACTATTGTTGAAATGATTCGTTCAAGAGATATTAATCTATATAAGCAAGGGCCTCTTATAGCAAGTTTTCTTCGTTATTTTAACTCATATGATGTACTTCACATTGGTCAACAAGGAAATGAAACTGCTCATTTTCTTACTAGACATGCTTATTTTATCGATGATACGTTACAATGATGGTATTCATGTCTAGAGCTTATTCATTATAACGGTGGATTATGTACTTCTCTTCTTTATAAATGAAGGTCTACTGTTATATTAAAAAAAAAAAACATAAGATCTCCTAAAACATAAGCTTTATAAGGTTCTAAGACCAAGCATATATATGTCACTACAGATATACATACATACCACTGGATTTTTTGTCTCATTACGTTGGTTTCGGAAAGATGTTTTATGCAAATCAAATATGATTATGTTTGTTATGGAAAATTTTATTGTTTATTGGGTTTTAGAAGAGAGAGAGATTGAGAATATTCCATAAATAATTTTATTGTCATTTCCATGATGCTCCAAGTAAGCATTATTAAACCTTTAGGATCCTAATAACATGAACAAATTGTTTCTATTATATTTTAGAAAGTATTTATACCAAGAAGATTTTACATCAATCACGAGTCTTGATACTAGGAAGAGGAGAAATACATTTTCCACTTTCTTACACACTGTTTTACAAATGTATATACTAAAATTTCAACACCACACTGTTCACTCAACTCCTTGCCATTAATTCCAAGGAAAATGTTAGGGTGGGATCCCGTTTTCTTTTCCCGTTTGACGTGGGTCTTCAACGTTGGCCTTCTTTAAAAATGTTTTTTCTCACATTGGCTGAAACACATTCCCCCGAGTTTGGCATTCTTCTCCTTTATTTTACTTTTGTTTCTCATTAACTGAATCCCCTTCCTGCAGTGTAGTTTCTCTGTCGAACCCCTCAGTTTCTACATTGAGTTCGTCCATTCTCAACCCCATCGAGTTCGTCTCCCCTCCCCACCCCCCCCTTTAATTTTTTTTCCCACGTTCGCTGAAACACATTTTCTCCCGAACTTGGCATTGTCCTCCTTTATTTTACTTTTGTTTCTCATTGACTAAATCTCCCTTCCTACAGTGCAGTTTCTCCATTGAGTTCGTCATTCCCAGCCCCATCGAGCCTCACCCCCCCTCTCTTCCAAATCAAACTATACTGCAATCAGTTAACTTTGTGAACTACAGCATACACCGAGGCCCATAAAATAATAATAATAATTTCATGAGGTATCCTAATTCTGATCGTACTAATTCGAACCCCTTTCTTCTAGGAAAAATGCTGGTTATCAAAAAGCAAAAAACACTGAAGTCCAAAATTAAATTTTTGTGAAAATCAGACTTCGTAAAATCTAAATGCTGCGTTTCACCATGTCACTTTTATAAGCCGAAGCAATGTATTTCGTTTGCCCTCTTTTTGTTTCTGAGCAAAAAAATGCTTAGCAAATTGTCAAACATTCCTATTCCTTAACTCTGTCCAACATTTTCGGAGCAACCAACCCAAACTCAAACAATCCAAAACTGCCATTTTTTTAACTTGACTAAGACCACTCTCAACAGATTAATTAAAAGTTAAATGATGCTTTCTAATGTGAGATGAATTTAATTTTGGCTATTATCACCACATTAGAATAACTATTGTTTCATTATATAATGTTAGCAATCAAGCCACATCGTCTTCCAGCTCAGATGAAATATCAAGCAAATCCAAGTCAGCTGCACATGACAGTCCGAAACCACCTCAGCCAAAAGAATCTTCTGGAAAACAATTGGTTGTAATTTGATAATACTCTTACGCACAATTCTGTTTTGTACTGAGGAACTTTCTTTTTGTTGTAACAAACTTTACAACTAGCACTATGCCATCGGCACACCATGTACTCGTACAAATGCCAGAGTAATCTCGGCATATTCTTTCAATAAATAGCATCCTGTACAGAGGATGGATATCAATGAAGAGGAATATTTGAAACTCTGTTTTAGTTATCTTTTATTGTTTTACATGGTATCACGAGCCTCTATAGACTAACGTCTACCATGGCCGACGATCTTCCTCTATTAATCACCCCACCTCCAAACACCACCTCTTCTTCCCCCCTTCTTCTGCATCTCAATCATCTAGTGTCTATCAAACTTACAAATGAAAATTTTCTTCTCTAGCGAGCTCAGATGATTCCATATCTGAAAGGCCAGTGTTTATGTCATTTTGTCGATGGGTCAAGTTCCCCACCTCCTCCTCTTCTCTCCTCTGCCAAACCCAGCCCTGTGTTTGTCACATGGAACCAAACTGACCAAATCATTCTCAGTGCCCTCATCTCGTCTTTATCTTATAATATCATTGCCCAGGCCGTTGGATATTGCACGGCTAAGGACGTTTGGGCAGCTCTAGATAGACTTTTTGCATCTCAATCTCACTCCCGAGTCATCCAGTTGCATTACCAACTTGCTACTGTGTCCAAAGGCTCTTCCTCTGTTACTGACTACTTTCGAAAAGTCAAGCATCTCTCCGATACTATGGGTGCTGCTGGAACCCCCCTCTCCTCTCCTGAATTCGTCTCCTACTTACTTGCAGGATTGAGTAGTGACTACGATGCGTTTGTCACCTCAGTTACCGCCCGTCTTGATCCTTTCTCTCCAGAGGAACTATATAGTCTTCTCCTAACCCATGAAAGTCGTCTATCCCATTCTTCTCATCTGCCCCACTCTACAGATCTCTCTGCTAATTTCACATCCTCTACGCGTGGCTGTGGTAACTATCATGGAAATAATCGCGGTAATTATCGAGGCCGTGCTAGGGGTCGCTCTACTCCCTTTTCGCCCACAAATTTTACTCTGAATCCTTCACCCCACATTTCATCACTTTCTCACTCAAAATCCACCTGCCAGTTATGTGGAAAAGTTGGCCATACTGCTATAAAATGTTACTATCGGTTTGATCATGCAGTCCAAAGTGACCCTCCTCGATCTTTTTTTGCCAACTACACCACATCGTCTCCCACCTCTGACCAATCTTGGTACCTCGATACTGCTGCTACCAACCACCTCATCTCTGACCTCACCCACCTCAACCTCAACTCAGCACACTACACCGATATAGATCAGATTTGTATTGGCGACGGCAGTGCACTACCGATTACAAACATTGGTGATTCTGTGTTCAATACTTCATCCCGTTCTTTTTCTCTCAAACATCTTCTTCATGTTCCTAATATCACTAAAAACTTAGTTTCTGTTAGACAATTTTGCCATGACAATTTAGTTTTCTTTGAATTTCACAATTCTTGTTTCATTGTGAAGGATTCCAAGACGGGGAGACCCCTCCTTCATGGCCCCGTACGTGATGGTCTCTACATTTTTCCTCCAACACCGTCCACTTCTTCTCAAGCTCTAGTTGGTGAGCGCACTACTTCCTCTCAGTGGCACTCAAGACTCGGGCATCCATCTTTTCAAATTGTTCAACGTGTCATCTCTCAAAATTCCCTTCCAGTCTCCATCCACGATATTACTTCAATCTGTTCCGCATGCTGTCAAGCCAAAAGTTCTCAGTTGCCTTTTAGCTCTTCTCATCAGCACTCCACCAAACATCTCCAGCTTATTTACTCAGATGTATAGGGCCCAGCCCCTGTTCTTTCCCGTGATGGTTTCCATTATTATATTGCTTTTTTAGATGATTTTACTAGGTTTACTTGGTGGTTTCCATTAATACAAAAGTCTGATGTTATCTCAGTGTTTATTCAATTCCAAAAACAAGTTGAGTTACAGTTTAATTCTAAAATAATATCACTTCAAAGTGATTGGGGTGGTGAGTACCGTAAACTTCACACATTTCTTAAAAATCAGGGAATTTCACACCGCATCTCATGCCCTCACACCCATCAACAAAATGGGGCTGTGGAAAGAAAATATCGGCACATTGTAGAAATTGGCTTAGCTGTCATGGCTCATGCCTCACTACCTCAAAAATTCTGGGCTGACTCCTTCCATACTGCAGTCTATTTAATAAATCGTCTCCCAACACCTCTCCTCAATAATCAATATCCTTTTGAAAAACTTTTCTCAAAATCACCGGATTACACCTTCCTCAAAGTTTTTGGCACATCTTGTTGGCCTCACTTAAGGCCCTACAATCGCTATAAACTTGATCTTCGCTCCACTCAATGCTTATTTTTAGGGTACAGTGATTCACATAAAGGTTACAAATGTCTTCATGTTCCCTCAAATCGCATTTATTTTTCTCGTGATGTTATTTTTGACGAATAATGCTTCCCTTTTGCAAAACTCACTCATAATTCTTCTCAACCCAGTTTTGTCTCTCTTCCATCACTTTTGGGCCCTCTTCCTTGTCCTTCACCAGTACCTCCCTCATTCATTTCATTATCCGGTTCACCTTCTAAGACCATCAACTCCCCTGGCCCACCTTGTCCTCCTAGCCACCTATCCCACAAATAAATTCCTCTCCTGTCACGAACCTCATTAACTCTCCCAGCCCATCCACTACTTCCCAATCTCTGGAAAGTTCTTCACCGTCCCTGTCACAGAAGCAACCTTCTCCATCGACTCCATTATCCTCTACTTCATCTACTCCGATTCTAACTCGTTCCAAAACCAACTCTCTTCGTAAAAAAAAATTCACTGACGGAACAGTTCACTGGCCGCCGCCATGAAGCTATCTTACCATCACCTCCCCTTCTGTTCAAGATGACCCACGAAATTTCATAGAAGCCGCCAAGCATCTTCAATGGCGCACAGCTATGGCAGATGAATTTCAGGCACTCATGCAAACCAACACTTGGACCTTGGTACCGTCTACTGGCATCAATAATCTGGTAGGTTGCAAGTGGGTTTTTCGCACCAAGAGGAACTCAGATGACACAATTGAGCGCTACAAAGCACGCCTGGTAGCCAAGGGATTTCATCAACAGGAATATATTGATTTCTCTGAAACTTTTAGTCCTGTAGTGAAACCAACTACCATTCGAACCATTCTCACCATTGCTATTACTGAAGGATGGCCCCTCAGACAGTTAGACATTAACAATGCCTTTCTGCGTGGGGACCTCCAAGAACAAGTCTACATGTCTCAACCCGTTGGATTCTCTAATCCTGACTACCCTACTCATGTTTGTCGCTTGAATAAAACCATTTATGGCCTCAAGCAAGCACCAAGAGCCTGGTTCTCAAAACTGAGTACATGGCTCCTTGAACTCGGGTTTACACAATCCCTCGCTGATCCTTCCCTCTTCTTGTATAAACACTCATCTGTCACAATTTATTTTTTGGTCTACGTTGATGATATTATAATTATTGGATCCCGTCCGAAAGCTATTTCATCAGTTCTTACCTCTCTGAGCTTGTCGTTTCCAGTCAAAGATTTAGGTTCACTTCGTTTCTTTCTTGGTCTTGAAATTCAAAAATTCT
>QEOT01001463.1:0-34496 GCA_003123785.1 Pterocarya stenoptera
ATTTCATTAGGGCAGCCCAAGATTGGGAGTTGGAGACTATTACAGAGTTCTTTGCGGCATTGTATTCAGTGAGTATGACAGAGGGCACCGGCGATAAGATGCACTGGAGCCATTCCAAGAAAGGTAAGTTCACTGTTAGATCATATTACCAAGTTCTAACGAGTCCTGAAATGACCATGTTCCAGTGGAAGAGTATATGGCAGACGAATGCTCCTTCAAAAGCAGTTTTTTTTGTTTGGACAGCCTCATTGGACAAGATTCTTACCACAGATAACTTAAGGAAATGCCGGATATGCTGGATTGGTATTGTATGTGTAAGAAGCATGGGGAATCAGTAGATCATTCACTTTTACACTGCAAGGTGGCCAGGGCCATGTAGGGTAATTTTTTCACAAGAATCGGATTGTCATGGTTCATGCCTCTTAGATTGGTGGATTTTCTAGTAAGCTGGAGAGGCCTTCACGGTAACTCACAAGTGGCGGCCATTTGGATAATGGTTCCTATATGTATGTGTTGGTTCGTGTATTTGGAGGGAGAGATGCTAGAAACTTCGAAGATCGCGAGAGAACAACGGATGAACTAAAAGTTTTCTTTTTTAAGCCATTGTCCTTATGGGCAGGGGCCACAGTTTGTAAAACGGACTAAATGTCCATGGCTTTCTATTTTCGATTGTAACCTCTAACTAGGTGCTTCTTATGTATACTACCTGTGTACCTGGGCTTTGCCTCTTTCTATGAATAAAATTTCTTGATTACCTATCAAAAAAAAAAATATGATTTCATTATGTCCAAACAAATCCTAATAATAGACATGCACCATAACTACAAGATTGCAACTTATAAAATAAAAAAAAACAAACTACAAGATTGCAAATAGGATCTACATGCCTACCAGAGGAACAAATTGCCAATAAATGAAATTACACACAAATTAAACCAAGAAAAAAAGCAACAAAATTAATCGCAATCTTCATTAGGAAATATAAAAATAATCTCAGTACCGGCTATCTCTTCAACCTGATCAGCCTTAACAATATGAACTCCACCCTTGAGACCACTTTTGAATGTTCCCAAGCCTCTCCCACCAGCCAAAATTTGGCTTTTGACCACCAACTGTCCCAAAAAATAAAAGTTAGCATTCCTCTTTTTCCTTTCATTGCTGATGGTGCTGAGAAGATGCATAAAAAGAGAAGGAAAAGTATTTTAAATATCCATCTTTTTGTCATTCAAAACAGAATGAACAAAGACCTTATTTGGGACTAATACAACTACATTGTATAACTTCCATTTTCTTGTAAAACGAATAATATACTTTTTTTATAGGTAAAAACGAATAATATATTATAGGAGACATAGTTATAATTTCATCATTTCCTCAATGTTCTCAGCAGCCACGTTTAGGTCATTCTGTTCTTGAAATAAACTAATTTTTGAATCACATTCTTTATAAGTAATTGCCTTACAAAAAATGTTTGAAGTATACAAGAGAGAGTACAGGAAAAAGGCGTGGCCCAAGGACTCAGGATTTATACTCATTGCATTACTCCCAATTACCTCACTTTGATTGGGAAATAGATCCTGAATTGCCTTTTTTACTTCATCACCAGAAGACACTGCGACACCTTTTGGAACATTGATCCCATATTTGCTCATCAAATCAGCCCCCTACGATGCCAAAAAAAATAGTTAGTCGCCATATCCAATCAACATTTTCAAAAATTAATAATTCAATGAAATTTACATGGCTGAACCAGCACAAAGTTCCACATATTTCTCATCAAAATTAATCTATCACGAAATTGTAAGACTGCAACTTGCTGTCCGTGCACCAGAATTACGTTCAGTTTGTTTGCCGAGAAAATGCACGAAAGAAAAGGTAATAATCCAAAATAAATTTAAAGGAGAAATTTTCTTCACTATGTGAAGATCCTAAGGGAAATCCTTGACCCTTTTTTTATCAGTAAGGAAGACCTTAACCCTTCGGATTGTAACACGCTTGGTTAACCCTAGTTGCCAACAAAGATCAGTTAATTTAAGTCTCGATTTTGTTATGGTTTCATGTTTTTTTCTACTTATCAAAAAAATGAAACCATAACAAAATGAGCCGTATAACTCAAGTTCGTGTTTCAGTTTACCGAGTTTTTCTCCAGAACCAAACAGAGAAAGAAATCGGCCTAGCTCTATGTGTATACACACATGTACGTGGGTCTGTGCGTTTGTGAGAGAGAAGGGGGGAGTGAGAGGTATCCGGAGGGACCTGATACTCGTGTATGTTGAGACGGCGAAGCTGTTGTTGCTGCCATTTTCCGGCGACACAGAGAGAGCGCGAGACGAGCTTGTTGAGCAATCCTCTCACCATTCTTCCAGTAATCCTTGAAGATCGGCCAGAGAGGTCCCAGACCCGACCGCGCACACAGAGAAGAGAGAGAGAGAGAGATTGCCGGAGGCGGAGACGGAGGCGGATCCGGTTAAAGTAGGAGGAAAACGGACGGAACCTAGATGCTATTTCTTTTCTATTCTGATTTTTCAATCATCTATCTATTTTCATTTTCCGAATTTTCTTCGGTACTTTCAAGGAGAAATACTATGTCGTTTCATTTTGTTATTTATTTTAATCGTTTATTTAATTTTTTTTAGAATAAATATAGATAGAAGCTATTGTTTGGAGAAGTCATTTTACACACATGATGTGGTATCATTTAGACCACACACAGAGAAGATGGAAAAAAAAAAGATCTAACTGCAGCCACGCAGTGAGTGCAATGAGTGCACCACTACAGTGGCTTCTATGTAGAATTATTCTTTTTTTATTAATTTAAAAAATGACTATTAATATATTAATATATTTTTTTATTTTTTAAAAATATTTAAATATGTTAACAAATTATAAAAATTAAAAATTAAAATTAAATTAAAATTTTTACCAATGGACATGATACCAATGTTTTGAATACAATACTAGTAACCATTTTGATGGAAATATTGAAACGAAATATTTCGATATCGATACTGTTTCGGATGCTGCTTCGGAATAGTCTATATATGAATCAATTATATATAAAAATATATATATAAATTATAAATAGTCTGATCTAAATTAGGAAGTCGAAAAATGAACTTGCAGTTTGAAGAAATGAAAAACAGAAGAAAAAAGTAAAGATCAAAATATTGGCCGAGGGCCAAAAAGATCGAAATCCTGACTGGTACGAAACTATACCATTCTCTGTACCAACTACACCACAGAAACGAAATATTTCGACCTTAACGACTAGTGCAGTACGAAATTTAAAACATTGCAGGACACACTAGCACTACCCTAAAAGAATTAGCACTATACTAGATAATAAATTACAAAAATGATCGGGATTAAATATTAATAATATAGCAAACGAGAAACACGTGCGGCGAAAACAAACATTAGCCGTAACCCATGTTTCCACGTGTTTGTATGATTGCTCAATTAATTAAGGTCCTATTGGGATTAGAGATGATTTCATCACTTCTCATCTCATCTTATTATTACAATTTTTCTAAATTCTTACACAAAATATAATAAACAATTCAACTTTTTCAAATCTCAAAACAATAATAATATCAAAAAAAATATTCTAATAATATTTTATTTAACTTAACTAAAACCACCTTATCTTATCTCACTATACAAACCATTTCTAAGTTGGTAATCCCAATCTATCCCAAGATGTCATATTTTTAAATTTACTTACACATAATCATCCATTTTTAATGATTTTGACACTTCAGGAGTAATATGTTTAATAATACTTATATTTAACCAAAAATAAACTTTAGCCACTTTATAGTGAATAGCATTAAATGAAATCTTAATAGAATTATTCTATTTTTAAATCGATGTGTAAAACATATCATTTACATCACTTAAATAATAAAATTTAATTTGTAATATTTAAATTTTAATATTTATCTTCCAGAAAAAAAATGTCATATAAAGACTTTACTATATGTGCTCTACTACACACCGACTTGAAAATAAAATTTTCCATATAATAAACTAATATCATATCTAAATAAAGCCACTACCAACCGATAAACAATAAAACCAACCATCTTGTCTTTACAGAATGGATAGTATGGCAGGTTTGGAGGGTGAAACAAACCACAAAATTTTTATTTTATCTCATCATTACACATTTTTCAAATCTTCATACAAAATATAATAAACAATTCAGCTTTTTCAAATCTCAAAATAATAATAATATTAAAAAATAATATTTTAAGCTTTCATCTAAAATAAAAAATTCTCATCTCACCTCCCAAACCTGCCCTAAGAATGTGGCCTTTTATATTCCTCAATTCTATATAATCCTTGAGCTCAGCAAATTTTTGAAGCGTACCAATTTTGTTCATCACGAACATGTAAAGTCGAAATGACATTACTTGACTAGAGTCTTGGTCCTAGAACAATTTTCTAACAAATCCATCAAGCCTGGACTCCAGCTTAAGACGCTGCTCTGGTAAGTTTCAAGACCCAAAATCCCAGCCAATCCATCAAGGTCTTAATTTCTCAAGGAATAATGAATACAGGATGGGAACAAGTATGTGCGACAAGGAATTGCCAACAAGAAGACCTTAAGAATCTGTAATGCAAAATAGGAGGGCTAGATGAGAGAGAGTTCAACCAAAATCATATAGTTACATCAACGGGATCCTATAAATAATTGAAGAAAACTCACAATCACAGAATGGATATTCAACAACCCATGTTAACTTTTGATTTCCAACGACTTTTTCCATTGGTATCAGCCTGTGTTTCACACTCATTCTCATCAAACAGCAGGGTCACAAGAACAAAGGAGATAGGCTAACTTAAAAACTGTCTCTGGACATGAAGATTGCACGGCAAATTTCACTAGATGACATTTAAAAATCAGGGATCGGCGTGAGGGACGGATGAGCCATTGCACCAGACAAACAGCTTTGACCTGCCAATTAACCTGCATTTCAAGGAATTACACAAGCACTCGTCCAAAAGAAAAGAAGGCAGTATCAGGAGGAACAATTAAGTCCTGTACATTATAAAAACAGCAATGAAAATGCAAGAGAGAAATAGATTTGCAGTAGTTTTGGATAAAGTACCTACAAGGGCATTAATAAGGTGGAGCTAAGGCCGTCACATCAATCCATGAAGGCCTCTTAGCATTATAGTAGAAATGTGCAATCATTTGGACCAACTCATCTGCTGCCCTGAACTCTGCCAAGGTACATATACAGTTTTATGGCCAGAAAAGAACTTTACAGATCCATTATTTGGTAGCATCTGAACAAAATCGTGCTTATGATAAGTATAGAGAGCAGAACTCAAAAATTTCACCTTTCTCCCGGTACAAGATCCTGTTCCCTCGTAAGAATAAAATCTGGGGGCCTTCTTTAGCCTTTAGAGCATATGCCAAATCTCTCTCAATATTGATGTCTATCTTAACTGACTGTTACCAGGAAATTCCAGAGCATTAACATCATTACATACACGTGGAAAAACATTTCAAGGAAAATCAATCAGATTGGTTAACAGCAATGTAGGAAAGAATACTAATATTACGATGCCAAAATTTAAATTTTTGCTACTCAAGGCCTATTAGAAGCAATATGTGGACTAGTTTAGTTGATCTTTTTCTTTAACGGAGCCTTTGAAAGTTTACTGCTCATAAAGTCACTTCTCTTCTGAATTCTTTATTTCTCAGCAAACAGTATGAAGGATCACCAAACATGTAAGGCAGTGCTTATCCATAGATTATCAATGAACCAGATAGAACTTCGAGAAAAGTGTAAAGAAAAAATGAGAAGTTTGATATACCCGTGGAGGCAATCGATCTTGAGCACTCCAATATACCTGAAGTGCCTTTTCTAGCTCTTTCAAAGCCTTCCAGTTATCGGCTGCCCTGTGAACAGAGCGATAAAATGTGAACCATGACAATAATCAACTGAAACAGGGGAAACAAGAAAACAGAAACAAAATCTAAGTTTTTCTTTTTAAAAAAAGAAAAGAAAGAAAAAACATGAATTGCATTAACTTCTCCCATATCCCTAATTTTGTTCATAGTGCCCATATACGCATATACAGTCATTTAGACCTCCCTTGTTCTACATTATTCAAGTGTTACTTCCTTGATCAACATTTTGCTCCACATATAAAATAAAAGTAACATGTTACACCCGCTATCTTTCCATTAAACCACAGAAAAATTGCCAACATAGATGAAGAGATGCACCAGCCTATGCTTATTAATAAATAAATATGTGTATGTCCGAATGCATCTATGTCAATTGCACTAGCACCGATTCCCTTATCCAAATCCGTCACTCAGTACACAACAACTAAGGCTGCAGTTAATAAAGACAAAAAAGATCATCTAGCCAAAAAAAGGATGCAATAAGAAAGTTTTATAGCAAAGGCTAGCAAGACAATCCTAGTCCTGCTTAATCACCTGTTGTATCTTTCAAAAACAAGAACAATGAGCGGGCTAGGATGATAAGCGAAGCTCTCCCACTCCAGACAATTGATCTCCTTTACCCAGTTATCATCAACCTCTCCTTCCCAGTCAATCTCAACACCATCTTCCCCCACAACATTCTTAATTGAGTGCTGCTCAAAATACTCCGACGCTCTAATCCCCCACCCCACATCCGCATCAAGTGGCCAACTTGCACTTTCCTCCTCAACCACCATCTTCTTCTTTCCTCTTCCACCACCACTGACACCATCTCCGTCGTCGTTATCATCTTCATCACTATCACTTTCAACCTTGTCATCCTCAACTCTGTCCTTCATTACCTTTTCGTTATTCTCAAGCACCTCTGGGTTCTGCTCTCGGATTGATGTAAATGTCCGTTGAAGCGAGTCACGCACGAAATCTTCAACCGCAGCAGCTTCACTCCTGCGGCCACGCCTCGGCTTCCTTGGGATAGTCGTTGGGTACGTCATAGACCCACCAGGATTCTCATCATTGTCATTCTGCGTAGCTTCAACTTCGGCTTTCAGGCGGCGGCGAGTTGTTTTCTTAGGTTTAGCTTTAGGATTAGAATTTGATTCGAGTTCAGGGTCAGGTACCGTGTCCGACTTCCTTGCAACACAAGAAAGAGATGAAGTAGGCCTAGCAGTAGGATTTTGAAAAGAAAACGATTTAAAAGGTGGGAACGATTTGGGGATTGTAGAAGCATGAAGGAACGACATTTTCTGAAATCCAGAACAGAGAAATCAGTCAGAGTTCAGAAGTGACACTTGACACCCAACAGAATGGAAAGAGAATTGTAGACTACAAGGAGAAAGTATAAGAACCCCAGAAGTTTACCCGTAGATGGGATTGATTAGGGTTTAATTAAGGACGGGAAAAGCACAGAACTCGGACGAAATGACAATCAAGCTCGGCGTAGTTCAGAATTCAGACCAATCCCAAAATGGGGGATTTCGGGGGTAATAGAATTGGGCGGCACTCGGAAGGTCACCAGACCGGCCCAACAGCCCGGTCCGCTAGGTGGCAGGAATCAGCGATTCAGCGGGCTACTCATCCGATCGCTCGCAAATAAAACTATAATATAAATTAATTTAAAAAAATTAGATTGTAAGTTGTGATAATTTTAGATAAAGATTAAAAATTAAATAAAATATTATTATAATATTATTTATTATTATTATTTTAAAATTTAAAAAAAATTAAATTATTAATTATATTTTATATAAAATATTTTAAAAATTATAATAATAAGATGAATTAAGATAAAATCGTTTCTCTATTAAACGAGACTTCTAACTTTACTTTATTTATCCAGCCACACTTCTTTAGTCTTCTTCTTCTCCCCCTCCTCCTCCTTTCATAGTATTATCTCTTTCTTATTTGAGAGGACATTCCGCTAAATTAGAACGATAAAAAATAAAATATAAAAAAATAAGCATAGCTCCTGTACAAAAATCACACGCACAAATTGAAAAATGGTTAATTTTTATTTAGAAAAGTTTTATTCTTATTTACGCACCACACATTATGTATGGTTTTTTAATTTATTTATTTTTATTAAATATAAGATATATAAATAATGAGTAGAATAATTTTTTTAATTTAACAATAATAAAACTAAAAAGTAAGGAAACTAAAAATAAAAATAAAAAATAAATATGATGTATACTACAAAAATGATGAATACAATAACTAAAAAAAAAACCATGCCCGTGTGTCTCTCGACATGTAGAAGCCCACGATCGTGGGCCAAGAGACCCAACTACAATTTGTTTTATTAATTGTATTTTTATGGATTTGATTGTGGATTTATTTGATCACCTAAAATTGTTTAGTTTAGATATAAATGTGGTTTGGATAGTGAGTTGAGATAAAATGAGTTAGATAAAAGTTGAATACAATATTGTTGAATATTATTTTTTAATATTATTATTATTTTAGAATTTGAAAAGTTGAATTATTTATTATATTTTGTGTTATAATTTAGTAAAGTTGTAATTATGAGTGAGATCAAACAATTATTGTATCCAACCAGGGCCTAAAAGTTGAAATTTGCCGTATGCATTTTGGTTTGAAAGGCATGTGCATAATTGGTTGGATGGTGTTAAAGTGACGAGGATAGCGTAAGGCTGGTTAATCAGGCTGCTCGTTTATAAAGGGGTGGAACTTTGTCCGCCTGAAGCTCCACCCCTGTCTAGATGTCGAGGGGTGGATTGACCACATGTCATCCAACCATCATGCGGCGTGTGGCATCAAAGAGATAGATATATATAGAGAGAGAGAGATGTGGTTAGGGGGTGACAGTGAGAGATCAACAAAATAATAGAGAGAGAAAATAATAAGAGAGGGAGGGGAACGTGTTCAAAACAAATCTAATACAAAACGGCGTTGTTTTGGAGTTTCAAAATGACGTTATGTATCTAATTTTTTAATATATATATATATAGTTGATCGACGAATGGGGGCCTGCCGCCCAACCCAATCCAACCCTGCTCGTTTAATAGATATAAGAGAGTGTATCACCCATCCCTAACAAGGGAGACAAACACCTTAATATAACGATGACTTTTATATCTCATTTTCAATATGGAAATAGCGATGCTAACATACATATACATGTATAACACGTGCATAATATCAATAATGTAGCAAGAATGTATTAGTCTAATAAAAAACTCCAACTATAAATGTTTTGGAAGTGTTTCACCCCGACCGCTATCTTGTGACACGACCGCTAACTTGTGATAAGAGAAGATGGTGGCCCGATGTGTTTAGTGCACCTCTGATGCCTAAGTTAGAAATATTTAAATATTACCTTGCAATGAGAGATCAAAAAGTTAACTTAGATTGCTAATGTTGGCTATTTATATAGATGTAAATTATTATTGATAATGATAGTTCAATTCTTTCCCCCAAATCTAGGGGATTTAATTATAGCATACCTGAATATTCAAAAGAATTTTTCTAATTTAATTAATTTTTTGAATTAATTTTTCCGTCAGAAAAAGGAAAAAAATATTCATGGACCTACCGGACTGATAGCTAACAGTTTGGTTCGAGAAAAATGATGGACCGAAAATTTCGACTTATTACACCCATAAACATTACTATATAGAAACCGAATATCTCGTTATTGTTGGTTGGGCCTTATTCGATATCGTTGAGTTTGTATGGTGAAAATAATTGAACCTCTTCAATAACCTTGAATGATGTTATGTATCACATATGTGGTGGTACAAATAGATATTGTTGAATATGTGTTAAGTTTTTCAAAGTGGTGTATACGACATTGTCGCTTTTTACTTTCTTTGTATTATGGTAATGACACTTTTGTAATATTTGATTAATGGCAAATTTGTAAATATTTGATTTGTATATAAAAGCAAGTGTGCTTTCTTGAAAAGCAGAAAGCACAATTCAGATTAAATTGGAGCTTGAAGAGATGATCAAGTGTGTCTTATGGTATGGTTTCGTTAGAGGATAATACGAGAAAGCCAATCCATATTTTGTGCAGTGATTAATGGTTATAAGTGATTGTAAACTCAAGTTTTGATGCATTATTTAATAACAAAGACTCCTAGACTGTTCTTATCGTGGATATAGACCATTAGGGTCGAATCACGTAATTTTTTGTGTTGATTTTGCATTTCTTTTATTATTCTTGCTTTTATTTTTTATCTTGCATGAGTATATACTGTGATTTCTGATTTCTAACGTGTTTAAATAGAAAACTAAACCGATCATGTTAATCATATATTTTCTTGGGATTTGGTTGTTTGTTGTTCAATATTAATTGCATATTACAATCAGTTACCTTAATTTGGTTCTTTCAGTATTTGTTTGTGAGAAAGCTGAAATTATAACAAGTTGTATCAAGAGCTTTGATTCGATGGGGACTATGAGGTTCGATATCGAAAAGTTTGATGGAAAAAATAACTTTGGGTTGTGGAGGATTAAGATGAAAGTCATTCTTACTCAACAGGGTCTCCAAGAAGCTCTTCTTGGAGAAAATAAAATGGAATCTGTTGAAAAGAATGATTAATAAGAAATCTTGAGAAAGGCACACAGCACACTCATTCTTTCTCTCGGAGACAAAGTTCTGAGGGAAGTAGCCAAAGAAGACATCGCTGTTGGAATCGAGTTGAAATTAGGGAGCCTCTACATGACAAAATCTCTAGCCAACCGGCTATACAAGAAAACAAAGCTCTACACATTCAAGATGTCCATAGGTATATCAATTTCTGACCATCTTGATGCTTTTAATAAAATTATTTTAGATTTGGCTAATATTGATATTAAAATTGACGATGAAGATCAATTAATTTTATTGTTGAGTTCTCTGGATAATTCTTATGTTAGTTTGAAAGAGATCATGATGTATGAGAGGAAAACACTGACCTTATATGAGGTTCAGGCCGTATTACACTCCAAGGAATTACAAGCCATATTTGAAATAAAATCTGAAGTTGGGTAAGGCTTGACTGTGAGGGGAAGAGCTAAAAAAAGAGGTCAAAATGGAAATAACAGTTTAAACAATGAGAGGGGTAGGTCTAAGTCTAAAGGGAAGCAATTAAAATGCTTCATATGTCACAAAGATGGGCATTTCAAAAGAGATTGCCCTAATAAGAGATCTAACACAGGAAATGGGTCTAAGGAGGAGGGGGATGCCTCGGTTGTGAGTGATGGGTTTGAGAGTACCAAGATTCTAAATGTGTCTGATGTTGATTCAGAAAAAGAATGGATCCTTGATTCAAGATGTTCTTTTCACATATGTCTTAATAAAACATGGTTTGAAACTTTCACTAGTTTAGATGGGAGGTTTGTGATACTTGGCAACAATAAATCTTGTAAAATCCAAGGTATAGAGTCGGTGAGACTAAGGCTCCATGATGGTATTGAAAGACTCTTAACTGAAACTAGATATATACCTGAATTAAAAAGGAACCTAATTTCATTGGGTCTGTTAGACCTATCCGGGTACACTTTTAAATCTGAATCTGGATATTTGAGGGTTGTTAAGGGTTCATTTATCGTGATGAAAGGAGTCATTAAAAATGACTTGTATACCCTTATTGGAAAAATTGTTATATGTGAGGTTTCTTCTATCCTAGAAAAGGGTGAGGATAGGTTTGTTCAGTGGCACAAAATGTTAGATTACGTGAGTCACAAGTGACTTTTAGAACTCCATAAGCAGAGGTTGCTAGGTGAGAAAAGGCTGAAAATTTTACCTTTTTGTGAGGATTGCATCCTTGAGAAAGCAAAAATGGTAAGCTTTAAAACAACCACTCACACTACAAAACAAACCCTGGACTATGTGCACTCGAACATTTGGGGTCCGGTTAGGGTCAACTCACATGGAGGGGGAAGTTATTTCTTCTCTATAATTGATGACTATTCCAAAAACTTATGGTTGTACATTCTTAAAATTAAGAGTGACACTTTTGAGAAATTCAATGAATGAAAGAAATTGGTAGAAACTTAAGTATGAATGAAGGTTAGAAATTAAGAACTGATAATGGGCTTGATTATCTCTTAAGTGAATTCAATCAGCTATGTCAGAATGAAAGTATGGCTAGGCATAAAACAGTAAGGGAAACCCCTCAACAGAATGGTCTAGCCGAGAGGATGAATAGGATCATATTGGAGAGGGTTAGATGCTTACTGTCAAACTCGGGGCTTCCTAAGTCTTTTTGGACTGAAGCTACCACAACTGCAGTCCATTTAATTAATAGGAGTCTTTCTCCAGCCATAGGGTTTAAGACTCCTTAAGAAATGTGGACTGAAAAACCTTCTAACTATGACTACTTGAGGGTGTTTGGGTATGTTGCGTATGCTCACACCTGAACTGACAAACTGGAACCAAGGGCTATGAAATGTATCTTTGTAGGGTACCCTGAGGGAGTAAAAGGGTACAAGTTATAAATTGATGAGCCAGGAATACAAAAATGCATCATTAGTAGAGATGTGGTCTTTAATGAACATGAAATTGATCGGGTTAAAACTAAAAAACTTGAACCCACTCAGGATATTAACCCTGAGAAGATATATCTTGAGGTGGAGCAACCTGACAATAATTTGAGAAAATTCGAAGGCCAGAATGCTAAAACTCAAACTTCCATTTTAGGTGATGAGGATCAAGGTGGAGTTGATTCATACAACTTGGTCAATGATAGAAAATTGAGGGTTTTAAAACCCTCCAAAAGGTATGGTCAAGCTGAGCTGACTATTTTTGTTTAGACCGTAGCAGATGAAGTTGTAAAAATGAATCATTAGTCCTACAAGGAAGCCATGGAAAGTATTGAGTCTCATAAATGGGTATAGGCCATGGATGAGGAAATGGATTATTTGAAAAAGAATCATACTTGGGAAATGGTTTTTAAGCCTGAAAAGGCTAAACTGCTAGGGTCTAAATGGATCTATAAAAAGAAAGAGGGCATACTAAGAGTTGAGGGTCCTAGGTATAAGGCTAGGCTGGTAGCAAAGGGATTCACTCAAAGGGAATGGATAGATTTTAATGAAATTTTTTCACCTATTGTTAAACACAGTTGTGTGAATCAACTGTGGGTATTACAATACTTAATTGGAGCATAGTGTCTAGGTTTGAGGTTTGGAGGGGATGTGCAACAGGGGAGTGAGTTAGAGAGATTTGTAGATTCTGACTATGCTGCTAATTTGGATACCAGAAATTCATTGATTGGATATGTATTTACAGCATTTGGAGAGGCTATTAGTTGGAAAGCTAATTTACAATCTGTAGTTACTTTATCAACAATTGAAGCTGAATATATAGTTATGACAGAAGAAATAAAGGAGGCTATGTGGTTAAATGGTTTTTCACATAAGTTAGGCATATTTAAAGGGGTTATCACTGTCCAAAGCACTATACATCTTGCTAAGAATCCAGTATACCACGAAAGGTCTAAACACATAGACATTCGACTTAATTTTGTGAGGGATGTAATAGCATCTGGAGAGTTTAAAATAAAAAAGGTTCCAACTGAGGAAAATGTTCTGATATGATGGCAAAATCCCTACCAGCTACCAAATGCCTAAATTTGATTAATATGGGGAGCTATTAGAGCTCAGATTACTTTGCAGGAACAATCAAGAGGAAGAAGAAGATCACTTTGCAATAATAAAAGACTTGTCAAGGCGGAGATTTGTTGAAGATGTGTTAAGTTTTTAAAAGTGATGTATATGGCATTGCCATTTTTTACTTTCTTTGTATTATGGTAATGAAACTTTTATAATATTTGATTAAGAGAATACCTTAGACCTGGTCGGGCTTATAAGAGTTTAAAAACAACCCGCCAATCCTGTGATGCCACCCATGAGGCACACTTATTCAACTATGTGACCGAGATGCATACGATGAAAGCCTTTTCAATGTCCAATACCCTCTCGCCCCCCCTTTTTTCTATGTGACCTAACCCACAAAACAAAAAGAAATTGTAGCCCGTCTTAGCCCACTCTCTTCTATGACGGCCGCCCCATCTCTAGACCGTAGTGGTGAAACGACCGCCCCTATCGGCTCCGCGAGCTCTCATCTTATTTCATGACAGAACAGTAATTAATCTCTCTTATTTCTCTCATATTCTTCTTCCATTTTCATTGAGTGGAGCATGATTTTGTTGAGTGGAACAATTTTGAACATGATTTTGTTGAAGAAGGGAGGCTAACCGATCTGTTAGTGTCGTCTGCTGAGCTTTTGGCTGAAGAAACCACAAAATCTAGAAATACGGTGCGAAATACCTAGGTAATTCATTTTTACTTAAAGTAATTAAGTTATATAAGCTGCATAGTGATACTGTTAACAAATGAATCCATTGTGTCAAAGTAGTTTTTTTTATCAGTAAGGATGTTAGTGATTGCTATTTTTTTATAAAAGTTATTGCTATATGGTAAATTGATATGTAGGAGAGAGTAAATTGATCTCTTAGTCAGGCTGTCATGGGCTATATTGCAGAGAGTTTTCATGAATAAAATAGATGCTTTCCCAGCCATTAAATGGAAGATTCGCAAAAAAGAATTTTACATGTGAATTGTTTTGGTCTAAGTAATACGTACAAGTTTTGAATTTTTTTGGCTTATGGGTACCAAGGAATCTTTGTGTGAATTGTTTTGGGCTATGGGTACCAGGTGCTTGGTTTTGAAACAATCATGGAATCTTTGTGAGAGAGATGTTGGTTCTTTGAAGTTCAATTTATATTTTTCTTTTTTCTTTTTTCCTCTATTGATCAAATAGGACTGTCTCTTGTATATGTTGGTATATACTATCAATTGTACTCACTTGATTAACTTTTAAAAACAACATTCCCTCAATGCAGAGTATCTACAGAGTATTTCAAAGCCTAGTACTCTTGTGATATATGAGAGGCTACCTTATATTTATGTGTACCCATAAAAAAAATCATTTAAAATTTTGACCAAGTAGCCTTCAATTAAGCTATGTACATGTATAAATTCGTAGATAATACTATCTGAAAAATCTGTTAGTGCTTACTTTTTTCTACATTATGACAGAAAATAACATCTTGTGGTTCTCATTCCAGTTCAAGTTTTTGGACTGCAAGAGGGGAAGACATAGTGCCAATGGAGAGACCATTTTACTATTTTGGAATTTAAGAAAAACTACAGATTTTTGGAAAAACCAATAGTTGCTATAGAATATTTTACAATTGTCCAAACTATAAAAATAAAACATAATGTGAATTTTTTGAATAGATTGATCTTCAAAGTGACCAAAACAATTGCTGTAAGATGACGTTGGAGTTAGTTAAACAAAGGAACGAGAGGGTACTTCATAAACTTCTAGGTATGGAACAATCCAAATTGTAAGCAATGGAAAAGAAGTATAAGGGAAGGTTGCAAGTGTTGATCATATCATGGCTATTTTTTTTTTCATATTTTGTGCTGTATTTTTTATGTTGCCAAAGAACGACAATGTGTGTCGGCCAATGCTACAACTAATGTATTGAATATGTGATTAATGTATTGGTAACTTTTGGGCATGTATTGACTGCTTAGAATTTATTGGTAACTTTGGACATGTATTGATTGTTTAGAATGTATTGCATGTATTGGTAAGCTTATGAATTTAGTTTATGAATGGATGTTTGGAGTTTTTGTGCAGCTTAGAACTTGTATGCATGAGTAGAGTCGGACAGGTTAGTGATTATAAGATGTAATTTGGTGCGGAAGTGGGAGGTTGAGTTCACTATGTCTGCAGGTTGAGTTCTTGTCTGTCTTTACGGTGCAGGCATAAAGTGACCGCTAAAGCCAATTTAGAAGTTCTTGTTGCTGATCTTCAATTCTTGAGAGATCAAGTAACCGCTTGCATAACCATGAATCAACTAGGAATCCAAACTATCTATATACACTTACCAGAATCACATAATGCTAAAAATTCAACACATTCTTCACAAGTACATTAAAAAATCTCATATTCGGTTACATCCAAGTTTACATTATTTAGATTCATACAAAAATAAATGTTCACTGCATTCTTTAGAATTACTTAATCCACGCACATAGTTTCAGTACAATCAATGTCATTTACTAAAACAACAATATAAAAGCTGCAAAATCTTCAATCTACTTTTCAAAACTCACAATCTATTGCGTTGCCCCATGTCACAATAAAAATAAACACGGGTTAAATTAATACGGAGAAAATTAGAGGATAAATTATTTGTCCATGACATGAGAAAAGATAAATAAATCACATACATAATATAAGATAATTTGCACTAGGAATCCAAATGATGTGATATGTTCTCAATTGTTGGCCCAAAATTCCTACATAAACAACAACAAAACACACTTTTTTAACTTCTTCAATTAAAAATCAATAAACTACAAATAATTGCAAAGCTATTACACCTCACTGAATGATAATGTTTTTTAGAATACCCCTCATTCTTACAAATATTGCGTCTTTTCTTTGATATTTACATTTTCTTTGAATTTTTCGCTCTCAAAAGCTTTGGGTCTATCTTTTGTTGGCATCCGTGGAGGATCCCGGACGGTTTGTGAAAAATTCGATACAACTTGACTTCTAAGCATTTGATCATCATTGCAAGTATCACATCTATCTGAAAAATGTATTTCCTGAATATCAAAATGATCTTCCATTGCAAGTAATTCTTGGTGAACCTTCTCCAATGCACATGTGAGGTGATTATTTTTTGCTTCTGACTGCGACCCAAGTTCGACAATGTCATAAAACTGTATCATTGTCTTGGTTTTTCTCAGCATAAGATCATCTAGTGATTGCTGAAATTGCCCTTCAGGACATGGTATGTCACGAGTGTGTCAACTCTTAGTAGTAATAGTCCATCTTTCCAGAACATAATGTTGTGGTAATCTATTTAACTTAATTTTCTTGCAAAAAATACACAAGATATGCCTATAGAGAATCCCATAAATTTCCACATATGGCATGTACATGTGACATGCCCTTCATCACCCTTCAATGTCACGTGGTAAAGAGTTGCTTCTTTACCATAAGTTGCGACTCCATATGTCTTGGTCTCACCCACTTTGGACAACTTGCTTGCTAGGTACGGTAGATTATTGAACAGCTCATCTTGGAAGATCATGAAAGACTTTCTTATATAAATCATTGCTGCCTCCTTTTCAATTTTAAGAGGTGTCTTCAATATCGCACAAGTAGATTTCGTCAGCACATCATTCTCTTTTCTTTAAAGTAACGTGCATATAGAGCTTTTTCATACTGATGAACAAAGTCACTAATCATAGTGATTGAACAAACATAGTCCTTAAAAAATTTGTTCATGCTTTCACTACTTTGAGCTGTTGACATATCGGCACAGAATGTTGAAAGTAAGTAGGCTGGAACCCACTTATCTCGTCTGATGTAGAGATTTTGCAGCCAAATATTTTCTCCTAACTCATAATTCACTAATATCAAAGCTCATTCATGTTCGAACTCATTAGTAATAATTGTCTCATGACAAATATCTTTATGAAAGTCCAGAAACTTGTTATATATATGAGCCAAGTATTTAGGAAACTTTTGTAGAATATGCCACAAGCACAACCTATGAGTTGTATTTGGGAATACCTCTGCAATGGCCTTCGTCATCGCTTTGTCATCGTCGGTAATTATGTTAGAACGGGCACGCCCAAGCATTGCCTCTTGCCATGTTCTCCGTAACCATGTATATGATTCGACCGTTTCAATAACTAACAAAGCACAACCAAACATAATAGTTTGATGATGATGGTTAACTCCTGAAAACGACACAAATGACATCTTTTAAATGTTGGTTAGGTACATGGGATCAAATGTAACAATATCCCAAAATATTGGTATGCCGCTCTTGAATGAGCATCAGCTCAAAAACAACTTCCCATACACTTATCCTTATCAACTTATATGGAGAACACAAACTCAGATTTTTTGAGTTGTCGATCAAGAAAATAGGAATATAACCGTTGTGCATCCACCTCTTCAAATACTTTTCTCCTTTTGTTTCCCAAGTAATTTTCGACATCCTTCCCAATATAACCAACATTAAAGTTACTATCTGATTCTTTACTCAACATCGACATAATCTTCCTTATCGGTACATCAGACTCATTCAAAGTCATTATAAGTATTTTTTTAACCTTAGTAACTCTCATGTGTCCACGGAGTAAACTAGTACTTCTGGTGTAAGTAGAACATGGTTATACCCAATCACAAACTTGTTGACTATCCACTTTTCACCATCTTTTTTTATACCCATAAAAACTTTACATCCAATCTTAGTCTCGGCAAGTTCAAGCATAGTTTGTTCTTTTCTTTTCCGAGTTACCTGCCGAAATCATTTTACGAGTTACCTGCAAGACAAACATAGTTTACTGCACATAATTTTTTATCATCTTTCGACAACTGAGTATGATTTGTCTAAATTGTAAAACCTTTTTGTCTTGCATATACCTTGTAAAATGCTTGGGCGTCTTCTGCATCGTCAAATAACATACCAATGACTGGCTTCAGCTGACCACTAACCAAATTGACTTATCCATCCACATTCACTCCATCTTCAACATTCATAACATCTTCAACATCCATACCATCTTCAACTTGTTGACTATCATCTTCAACATTCATTCCATCTTCAACATTCATATCATCTTCAACATTCACTCCATCCTCACGTTCTTCGCTATCAAACCAATAAATTTATTCCTTTCATAGAAAATGACAACTTAAAAAAATCAAGACTCACTCATACAATAGCATTGATCAATCGTTATATTAGCCAAAACTATTTCAATGAATACTTACTGTTATATGATTTTCAACCGGCCCTAAGGTATTCTCTACCTAAAAAATTGATTTTTCTTTTAATGTGGGCCTGTCTGATATCGCTATGATTTATTATATTAAAAAATAACGTATGAACTCTTGCTTGGTTGTGGTTGTTTCTGATCAATTATCCAAAACAAAAAATATAATCATATCTTAGCTTAGGGATTTTATGATACTATTTTTTGGGATTCTCTCTCCCGATCTTGTGTGTATCAATACGTACCATAGAAGGAATTAAAACAGGGCATTTCAATAGACTTTAAGAACTAGAAAAAAAAAAACAAGGTTTTTTGAAAACCAAATTAATGAAGATTAACAACAAAATAGCTTATATTACTTCCTTCCTAGGTTTCATCCAACCAATTTGCCATGAGAAATCGCACTATTTTATAGATGGGAACAACCTCTGAAGATGAGACGTGTAGGTATTGGAACTGTCGACGTTGGAATGAGAGGTGGGTGTCGGAACTGTTGGCATCGAAATGAAAGGTGGGTGTCGGCAAGAGACGGACTAAGTATCTTCAAAAGGGAGAAAAGATTTTGAAAGGGGGTTGTGTGAGTTTGAGATTCTTTGTAAGTGAATCTTGTATCTATTATGTGTAATGTCTGATGTGGCATATAATTAGTGGATGGTTGTTTCTATACTAAAAGTAGCCGGACTGGCTAAAAGCGCCCCTCTTTGATTAATGGAAAACTTGTAAATATTTGATTTGTATATAAAGGTAAGTGTGCCTTTATGAAAAGTAGAGAGCACAATTTCACTTTACCAAAAGTTTGAAGTAGAGATCCTGGAGAGAAACGAAAGGGATTTTTCAAATCCTAGTTTTACCAATATCAAATTGAAGTTTGAGAAGATGATCAAGTGTGTTTTATGATGTGGTTTCGTTAAAAGATAATACGAGGAAGCCAATCCATATTTTGTGTGGTGATTAATGGTTGTAAGTGATTGTAAACTCAAGTTTTGATACATTCTTCAATAATAAAGACTCCTAGACTGTTCCTGTCGTTGATGTAGACCATTAGGGTCGAACTACATAATTTCTTGTGTTGATTTCGCATTTCTTTTATTATTTTTGCTTTTATTTTTTATCTTGCACGAGTATATACTATGATTTCAGATTTCCAACGTGTTTAAATAGAAAACTAAACCGATCATATTAATCATATATTTTCTTAGGATTTGGTTGTCTGTTATTCAATATTAATTGCATATTACAACCAATTACGTTAATTTAGTTCTTTGAGTATTTGTTTGTGAGATGGCTAAAATTATAACATATATGTTTATAACAAGACCGCACTCCATTCCCCTACCCCACTTCTTCAAACTACTAGAGCTTATCGTTGCTCTTCTTTATCATTTTTCTCACTAATTCACCCGCTTTTTAGTATTTTAGACTTCTTTCTTGGCTCATTTTTAACATCAGTTGTTTCAATTTTAGGCTAGCTCTTCAACTTACATGCACCTCCTTTGCCTTGTTGTTGGTTGTCCATTAATAAAAGAGCCTTCGATTGCATGCCCTTCCAAGTTCCTTGTCTTTAACTTTCTATTTATTTATTTATTTATTTGCCATGCATTGTTTTGAGTGTTATAGGATGATTGCTGAGCTCCACGTCCTTTCTTTGTATCTTGATTTTTTTTTTAAATCCATCTCTTATTAGAAAAATATCTTCAAAGCTAATCTTTGGGAATCTCAAAAAACATATTACTATAACTCTCAATGGAGAGGCCTTCCTCCATTTTCCCCAAAACAAATTAATCGGTGCATAACGCAAAGACATATTTTAAGGCTTAGGATGAGGTCGAAATTGAGATGACAGCAAAAGGGGCTGCAAAAGAAGAAAATAGAGATGTTTCCTTCAAGGCGCATTATAATATCGTTTTCTTTAAAATAATATTCGCCTCTACTAGTAATGATATGCACATGAATTATCAATGAATTTACCTTCAAAATACAATAGAACTCAAAACAAATCTATTTGTCTAATTGCCTTATCAAACAAATCTATTTGTCTAATTGCCTTATCCATCAGTAACGAAATTTTAAGGAAGTCAACACTGAAATTTATTTCTTTGGTGAGTCACAACAAAGCCGCTCCCCACGCTCACGCGAGTCAACTTCTGTTTTTTTTCTTGGGACCAATGTTTTGAATGCCGTA
Source organism: Pterocarya stenoptera (assembly GCA_003123785.1). NCBI lineage: Eukaryota > Viridiplantae > Streptophyta > Magnoliopsida > Fagales > Juglandaceae > Pterocarya > Pterocarya stenoptera. Next base: position 20,970 of record QEOT01001463.1, read on the forward strand.
CCGGACGCCATACCGGTCAAGGCACTGGAACGAAATATTTCGGTATCAATACCGTTTTGGGATAGTCGATATATGAATAAATTATATATAAATATATAAAAATTATATTCCAAAATAATAATCTATATATGAATAAATTATATATAAATACATATATATAACTTATAAATTGCCTAATATGAATTGAGGGTAAAAAAAAAAAAGCTTGTAGGTTGAAAAAAAGAAATTAAAGGCTGAAATATCGACCGATACGAAATATATGTAATACCTGTATCAGACTAGTGGCCGGTATGGTATTTAAAACAATGGTTGGGACAGACATGCCATGTAATCTTACTAGGGTCAAGCATGACTCCTTTCAATTAATCACTAAGGTCTCCTTTGTTTCTATAAATAAAATAAGATTAGATGAAATAAATGAGATTAGATAAAAAGTTAAAAATTGAATAAAATTTTGTTTTTATTTGAAGATTTGAAAAAGTTGAATTATATTTTATTTTTTATTTAGAAGTTTGAGAAAATTTTAATAATTAGATAAGATGAGACGAAATGAAATAAAATTAGATGAGATGAGATGTTTTAAGTTAATAAAAAACTTTACTTAAATTTTTAATCCAGAAAAAATGCGTTAATACAACCAATAGCCTTATTCTAAACGGTATCTTTTAACGTATGTATACAATACATCATCCACATTATTGATATAATAAAATTTTTAAAAATTTACATTTTAAAATTTTCCGATCGGACATGTTGAAGTGTAGAGGTGCGTCTTTCAAACTAATTTACAAATAAATCTTTTTCTCAAGGAAATCAGACGTAATGCTATCACAATTAAAAAATTAGTTCAATTCATGAAGAAATCGTAAATTAATATGGTTATCGATAAAAATAAAAAAAAAAGCATTAAGGGATAAAGAAAAAGAGGAGTATATTGTCAGATAAATACTTTAGTTATAAATAAATTACAAAAAAATAATTCTGCAAGCTGACGTAACTTCACGTGATTTGCCAAATTATAAAGTTGTAAAGTAGATCAATCGGACCACGCGAAACTATGTTAGTTTATAAAATTACTTTTATATAATCTTTTTGTGACTATAACGGATTTGCAATAAATCAAATCCAAACCTACTACCTTTTATCAAGTCCATGTATAAGTTAATATATATTTGCATAATTTTATTTATATGAAAAACAACTATCATAATATTGTTGCGTGAAGGGGAGTGATTAGACTGACAAATAATATTTCTATGTGAATGATTAAGGTTCGTTTGGTTACCAATATCATATCTTTATTATAATTTTTTTAAATTTTTATATAAAATATAATAAATAATTTAATTTTTTAAAATATTAAAATAAAAATAATATTAAAATTTTATATTTTAATAATATTTAATTTCATCTTATATTATCTATGTAATCAAACGAGACCATTAATAATTGATTTAAAATACGTTGAGATTACTTTAACAACCAAATATAGTTTTAAAAAGTATATACAAATAGTGCTTATCAGGATGAACTGACCTTGAATTTTAACTTTTACAAGAGGGTAGAATATATCTAGGCAATGTCAACTCTAGAACCTATGCTGATTTTTGAGAATTGCGAGCATATAGTGGATTATCTCAAAAATTAATTATTCTCATTTCCATTAAGATTGAATTATTTTATAAATAAAAAAAAAAACACTCTACTTTATATTTTGTGTTCTATTATATCTTGAGTTTTTTTTTTTTTTAACATTTTATCATCTTGCTTAAAAGTCAACAATTCCAACGAGGATCCTCTTAAAAAGGCTTACGGATTTTTTATCAGACAGATCGGGACTTGTTAATTATAAATATATTTTAAATAATTATTTATCTAAAAATTAAACATATAAATATAATTAAATATATCACATCAAATATACGTAATTAAAAATGAGAAAATATGAATATTAAAATTAATTTGTGTATAATTTTAGTACATGTGCGCAGGGCCCATCTCGCACCCCCATAGACATAGTGCCATAGTGGTGCCGTCCCTGTCCTAAAGTGACAGAGGGATCCTAAAGTCTGATCAAAATTAATTAAAGAAAAAGCAAAACCTAACCACCTCTTAATTTCTAACTAATAGGAAGGGTACTCGTACGTTGTCGTAGCTAACTAGCTCATTAACACACAACATTATTAAATCAAACAAATTTAAAGCTAAGCCTGACCACCTCCTCCTAATTAATCCTATTTGAATATAGAAATAATTTTATCTAATCTTATCTAATCTCATTTTGTTATTATAAATTTTTTAAATTTTTATATAAAATATAATAAATAATTTAATTTTTTAAATATCAAAACAACAATAATATTAAAAAATAATATTCTAACAATTATTTATTTAACTTATTTAAAATCATCTTATTTTATCTCACTATTTAAACGAGCCCGTTTACTAAGAGGAGTACTTGCCCTTGGCCATTACCACACATGACTTTCTTCTTCTTTTAACATAATTAGATCCATGATTTTACTCAAATGTTGTTTTTTATTTAACATTTCTTAAGAATAAACAACAAGACCAAAATGTTTTTGAAAGATGGAAAACCATGCTTTTGAAGACGAGAGTTACTTCTCTCTTGACAATTAGGAATATATATTGTGGACATGATATTTCTCAATACAAAAATACAGACAAATAAATTAAGGAAAATGTTACGTATTAGATTACTGTTTATTTTTATATATTTTATTATGATGAGGTGTCATTATATTAGTCTTTTAATTTCATTTTGAAAATATAAAATATGATTTATGAGTGATAGAAAGTACTATATTTTGAAAGTGAAATAAAAGTATCGAATATAATATTATTTAGAAATTAGACTCACCTACATCCATGGGAGCTAAATAAATAGAAGGAATTTAAAGCTTGTTTGGCTGGTGGTTGTCTGGCCGGGTGCGTATCTGGTGGTAACTTATTGGTAACCACCTAACATCCTTATAACTTGTTTGGATGCTGAGAAAAAAAAAATCAGTAACTTGTTTGGCTGGCATGCCATTTTAAAAGGAAACTTAAAAAAAATAAAAAATAAAAAGAGAGATTCCGAGTTAAAGTGTTAAACCGAAAGGAGGGCTCTGTTGTCAATTCGATGTCTTGTCGGTACTCCTGTAAATTCGTTGATATCATAAGGGTAAATGGCTAACCCACCTCCTATAAATAGAGTGCCCGCCTTCATCTCCACCATTTCGTCTAAACTATTGTCTTTTGTGATTCCATCTCTGTCTCTCTCTCTGTTTCTCTCTCTCTCTCTACCTCCTGTAGCTGTCTCCTCATTGGTTTATTTTTCTATTTTTAATTCACCTGATAATTTTGAGGTGAGTTTACCCTTTTAGCCTTGTTTTGAACCTTGGTGCTGACGGGGCATGCACCCAAAACGACGCCATGAGTACCAAAACGATGCGACTTCCTCCGCGTCGCGTTTTGACGCCCAATATTGTCATTGATAAGAAACGCAAAGAGAGGGAGGGACTCGGGTTTGGCGCCCTCGAATCCTCGTCGAAGCCGTCGACGTCGAAACCAGCCGGATGTGTCGATCCGATCCCATCTAACCGACTTCTGGCCGGGTATCTTGCCCACGAGTTTCTCACCAGGGGTACGCTGCTCGGTCGACCTTGGGATCCGGCCAAAAAGGAGGCGATTCCGGTGTCGGGGAGAGGGAAGCAGAGGGATGACGGTGTAGCGGAGCCGAGCGGTGGAGCGGAGCGACGAAGAGGACGAGGACGACGACAGGTGGAAGATCACCAAAGGTACGTGGAATTAGCGAATTTACTCAAAACGGGTGGGGCCCACGTGCCGGGCGTTGTGAACCCCACCCAGCTCGCTTGCTTCTTACAGTTACAGTTGTAGTTCATGCTCATTTGCTTCGTTTATTTTCTTGATCTTTTCAAGCTTCTGCTTGTATTTTCTTTTATTATTATTAATATTGTAAATTTGTAATTATATCTTCTCTTCAGGCAAATTGAATCTCTGTCCTCGCTTTGTTTTTGTAGCCTTTAATAATATTGCACGCGTTCATACGAATCTGATGTGAATTTCCAATTTAATTTTAGGAAGCATGCATGCGCGCATGTTCTACCAAATATATATTTTTATAACGCTAACTATAGCAGCTAGCAGGCCGGCTAGCATGCTGCATGCATTCATGTGTTGCAGCTTATATATACAAGAGTAAATTATTAATTAACATGCATTCATGAATCTTAGTCCCATAATACAGCAGTATATCGATGTTTTATGAGATTAGCTCCCTCGCGATCTCTTGCATATATGCATGCGGTTTTATCAGTACGCGGGTAATTAAATACTCGACAGGTTCTGATGTCAAATCCCGGAATATTATTATTGCCCTGGCCATGGCCTGCAGCCTTGTTAAATATAGATATATAAGAAACATGTATATAAATTTTATATATATAGATTTATCCACGACATATTTTATAACATATTCTATAACAATGTGTTAAAATAAATGGTATTTTGATAAAATAATGTATAAAAGTAATAACATTTTATTAAAATGTCTTTATTTTAACACGTTGTTGTAGAATATGTTGTAAAATGTGTTGTGAATGTATCATTACTCGTATGTAATATGCTGCACGTACATTAAATATTTTATTTGTTTAAACTTAAAGATGTATCACCTCGATCTGCATGCGCATGTACACTAATTATATAAGCCTGAATGAATATACATATATATATATAAATATATCTCACTGTACGTACGTTTTGTTTCAGCATATTTTAGAAATGAGTAATCTTATATATCATCGCAATCTCACTTTTATCACACTCTATAAGATGTAGCATATTTATCATTATTATATAATAAGAATCATTCAATAAATATTATCTAATAATAATAAATGTGTCACATCTTATATAATAAGATAAAAATGAGACAACAGTGTAATATATAGAATTTTACTTCATAATGTAGCTAGGCAATTTATCTTGCGTACGTATGATCGATATATATATATATTCTTCTTTTCACAAAAGTATGGTACCATTCCTGTTAAGATAATGACGATTTGCCCCTTGCGTGTCCGGTTAGTATGAATAGAAAGGGTGTCGACATGGTGCACGTACGACATTGTGTAATATTAATGAAGTTTATGATCAACGTGCATGAAAAGTGTTGAACACGACTTTAGAAATCATATAAATATATATATATATATAGATACACACATACTGGCAGAGATCATGTGGTCACCGATCGAGTAGTACCATTCTTGATAATTGTAAGGCCTAATTTGGGTACGGATATTCTTAAAATAAGTCATTATTATGCATTTTTTGATTAATATTTTATACTTATTTTTTATTATTAATTTTTTATTATTATTCATAAAATAATTAACAATACATCACTGTCCAAACGCAACCTAACTCATTACGGTACATGCAAGAATATTGATCGACACTCAACAGCATCCTAGCGCGCAGTTCCTTAATTTTCACGTGATTAGTGTACGTACGTACGTGTGAATAATGAAGAATACTTATATAAACGTTCGGACATGAAAAGTGTCGAACACGACTTTGGAAAATATATATACGGCCGATCGACTGATCATATATATATATATATATATATAGAGATAGAGAGAGACAGAGATCATGTGATCGATGACTGTTCTTGATATTTCTCAGAAATCGATCAACCTCTTCTTTACGTGAATAAAGGGAAAAAGAAGAAGAAAAAATTAGCAGATAAACGAACCCGGCCCATTTCTTGCTAACTATTATACTAAAGAAAATACAGAAATGATAACCCAAATAAGCACATATATTATATATATTTATATATATATAATATTCAATCCTAACTTCAACGCTAAAGATTCTTATTATCTACTTGAATAAATCAATTAAAGCCTAGAAGGCAGTGAAGCATCGTTTTTTTTTTTTTTTTTTGGGTCTCCAATAAATTAAAAGAAGTTAGTGGTCCAGATCATGAAATATAATATAAAATAGATGCGATCATTAATATCTTCTGCTGAAGTAGTCCTACTACTGGTTCTGAGCATTGATTCATCTGATTTCGACATGTGATTTGCATGAAATACATGCGACTTCGGCCAAGGAAAAAAGAAAAAGAAAACGAAAGAGGACCATGCATTATTTAGTAGCCAGAGTCATTGAATGGTTGTGTGTGTAGTTGTTCGATCGGTGATTTTGAAGGGTACCACATGCATGCATGCCATGTCGCTACCAAACCAATCAATTAGCTTTCACCACCTAACAATGATATATACGGAGTATAATTTTATTTACAGTCTCTATTTGAAGATTGCATATACAAACAATTCATTAAATAAAAAAATATTATTTTGATAAGGACATTATTGTAATTTTAAAAAAAATAAAGATAAAATTAACTAAGCTTGTAATACAGTCTCCAAACAAAAACTATATATAGCATTGCTCATATATGAAACCATATTAGGATCCCCAATTACCCTACCGTTGTTTTATGTTTATGGGTTTAATTATTCACTGAGGAAATCTTGGCCTTAATCTCATGTCATGGATTTCATAGTTTAATTCTTTGTTCACTTTGGAGAAAATCCTGCATGAGAGAATTATTTATTTGTAATTAATGGTTTTGGGAGCTCATGGATGCCAGAGATTAGGAAAAGAAAAATAATAGTTGCAGTCGTTAGTACGCAAGTACCGAACAATCCTTTTGAAAAAAGTGAATATATACGGGTCCCAGATGAAAAAATTAATTTTTTAATAGTTGACTCCACTCTTTTTCAAAACAACTGCACGACACTTACACATTCCACAACTACACGTGTACACATTATTCTCCGTAAAAAGGACATCCAACGATCCCCACCATATCTGACGTTTCATGTAATTAAGCTAGCTATATGCCATTTCCTATATATATGTGTGGAAAATTCTATACACTATACTATCATTTCATTTTTATTCCACTAAGTATGATGTGACACATTTATCACTATTAAATGATCATTTATTACATGCTTCTTTATCATTTAATGGTAATAAATGTGCCACATACTATTTAGTATGATAAAAAAAAGAAGAGAGTGTGTTGACTAAAAAAAAAAGTGTGGTGTATAACATTACTCTCGTGTATATATATATATAATGGCCATATTATATATATGTAGATGGTCCTACATTAATGTGCTAGGTTAGGTGCCTACTAGTGTCGGGTGCTACATGTGTACTCATTGTATGTGTCTGTCTTTTTGGGTATAATGGATTTTATTTTTTTTACAAAATTATAATAATTATTATCTGGCTGCAGTTTCGCTTTGGAGCGGATATGCTGTTCTATTGAGAGTAACGGACACCAATAGCATATAGACACATAAGCCCTCCACATAATAAGCTCATGAGCCGCATCACAGGAGATCAGAGAAAAAAATATCCCATCATACTCATAACCCTACGGCTGCTTTGCTCATCCCTCACACCTCCATCCTATCCCAACCTAGAAATCCTTCATCCTCTCATCACTCACACCTCCAACCCATAATAATGGATTTTTATTTAGTCCCTCGAACCTAGTACATTTTTTTTCAAAATCTTTTTAATTCTTCACCTAGGTGAATCTATTCTCGTTTTTAAAAAAAATCAGAAAACAAATATTTTTAAGAAAATACTACTAAGATCGATAGAATTAGGGGTGGGCAACGGGGCCCTGCCCATGCTACCGTGTCCCCCAATCACTCCGCCCCCATGAGGTGGGGTGGATTACTCTGTCCGCCGCTGCTGGGTGCGGGGTCCCCCCGCCCGCATCTGGGGTGTCAAGTGGAGGCAAGGGCGGGATGGGGTGGAACCCCGCCCTGTATATACCCCACCTCGCTCCGCCGTTTGTAATATATATTAATTATATATAATACATATTATATAAAAAGAAATACCCAGGCAAGGGTATTATATTATATGCAATACATATTATACATACATGTATATACCCCAGGTTGTTTTGTGCTTGAGTATTTTTTTTAATACCCCTGCCCATAATCAATGGCGTTTTGATTATGGGTTAATACCCAGCTGAAGAGCCCCCTATCCCCCTGTCTCTTCTTCCTCCCCCCCTCTCTCTCTCTCTCTCTCTCTCTCTCTCTCTCTCTCTCTCTCTCTTTGCGATTCTCGCCTCTTGGTTCTCTCCAATTTGCCGTTTGCCTCACCAATCACCATCGTCATCTCGAGTCGCCGTCTCAGCCTCAGCGCCAGGCGAATGTAAGTAGGGCTCAATGGCTCACCGCTCACTGCCTCACTCCCGAATCTCTTCGTGAATCGCCCCATAATTTTTATTTATTTATATTATTTGTGGATGGAGATTGGAGGATGAGATTAAAGAATAATGGGATTGTGAATTGTAGAGGATTTGATTGTGCATGTGAATCATTGAATTGTTGTGGAGATTGGAGGGGCGGGGGGTGGACTGTTGGAGGTCCACCCCTGCACCCCCGTCAACGGATGGGATATCTCGCCCCTGCATGGACGGGGGCGGATCCCGGGAGAAAAATCCCAAACCCCGCCCATGCGGGGATGAGGGGCTGGATAGGAATGGCCCCACCCCGTAGGGGACAGGTAGCACCCTTAGATAGAATGAAAACAATTTTTTTGCACCATTTCTGCACCTGGGTGAAATCTGTTCTTATTTGAATCCCATACATTTTTGTACCATAAATTTGTTCTTGTTTACAAAAGAAAAAAACTTGATACTAAGCTACTGAAAAGCTCCGAACAACAATCATAATGATTGTCATTATGATCAAACTCCATTAATTTGCATACCTTTCATTTTCAAAGCTAGTTTTGTTGACGTTTAATGACGTAGATATGCGGTGAGCATCATTTATGGAGTTGTGCCATCAAAATCCATGGCCTAGGTCATTGCAGGGATGCTCTATAACCCATGACTAGGGAGGGAAGTGAGCGGCCACTGGAGCTCAGGAGTGAGCGCAAAGAGGGTTGGGTTTGTTTTTTCCACAAAAAGAGGGTTTGAACAGAGGGGACTTTCGTGGTATCCTATCTTTTGTGGTTTAAGATAAAATTTCTAAGAAGTCTATGTGGCAATATTTAATTAGGAAAAATGCTATTTTGCCCATTTAATTTATTTTCTTATTTTGATATCTCATATATTTTAATTTTTTTTTACTTAATAGTTAAGAAAGTGACTCTTAGTGTATTGATATTTTTTATTTTTTATTTTTTATCAATATTTTAAAATGAAAAAAAGATATAAAAAAATTAATAAAAATAAAAACATAATTTTAACCTAATGGTTAAAATAAAAGGTGCTACTCAGGCGAAAGAGTAGTACTGCCCTTTAATTAGAGGTGGTATTTTAGGCATCATCGGACTGACCTATTTGAAGATTTTCTCATCTGGCTATATATATATATATATGTTCTCATGAAAATAGTAAGAGTGAATATGTGGACGTGGTGATAAGAAGGAGCGCCTAATATATATAATGTCAGCCAGAATGTTAAAAGTGAAGCATCCTATTTTTCGGAAATCTCAAAATTTTAGCTACAGTGTTATACAGTGTCCGTAAAAGTTATGAACGACGTCATTTGAGTTTTTTTTTTTTACTTTTTTGTCATTAATTTTTTTATCCTCTCAAAAATTTTAAAAAAATTTACAATATTAACAAATATTTGTTTAAAAAAAAATCGGAGCACGAGACCCAAAACATTTTCTTAATATATGTAGTAGAAAAATATTCTAGTTATAAAAAAATTATATAAAAATATTTTATAAATTAATATGGTTTGTCAAATTATAAATTTTTTTTTTTGTAAACTAAATTTACTAATCAAATAAAATCTTATCAGTTGTAAAATTAATTTTATGTAATTTCTTTTATGGACTTAGCTAGGACCACACAATGCTAACGGTAACAGCGCATACAGACACATGCATGTATGGCCAAGTGTGCGGCCCTCTACCATCAAAATAAAGGAATCAATGCATATATATTGAATTTCCAAATTTATATTATAATTTTTCTCACACAACTAACTCGTACGTACGTATTTAATCACCATCAATTACATCTTTTTAGATCTCCAGCGCCATTAATGGCATTTGGAAGTAAAACACGCGCATATATATATATATATACACACACTAGTAAATGGTAACGTGTGCTGCACGTGTGTCCTGTGATCAATTTTATTATGTTTTAAATTTTTTATTATAAATAAATAGTAGAAGCAGTTTAAAATTACAACAAAAAATTATGATAACTAATTATGATTTATTCTTAAAAAATTAGCTTCTTTGCATATATACAAAAAAATAATAATAATAAGTTGGCTTCTTTGTAATAATTTAATTGCAGACTATTTGTGTTTATTGTAGAATGATGTTTACCCATTTCAACAAATCATAGAACCTCCAATTCTAACCAGCAATATAAGCTCTGCTACAAGGAGAATAGTTGGTTCAGAGGATAATAGACTTGATGGTAGGGAAATTGAAGTGGCATGTGAATCTCCTACAATTAAAGAATTTATTTATGATATACCAATTCCTCAAGAACCTGATGATGGTAGTGTCGAGAAATTTCAGAATATCAAAGTGGATGATGATGATACAATTGAGAAGCTAAAGTCAAGAATGAAATTTAATTCTCTTGAAAATTTAGTAAGTTATTATAAGGAATATAGTAATGGGAGAAAATATTTTTTAATTATTAGTAAGTTATTTAGTAAGTTATTATTAGTAAATTTTTAAATTTTCATATAAAATATAATAAACATTTCAATTTTTTTAAATTTTAAAATAATAATAACAATAATAATAAATATTGTTCTAACAATATTTTATATAACTTTTAATTTTTTTCTCAACTAATTTCATCTAAATTTAATATCCAACCTAAAAAAAAAAACTTTAACTCACCTAATCGGCAAAATTGCAAAAACATAAGAGAACCGGATTTTTTGAGAAAAACACGAAAAAAAAAGAGTAATTGATGAGAAATTATGCACTGAACGTGTGCCTAGTTACAAATATATAAAAATGAAAAATTGATAGCAAATGAGGAATGAGAAAGTAAAAAAAAATTTTTAAATAAAATTAAAACAAATCATGGGTTTACATAACTTGAGGTAAACCTAATATAAACTTAATAGAAATGATAGATCCATATAAGTTTGTGTTTTATTTAGTTATATAACAGAAAAGTTTAATAAGAAAATTTAATAAAAGCTTAAATTAATAATAAAAATATTAACGCTAAAATTTTATTACGAATGATAAAATGGTGAAACAAGGCTGCAAGCAAAAAAATAATGTTTCTTATAGTTTGAAAATTAAAATTAATATTAATGATAATTTTGTTAGATTTCTATATAAAAAAAGATGGGGTGAATTCATTTGGTTATGGAAGAAAACATTTTTAAATTACGAATTATACTGAAAGATCATTGAAAAAAAATTGTTTTAATTTTATCTTGTTTATGAGAATATAATTTGCTAGTAATTATTAAACATTTATTCATAAATATGTAAAAAAAAATTCCAACATTATATAAATTATCAAAGAAGGAAAAAATTAAAAACGTATTCTAGACTATATTATTCTGCACTACAAATAATGTTAAATCATTGCGTTATTTCAAAGGCAGTTTAGTTTTTAGTTTAAGAATATAAACCAAATCATCTTAATTTACTTTAAAAAAGTTTTCATAACCGTTTTTAATATTATTAAAACATAAGCACTATAAGAAATAATAATAATGAAAAACATTAATTTATTTAACATTTTCACACTTGGCTAAATAAAATAGTAATGATGACATATTATATTAGAAAAAAAATTAGATTTATACTAAAATTTAACAATTCAATTCGATGTTTACATAGTTCAAGATTAAAGGAAATAAAATGCTGCACAACATTAAAGTTTAATTTTCATGATTTTGATTTTTTATTAAAATTTTATGAAGAGTTGGTATCAATTTAGAAAAAAAAAAATACTATAGTCCAATTGTAAAGCTCAAACCGATTTGTAACGTTACTCATTTTTCACATCTAAAGCCTAAGAGCAGTGCTACACCCTTGGAGATACGTTTCAATAAGCAGAAAAAAATCTATTTTTTATTTTTATTTTTTGTTCAATTTTTTAGACACTTAACCATTAAAAAGAAATTCACAATATCATTAAAAATACTTTTTAATAATAATGAGATGAATTGATAGTAAGTTTATAAAGTCGGGCAAAATAGAAAAAATATTATTAGATTAATACACTATTCATCCGATTCGCTCGCGGCGGTTAACGGCGGTAGGAGAGGGGCTGAGATTGGAAGGGGAGGGGCGCCGGACGAAGGCGAAGCGAATGGCAGTGGTGGTGTTCGCCACCCCGGCGTGTGGCAGCGCAATGGATTCGACGAAGAAACGGACGAGCCGCAGCTTGCATTCCATCGTGGCGGTTAACGGCCGAATGAGAGGGGCTGAGATTGGATGAGGAGGGATGCCGGACAGAGACGAAGAGAATTGCAGTGGTGGTGTTGGCTACGCCAGCGTACGGAGGCGCACTGTAGGAGACGAAGAAACGGACGGTGGAGGAGAGGCAAAACTGTAAATTAAGAATAGAGTCAAGGGTGAAATGGAAAGAACACCAGGGACAAAATCGAAATTAAGAAATAAAAGCAGGGGCAAAATGGAAAAAAAATTTGTTAGACAAAATTACTGTTGTTAACGGATTCGCTCTTTATATATAAGTATATATATATATACCTATACACAAAGGTATGAAAATTTCGTATTAAATTTTTTATTTAAAAAATCGGATCGTATTTCATTAGACTTTCACGCTCTTGCCACACGTACATATAAATATATTCTGTTTAGTTTATCAACTTTCTTTTAAAATTCAAAATTTTAAAATTTAAATTTATTTAATAGTTGACTTATAGAAAAGTAAACTTTTTGTATATTGTTTTTATAGACTATTAATATTACTCATAAATATATATATATACTAGTAGGAATGAAACGTCCAAGGGACGTTTGCCTAGTGGAGAGAAAACATATATACTATTATACACACAATCTGCATAATATTTATAATTATAATACAACGACTTATAAAAACCAAGTCGCAACTAAGTACATATATTTTTAAAGTATATATGTACAGATATTTCACAAAAAATCATTTTTCAAAACACAGAGACAATCAAAATACTGTTTCACAAAAATCATAATTCATTGTCTTTTTTCCTCCCTTCTCTCTTTTGTTTTTTTGTTTTTTTTGTCTATCAAAAGAGCTCAAGTTTCACTTGTTTTTCTAAGGTTTGATTCTTAGAAAAGAAAAACAAGTCTAAGATCCGATCCTTACAAATATATAAAACGAAAAATTGATAGCAAATGAGAAATGAAAAAGTGAGGAAATTTTTTTAAACAAAGTTAAAACAAATCATAGATTTACATAACTTGAAGTAAACCTAATAT
>QEOT01001463.1:43813-54491 GCA_003123785.1 Pterocarya stenoptera
CTTTCAAATTAATCATTACAATTTTTTCAAACTTTCAAACAAAAATAAAAAATAATTCAATCTTTTCAAATCTCAAAAAAAAAATTATATTATAATAATATTTTAGTTTTATGATATTTTGATTAACTATTTATCTCTCATTTTTCAAAATCTAAAAAATATTTAAATTAAATTATTTTATAATTATTCACAAACTATGTTATTGTTATTTATAAGACTTTCAAATAAAAAAGTAAAGACTTTCAAATCCAGGTAAGATACTCGGGCTTTTAAAATATCTATATATGGTTCATCACATCGAATTTTATACTGGCGGAAGGAACAGAATGTCTTATTTTTTAATTTTTTGGGTGCAATTTTATTTTTTTATTTCTTTCAGGAATACGAATTCCACGTGGCAGAAAACTGATATTTTATGCCCCAAGGCTCCACCGACATTACTGCAAATTCTCAAATTCTTTAACCCCCAGAGCGGAACTCTTCTCCCTAAAAAGATTCAATTCAAGTACCGTTTCCATCCCCTGCTACCAAAGTATTTCATTCAAAGAAAAAGAAGGTTAAAAAGAAAAATCTTTAAAGCTAAGGGATTCTCTGATTGATTCTGAGACTTCAAAGTAACCGCTTTGATGGATTGGAACAAAATTGGATTAAATGGGTGTTTCTTTTCATGGCTTGTGGGCTCTATGCCTCTGCCTTTTTTTTTGGACATTTAAAAGGTGAATGCCGTTGGGTTAATTCTTTTATTTATTTGCTTTGGTGGGTGGCCTTGAATATGTCATTCGGGTGGTTGCAGGTGGGAAGAAATTATAAATTTGTGACCTTTTCAAATTATCTTTTGAAGGTTTTATTTGGGTATGCTCGAATTTGGATAATTCCAGGTGATTTCTTTCAAGTGAGATTCGAGAATAGTAGTGGGATTTCTTTTCTGATAAGAAATTTGTTGCAAAAAACTGTGGAGTTGAGGTAAATTATGCTAAACTTATATATTGGTTTTTGTAGTTTTGTTTTTGTTTGATGTGAAATTTGACGCCTTTCCAATTTCTTGGGTTGAGGTTTCATTTACAGTTTGTTTGCACAATAATTGGGATATGTTAGTTGGATATTTTGGTTGGCATATTTTGTTTCTCGTGCAAAGCGTGAACTTAATTGTATGAGAATTGGTCTGATTGATCATTCCCTTAGCACAGATTAGCGAGTTTGTGTAGTGGGTATGTACTTTATTTGCGTAACGTATTTATTGATTTACCGTTGGTGGTGGTGTTGGTGATTGGAGATTTTGGATTGTGTTCAGGCAATATGAATCAGAACAGGACCAGAAACCAGAGGAGCAGAGAAATTAGGCAGAAATTTGGGAAGGTGATAAAGTGCTTCTGCCCCGGGGGGCAGTTAGGAGCAGTAGATGAAACGGTCCCTTCATTAGAATCCCTTGCAATTAAGGATTATTCAGAAATTGCGTATTCTTCTAAAGCTGGTGAGATTGAAAAGAAGTTGGATACTGGAAATATAGAAGAAGCCGAGTCATCTCTGCGTGAGAGTGATTGTTTGAACAATGAGGTCCGTTTCCCTTTTTTGGCTTTAAAGTTTGCTTATCTTTTAAATAATCACTTTACAGTTTCTAAATTTGTCTTGGATTTGAATTAGTTTGGAAACTCAGTTTCAGGTAGTTTAGTAGTCAGTAATTGTCAATGTGCAGGTAGGTAGTTGAGAATCAGAGTGATCTAGGCTTAAATCTGTAGTGTTCTCAAACGAAGCACTCTTATTTGGCAACAATTACGCTAATAGAATCTAGATTATAGTCCATCATGCTTTCTGATGTACATTCTTTTGCACCTTCTTTTAGCGCTAATAGTGTTTTCAATTTGAGGCTACTCCCTCCTCCGCACTATCTAAACATAAAGATTTTCTCCACATCACATGATGAACACTGTCTTTCAAGGTTTGCACTCGTCCTATCAACAACCAGTGCTTCTAATTTCCATAATACACACATTTATTCTTTTTCTTCTTTTCTCCACTTTCTACCTGTCCATTTTTTACACCTTGGTTCCAATAATGTGGTATTGGGACGTGTTTAATTATTTGAACCTCAAAAAATGCATGATGGAAATGATTAAAATTGACTTTTGTGAATAATTTTTTTGATAAGTTGTTCTGTGTTTGTAAGATCATGATGTCTGTACTTGCAGGAAGCAAGAGCATTATTAGGAAGATATGAATATCAAAAAGGAAACATTGAAGCTGCTTTACACGTATTTGAAGGAATAGATATTGCTGCAGTGACTCCTAACATAAAAGTCACCCTTGCTAGGAAAGGACAACGTCGTAAGAGACGTTCTCAGAGTTCTCCTGACCCATCGCTGTCTATACATGCTGTCAGCTTAGTCTTGGAAGCAATCTTTCTCAAAGCAAAATCATTGCAGGGTCTTGGGAGGTTTACAGGTATTTCCTTTATGTTATACATATATTTTCTATTTGCTTTCTGAATTCGTCAAAGCTGCTAGTTATCTTTGCACATTTTCCTAATCTGTAGATTGCGTTCCTTTTAGTTCTTCCTGGTGATAAATTTGTGGGCATGGTTTATGTTTGGGTACCGTTGTCATGAGGTTTCCTTTTATTGCTTCTTTACTATCATTTGTTATTTTATAAAGGGAAAGTGCTGGTTGCGTTTGTTATGGGGAAAACTTCCGACTTCTTCAACAGTATCATTTTATTTTGCGTTTAAATTACTTTTATTACTTTAGTCATGGATTCTTTTGATTTTTCTAGTATCAACGGTGACTTCGTAACATGTTTTTGATCACCCAAGGAAACAGGAACTGTGATGAGTATGATCTTAGAGTGAAAGCTATTTATTTAGTAACTCTCAGAGTGTAGAAGCAGACTTGAACAACCTTTACTATTTTTAGCACGTTTAGTAAACACCCAAGTGCCCCACTATTTGCACAGGTGATGTTAATGATGTTGATAAAACCAATTGGAATCTTAATGTTCCTTGAACGCTTAGTTTACATGTCATCCCACTCTGGTATTCATTAAAAAAATACTCGGTTCCCATCATTTTATCTGTTACCCCTCATTCTAGAGTCTTTCCACTTAGCATGTCATGGTTGGGCTGAGAATCTGGCCAAACGATGGTCTTTTGATTGTAAAAATATTAAACAAATAAGGGAAAGGGAATTCTTGAGCTTCACAATCAGAACATCATTGCATAGCTAATTCATGTTTGGAATCATCCCTGCAGACGCTGCTCAATCTTGCAAAGTTATTCTCGACATAGTTGAATCTTCATTACCAGAAGGCTTGCCTGAAAACTTTGGTGCTGACTGTAAATTGCAGGAGACTCTAAACAAGGCTGTGGAGTTGCTTCCAGAATTATGGACGCTTGCTGATTCTCCACATGAAGCCATTTTGTCATACAGGCGGGCACTCCTCCATCATTGGAATCTTGATGCAGTAACCACAGCTAAAATCCAAAAAGAGTTTGCCATCTTTCTTCTGTACAGTGGAGGTGAAGCAAGCCCCCCAGATCTCCGCTCCCAAATGGACAGTTCATTCATTCCCAGAAACAATATAGAAGAGGCTATACTTCTGTTAGTGATACTATTGAGAAAAGTTTCTCTCAAGAGAATTGAGTGGGATCCATCAATCCTGGATCACCTTTCATTTGCTCTATCTGTGGCAGGGGATTTGAAGGCTTTAGCTAATCAAGTGGAAGAACTGCTTCCTGGAATCATCAATCAGAAAGATAGGTACCATACTCTGGCTCTCTGTTATCATGGAGCAGGGGAGGACTCAGTTGCTGTGAATCTACTTAGAAAGTTATTGAATGGAACTGAGGATCCAAAATATCTCCCAGCTTTACTAATGGCATCAAAGATTTGTGTGGAATACCCAAATCTTGCAGAAGAAGGGATAAGTTTTGCTCGCAGAGCCTCTGAAAGTTTGGACGGTGAATGCAATCAATTAGAAAGTATTGCCGATTTTTTATTGGGCATCTCGCTTTTGGCATATTCAAAATCAGTTTCTGCTGATTCAGACAGGGTCTCAAGGCAGTCTGAGGCAGTTCAGGCCCTGGAAAAGGCTGGGGGAGTGAGAGGAGTGAGTGACCCCTTTATTCTATACCATCTCAGCCTAGAAAATGCTGACCTGAGGAAGTTAGACGCTGCGCTTTTTCATGCAAAGCGCTTGCTGAAACTGGAAGGTGGCTCTAATGTCACTAGTTGGTTATTATTGGCCCGGATATTATCAGCTCAGAAACGGTTCATGGATGCCATAACTGTGATTAATGCTGCACTGGATCAGTCAGGAAAATGGGACCAGGGAGAACTGTTGCGGACTAAAGCTAAACTTCAACTTGCACAGGGTCAGTTAAAAATTTCCATAAGCACCTATACTCAGCTTCTTGCCATTCTTCAAGTTCAGCGCAAAAGCTTTGATTCAGGGAAGAAGCTTATTAAGGTTTGTTAATTAGCTTTCCCATTTGAGCTCCAATATTTTGACAGAGTTCTTGTTACCTTTTGCTTAAAATCTGTTCATTTTCCGTTGTGTTTTGGAGTTAAATCTGTTCATTATAGCATCGAATGCATTTGAATTTCTTTAAAATTAGATTTGGAGAGCACTTTTGAAAACTAACATCATCGTATGGTTGTGTTATTATATCTGTGTACTTGTGCTTGGTATGAGGAAAATGGGAGGTCTAATTATCTGGTATTCTGCAAATGACCAGCCGAGAGAGAGAGAATGAAGGATTTCTACAAATGATTGTATTTATTTGAGACATTTATGACAAGGTTCTTTTCTTGGGAAAGAATATTGGAAACAGTGGGTTCTTGCTGTTCGATTGTGCCATTTAATACCACACTAAAGTTGTTAAACTATATCTTTGAAGAATGTACCGTCCTCTTCATATATATATATATATATCTTTGAAGAACTAGGCTCATACTTCAGGGAGAGACAAAGGGAAAAAAGTACTAGTGGTGCAATTATAGATTTAGCCGTGCCCCTATCAGTTCAAAGTCAAATAATGAAAAAGAAAAGGAGCTAGTGTCTTCTTTCCTGTCTAACTGAGATTGGGGGATAATTGCAGTTCTATATTCTAAATACAGTTTACCGATCAAAAAAATATTCTTAATACAGTTTCAATTACAAAAAACAGCCCCCTTTTCTCTTTTTATTTTTAACTTCAACTTTCCGATTTTTGGCAGAGCAGCAAAACTCCCACTAAGAGTCTGGAATTGGAAGTATGGCATGATCTTGCATATGTCTACATAAGCCTGTCACAATGGTGTGATGCTGAGATTTGTCTTTCTAAATCCAAGGCCATCTGTTCTTACTCTGCATCTAGATGTCATGCAACAGGTATATCTATATTGTCACCATTCTATCATTTTTCTTGCTTCCAATTATTTCCATGATCTTTTAAATGCCCTTCTTTTGGGAAAATTTCCTACTGGGCCAATTTGTCGGGTTCGCCTGATATTCAATACACAAAACTGACTTCAGGTTTTCACAAAGTACCGAAAATATGATTTACTTAAGTTGTTTCTATTACAAACAAGAGAGAAAAATGTTTATGGAAAAGGAATTATCTGTAAATAATGAATCTTGTTTAGTGATAGCCCTTGTCCATGGGACCAAACTTCAACTTATCGGCTCTAGTAGACTGATGCCATCATTTCTTAAATCTGAGATTTCCATCTGAGCTAAACCACTGACTTGTAGGGCTTGCCAATTTATACTCCTTTTCATTCTGCCCTCTAGTTTTTAAGTATTCAGTTGCAATTCCAGAAAAAGAAATTAATTGGAGCATTGCTTTAAAAACTGGTATTTTTGGGTTTTGTTTTGGCCGAGCCCTCGTATTGAAAAGATTGGAACTTGAATTACAGGTGTACTATATGAAGCAAAGGGCCTTTACAAAGAAGCTCTAAAAGCTTTTGGAGATGCTTTGGATATTGATCCCACCTTTGTTCCAAGCTTGATCTCCACAGCTGTGGTTCTCAGGAAGCTTGGTAATCAATCACATGCAGTTATGCGAAGCTTTCTGATGAATGCATTACGGCTGGACAGAATGAATCATTCTGCATGGTTTAATCTTGGCTTATTTTATAAAGCTGAGGGCACTGCATTGTCATTACAAGAAGCTGCTGAATGTTTTGAGGCTGCAGCTTTTCTTGAAGAGTCTGCACCAGTTGAACCCTTCAGATGATCAGTTTCACATAAAACAATTACCGCCTTCTTATATGAATCTTCAGTGTTGTGGTTGAAAGTAAAAAAAACAATAAAAATAAAGTTCAGTTTCATGCTAGAAAGATGCACTAATCTGGTGGTACACAAACAGATTGCTCTTGACATACCATACCTTCAGAATATGACTAATGTAAACTTAATGTAGTGCGGTAGATTGTAAAGTAAATTGTATTAGAGCCTTGGTGGAATATATCATGTTTAAGAATTATTACTTTTTAATTTGTAACAGTCCGTATACTTATAAAAATAAAAAAAATTGTTACAGTCCGTATAGAATTAGACGATCTGAGTTAATTTAGGATCATGAGTTGCATACTTTTATTTAAAACTCTGATCTTCTTAGCATTAATTGTCAAATTAGTTTGAGTTATTATCGTTTTATAAAAATTCTCTAAACTTTCACATTTGGCACATTATATCCTTTTTTTTAAAAAAGCCGATTGTATTACGTGCTACGTGTTTCTCTGTGATTGGTAATGACGTGCTAAACAAGAGTGACATCATCAAGTTCCATTTGAATGGAGGGATCCTTTATCTTTTGATATTATAAAGAAATTTCATAAAAGTAAATTTATAAATTGACATGATTTCATATAATACGTTAGATTTATTTTACAATAAAAGTAACTTTAGAATCTAACATACTACATCAAATTACGTCAGTTTGTGGGTTTACTTTTATAGAATCTTTTTGTAATTAAAAGTATTTCTCAACATGTATTAACTGAGGGATGATTGTGAATCTTTTTGTTACAAGTTTGAGAAAGAAAAAATCTACACAACTTTCTACTATTTACACAACCTCTACACACCACACTTATTTTTATTTTTATTATTTTTTCTTTTACCAAATATTTAATATATGAATAATGAATAGAATAATTAAATTAGTTTAAAAAGAATAAACTCAAAAAAAATAAAAAATAAAAATATTAAATTTTTTTAAAAATATGGTATGTGGAGGTTGTATAGCATTACTCCTTTAAATATTGTTTTTATTGCATTCCCCCTCTGTCCCCGTATGAGAATAACGTCCATTAAAGCTATTCAATAGGAAGAAGACAACTTTTTAAGAGGGATGCTGCATCAATACTTGTAAATAGGCATGGGGAAATGAGTTGTGCATTCTAAATTCTCATTCTCTGGCCGACATTCCATGGATTTTCATCCTCCCCATAAAACCCATCCAAGACTTTTGGAATCTTCATTTATGGAATAACGAATAATTCTAAAAATTGGGTTGGTTAGGCTACCGCAATGCTTCCAAATAGAGCCATTAAACAAGAAAGTAAAGTGCTTTTCTTTAAAAAAAAATAAAACTTTGATATCCTATATTTCTCGTTTAATCTTAAAAAAAAAAAAAAAATTAAATGCTCATTTCTTTAACGTAATGATAAGCTTACACATTTGTTCTACACTTACGGCCAATTGTATTGAAACAAGATTGTTTATAAAGCACTCCAAAACATTTTTTTAATATAGTTATACGAATGAGATAAATAAATTTGTTTTACATTTGGAACTCTTAATGGCTTATGCTTTATTTCAAGTGATCTGTAAACAACTTATAATCGAAGGAAAGAAAGACTTGTACACAGCTTAATTTCATTACAACCTAAACTGGAAAAATGGATTTACCCCAATTCAGTAAATTCTCGAGCATGCATCACTCACATCAGCCATATTAATGGCTAAATTGGAAGGGTCAGTAATCAACCCCACTAACTGTAGAACGCATGACTTCTCACAAGGACATTGCATTTTCCCATGATGTTTAAGAATCTTGATATCCTTCTCCAGCATATTGATGGATGTGTTTTCCAAATATTTTTGTTTCCATTTCACAGGGATATTCTAATCTCAATTCGGTGGCCAAAAATAAGTGTTATCTAGTATACTGAAAGCCACGCAGGTCGAATATACTTAAAAAGAAAAATTAGTAATAGTTGTAGTAGTATAGAGACCGAAACTAATGTTGCTGAAAAGAGTTGAAACAGATATTTTAGCAAACCAGAAAAGTAAATAAATTAGAGAGACTTAGAAAAAATAAAGAAATTAGACAGCGGTGAGCATGGAGGAGAGATTAAAATAATAACAATAATACAAATATACGTTGGCTCATAATAAGAATAAAAAAGCACACAAAATGGGACCTGCTCATACCAAATATAAAGTAAACTTCAAATCTTCCTCTTTATATAAAGATAAAAGAACCAATATGTTGCTACTGAAAACTTCTTCTCACAATATAACAACAGCAATGCTACTGCCTACTACCAGCAAAAATAAAGCAATCAAACCTGAGAATAAAGCAATCCAAGCAATCCTTGTTCTGTCGCCATCATTGCCTAGAGTATCACAATAGGGCAAGTACAACCTAGTTCGTAACCAATAGAAATGCAACTATCGGATTACTAGCGTTAAGCCTGCCTAGACTGAGCACCACCATATCCAGCTCCATAACCCCCAGTCGCTTGTGAAGGGTCAGATCTCCATCCTGTGTTGGAGTACCCNAACAACCTAGTTCGTAACCAATAGAAATGCAACTACCGGATTACTAGCGTTAAGCCTGCCTAGACTGAGCACCACCATATCCAGCTCCATAACCCCCAGTCGCTTGTGAAGGGTCAGATCTCCATCCTGTGTTGGAGTACCCTGAGTTTCCATTTGTGTCACCATAGCCACTTCCCAAGTAACCACCACCAATCCCCTGTTGCTCTGTTCCACTACCACCACCAGCAGCACTGTTGCTTGGGGCATTTCCACCACGCCCCCCTGTAGCCCCATACCCACCAGAATAAGAAGTATCACTTCCACCATAGTTACCATATCCATAAACTTGATTCCCATACCCAGAAGCCCCACTTGGTGATTGACCCCTTGGACCGCCACTACTTGGAGAATTCCAAGAAGCTGCGGCTCCAAACCCTGCATTTCCACCATAGCTTGATGCACCATACCCAGGAGAAGTTTGGCTGCTCCAAGTATTTTTGAGCGCACCTGGCGCCCCACTTCCATAACTAGCATTAGAAGCATTGGGGTTTCCATATGCTCCTGCAGGATTGCCAAATCCAGTATTTGCACTACCATAACCACTAACACCATAACCGCCATATCCTCCATAACCATAACCTGGTCCACCATAGCCAGAGTATGGTGGGAAACCACCTGCAGTAGTTTGAGGCTGCATAAATCTACTGCCATCTGTCCGACCATCAAACATATTTGAATTTGCACCAGAGGCATTGTAACCTTGATAGCCCCCACCTCGGACCCCACCACCACCACCAGGATTTGCATCTTTAGGAAGAGCTCGTTTGACCTCAACTGATTTACCATTCAAGTCATGGAAGGTCTTGTGAAGAACTCTATCAACTGCATCCTCGGTGTCGAATGTTATGAAACCAAAACCACGAGGCCGTTGTGTATTCTGGTCATACATTATTACCACATCAGTTACTTGTCCATAATTTTCAAAATACTCACGAAACCCATCTTCTGTCAGATTGGAAGGCAGCCCTCCAACAAAGATCTTTTTGGTCTTAAAATTTCCTCCCCCTCCAGAGGTTCTGCCAGCATTAAAATTTCCAGTTCTAGAGGAAGTCTGCTGCTCCTCTCTTGATAAAGCCCTTTTTGCCTCCACCTGTGTAGCCAAAATAGAATATAAACAACTATTTTCATAAGATAGATAAAATTAATTAATAGGAAAGAGGGAGTAACACCAGTACACAGGACGCATACAACTGATCTATCATCCACCTAACTAGCAAAAGGACAAAGTGCTAGAAATTCATGAATTGTAGAAATAGAAGACTACACTATTGTGGACTACTATCCAATTATATAGAGTATCAAGAAAGGATGACTTGGGCTCCAACACCATTTTTCCCAATCTTTGAAACTACACTCGCATCTTTCCCTCCAAATACACTACAGCAAATAGACCGGTGTGATCCTTTGCATACAAGTATCTTATTTCTGTGCACACACGGATCCAGAGAAAAAAATAAAATGTTGCAACAAGTTTATGTACAAATTTGGATGGTTGTTCTTTAGAAAACCAAATCAATGATTTTCACTTCTTTGTGCGTACATTTGTTAATAAAAAAACTCTTTAATCCATGCCATCTCTCCATGATAAACACACGAAAGGCCATATGAATCATGGCCATTGTAAGAAGCATGGGCATTCTATATAAGTATAACAAAGTCTTTTTTCAGTTTAAGATCTCAAGGAAACGCAGAAGGCTCCCAGCTCGAAGTGGAGTAACTTTTTATTTTATTTTATAAGCAAACGATTGTATTAATAATAATAGGCATAGCCCAAGTACACAAGATGGTATACAAGAGATAGCACCTATCTAGGAAGAAACAGAGGATACCTCAAACTGGAGTAACTTGATGACGAGATACTACGCTTTTTTTTTTT
>QEOT01001466.1:0-16613 GCA_003123785.1 Pterocarya stenoptera
TGCGCAAATTTGGAGAAGAGTACGTAACACATCAAACAGAGAAAGTCACAGCAAAACTGTGTACTGTGACATTATAAAAACTACATGCATAGAGAGAGAGAGAGACGTACCATGTTTTGGTGAAGAGGGCCGGAGAAACCGAGATGAACCAGTGGGATAGTGAATCGAGGAAAGCATAGTATTTGACTGAAGCACACTTCCTTGCTTTCCCCGCGGATAAGGGAGCAGAGTACGGAAATTGGAATCTCGTTGGATTAACGAATAGGAGACAATTCATCGAAGAAAGAAGAAAAAAACAAACAGCGTCACGGTGTCGTTTTGAACCATGGCTATTGGCTAATACGCATGTAGCTAATTTTTTTCCTTTTTCGAGGGCATATAACTTTTCTTTTTAGGAAAATGCTACACGCCCCGCTGTAGCTTCCCGCTGGAAGCTACCGTTGGGGTGTAGAGATGATTTTTAATGTGTTTTTTTTAAGATTTTTTTTTATATAAATTTTTTTAATAATTTTTTTTACTTTCTGATTAAGAAAATATTTATTAATAATATTCTAAATTTATTTTATTTTTTAAAATATTAAAAATTATTAAAATAATCTATATAAAAAAAATCTTAAAAAAACACATCAAAAACTAAGCTACAACCCCAGCGGTAGCTTCCAGCGGGAAGCTACAGCGGGGGCTGTAGCATGACCCTTCTTTTTAACAAGAGGTTAGGGGATTTACTAGAAAGAGGGATGGTTGTCATCGGATTATTGGCTCTGAACTCCATACTTCGACTCCGAACTCCGCCTATTTATTCTTTATAGATTATATATACATCACATAGCCAAGTACTTATCAAAAAATATACATCAAATAATCAAGTGGCCTGGTTTTTTGTCTGAGTTTTGCTACATACAAATAAGTTTACATACCAATCTACGTATTAATTTTTTTTTTTTTTCATATCTTAAATTTAAATTAATATTATTTTTAATAAAATATATATTTTTTTCAATCATATTAAATGAATACGTATATTATTATGCAAAATCAGTTATAACTAAATTTTGTCTTTTAGTTCGCGGAGATCTTGCGTTCAAGTCTCTCATTTCGTGTTTTGCAATTTTTTTAAAGAAAACATTAAACAAATCCATTTTTAATAGGATATACATTCATCTATTTCAAAGAATAAAACTCTAACCTACGCATTTCCTCTCCTCTCTTCCCCTCCTGCACCTCTACTCATTCTGCCACTCCATCGTTACCTCGGACCGAGTGTGATGCCATGCTCTTCATCTTCTCCATCGTCCCCTCTCCGTCAAGATTCAGTCCAAGTGTTTTGCTGCTACGAGGACGTCATGCGCGTGTGGGTATTTTTGCTGCTACGAGGACGTCATGCGCATCTTCTCCGTCGAAGTCGGAATCTCACTTCGGACGATGTCGTTTCAAGGCCTACGACTACACAGAAATGTGATTACTAATCCGCAAGGAGCGAAAAGAAATGCCAAGAGTGAATGTGGGCTTGTAAATTAAGCCCAATCCCCACAAGGACTACTGGGAAAGTGTTGGCCCATAATCGCCAAGACCGAGTTCCGGACCACCTCGTGCTTGCATTAAGAACCTGACCGATCAAAAAACGGAGAATGAGAGAATATGAAGACAAGATAAAAATAAATGATTTTAAATAGATAAATTATACAAATTTTTGTAAAAAAGTAAATTTAGTATAAAAAATTATTTGTATTGAAAAGAATTTTTTTTTACAATTAATTTAAATAAAACTTGTATATTAAAATTTTTTATCTAATTTCAAGATAAAACGGAACCCCACGTGAGAATTGACTCATTGAGAGAGATGTCCCATTTTTTTCTGGTTGCACGTGAGCCACTGGTACGGCACCAGCGGAGGTGACAGGTAAGTAGCTTCTGGTCACAGTCACGATCATCACTGGCTACAAAGGAGTAGGGACCACCACCACATTCATAAAAATAAAGGTCTCATGTGCCAATCAATCTTTCCGAATAACCCAACGAGAACATGTATTCTTTACTTGCACTCTGTCAGACAGATTATGAAGTTGGACGGTGCTCCGTCCAACCGCTCCCAGCTCTCGCTGGCTACATTAGCATAATTATTATTATTATTTTTTATATGTATTTTTTAATATTTAAAAATTAAAAATTAAAATATTATTGAAAGATATTTTCTTAATTATTAAGTAAAAAAATTAAAAAATTAAAAAAAAAATTATAACAATAACACCGAACTATAAAAATCAATAGTGAAAGTATGATTCTCCTGTAAAGTTTGCATGAAAAGAGAACAAAAATGTAACATGGAACCAAAATAACAGAAGCAGCCTAAGGTACTTTTGCATATCCGTTTGCTCGTAGGTTATGCTCTCATGGGCCGTTGAGCTGTTAAAAGTAACAGAACTAACCGTCTTTGGGACGTTTCTACTTTAGGAAAATCCACAATTGTGTCAGATACCATTTTTCCTTTATCTAATTTGGCTAGTTTGGGTTTAGATCCATTTCAACAAATTGTTACAATTTTTTAATATAAAATATATTAAATAATTTAATTTTTTAAAATATTATTAATATTAAAAAATAATATTCTAATAATATTTTATTATCTCAACTTAATTCAATTAAATATCCAAACGCAATCTTAAAATCCTTCGTCTACATCCTTTTTGGTTGTTTGGACAGCTGATTGGTAATGACCCTTAAAGTTAAGGGAATGAAAAATAAAATATTAGAAGAAAAAGGAAAATAATATATTTACAACTTTTATCTAACCATATATTAAATTGAGATTATTTATATAAAGCGATATTATTTTTATAAATTATTTATAAAAATATCCTTTATTTAACTCATAATTGTATAAAAATTGTAAAAAATAGTTGTAAGCGTATCTAAGAAAAATAATAAGTTTGCCGTAAGAGTCTTTTCTTTTATTTCCTGTCAATGTCTTATATCATGAATGTTATTGCATTTTCCGGTCAAGGAAGAATCCTAATTGTGACTAGTTTGGATAGTAAAATAAGATAAAATGATTTTAGATAAAAGTTAAATAAAATATTGTTAAAATATTAATTTTTAATATTATTATTATTTTGATATTTGAAAAAGTTGAATTGTTTATTATATTTTTGTATGAATTTAAAAAGATTATAATAATAATATCCAAACGGGCCTTGGGCAGTTCATATAAGACGAGATAAGATATTTTAAATAGTATTAACATTTTTGAGTTAAAATAAGATGAGATAATTTGTAAAAAAATTTATGTTTGAGACGAGATAAGATAGTTTTAACTTTTTGAAATTTAATAAATGAGTCATTTATTATAAATATTTGAGATGAATTTGAGAATTTATAAATGAAATAAAAATGAAATACTAATCACTTAGATATCCAAAACCCTTTCGTCCGTGCAGACTAGGTGTGACCATCCAAATCGAGCCTCTCTATTTTCTTTATGGGTGTGGCTACTATGCTGCCCCACTTTTATCGCAGGGTGTACCACCCAGAAATTTTTTTTTCACATTTTTTTTACATATTTAAATATATTTAAAAAATAATAATAATACATTTAAAATCACTTCCTTAATTACTGAGTAAAAAAAATAAAAAATTTTGACTAGCGGTCAAAAGTGGAGCGCAGAATAGTTTTAGGCCTCGTTTGTTTTCGGAGATGAGTTGAGATTAAAGTTAAAAAGTTGAATAAAGTATGGTTAGAATATATTTTTTAATCTTATATTTGTTTTGAGATTTGAAAAAATTGAATTGTTTATTTTATTTTATATGAAGATTTGAAAAAAAATTATAATGATGATATAGGAAGTTTTTAAAATTTTTAAAATTTTAAATTTCAATCACGAAAAAGATCTTACTCTTTCTTTACATGAGTGTCTCCAATCTTTCGAGATTCAGAAAATCAGGTGACGATTTTTTTATTTTACAGTAAAAGTTCGAACCACTTGCAATAAATGAAAAAGTCAACTGACCAATTTGTTGGCATTCTTCCTTAACTGAAAAATGCACCAACAGTGAACACTATCATTGGAAAATAGCATTGCTTACAAAAATTAAGGCGGCTGAATCGTGATTCGCGAACTTTATCCATTCGGTGATTCACCATCAACTTTGTGTTTACACAAAGAATTGGCCCTCTTCTAGTGCATTTCAAGAGTCCAGGTGTAATAAACAAGGCAAGTGATGGTGAGGCATTGCGTGGGTTGGGAAAAGGGTACAGATCTGTAGTAATAGAATTCTAAAGGGACTATCAGAGATTCGAAGATGCATTATTTGTCATTAACATACAACTTAAGATTAAGATTAAAATATGGATGTTCGTTGGAGATAGGCTGTCTACTTAATGGAACCAATTTGCTATTTCTTTTTTTTTTTAAGATCGAGGCTCTATTTTTATTTTTTATTTTTTGGAGTCGCAAATTATATAAATATGAACAGATAAAATCGCTTTTAATTTGACGGCCATAAATTTAAATTATCATCGACTTATTATAAGTCCTAAATCTATCTAATTTTTTTCAAAAGACATACGCAGAAATAACTCATGCGGAAATAATCCTTGAAAGAACTTTGACTAATTGACCTCGTAGTTGAATAATAGTGAATTAGCCAAAGTACTTTCTTAAGTTTGACGTACAATGCCAATTAGATTTGTATAATAGTGATGCAAAATGCTAGGGGAATTCTAAAGTACTTTCTCAAGGTGGACGTACAATCCTAATCAGATCGGCTTCAAGCTCGATTCCAATTTATCAAATGCAATCATTATTATTGCCGATCTCAGTGTGCAAGTCTATGAACATGAGCTTAAAAAAATTCTAGTGAAGTTTTCCAAAATGAAAAATTCATATTCTATATATAAAATCATGAAAATCAATATACTAGCCAAAATACATAGGCGGATTGGGCCTCAAATTAATGGAGACGATGAATTTAGCATTTGTTAGAAAAAACAAGCTGGGGATTGAGTTACAATAACAATGGATTGGCACAAGATCCTACAAGAAAAGTACCTTAGCCCAGTCACATTCACAAGTACGGTTCCGTAAGCATATGACTCGTGGTTATGGAAATGACTTCTAAAGACGAGAGACCTGATAGCAAAAGGCTCATGCTTCCAAACCTTCGATGGTTTATCAATAAACGTGTGGACAAAAGCTTGGACACTAGACATGGAAGCTTTCAAGCCAAAGCTTATCCAGAACATGAACGAGGCATATCCCCACTTAAAAGTTTATAACATCATGACCAATAATCCGCGTGCCTGGAACATTGAGAAAATGCTTACACTGTTCGAACCAGACAACATAGAACAAATTCAAAAAAATCGTCTTCCTCAGTTTAGTCAAAGAAGCAACATAGTGATATGGCTCCCAAATCACAATGGAGAATTTTTAGTTAAAACGGCCTACTACCTTGCGGCAAAAAATTTAGGCTTCACCATCCCTCAAAATTTTCTATCACCCAGCTTTAAAAACTTTCAAAAATTGAAAATACATAATCGTCACAAGCTTTTACTTTAGAAAACAATACGGGACATTCTCCTAACTAGGGCTAAACTGAGCAACATTGTTCCGAACTTACAACAAGAATATTGTCTTCTGTGCAACCAAGCAAAATAAACTTTGCTTCATCTTTTTGTTAATTGTCGTTGGAATATTGTGGAAATTTAGTAGTCGGCCCTATGGTTAAGAAATCGTGGCAAGTGAGCTAAATCTACCATTTCTTCGAGTGTAATATTGTATATAATTATGAATTGTGCAATAATCGCATAGTTTTATTTATTTTTTAAATGTGGGTCCATTATTAAAAATAATAATTTTATATATAGATCTCATATTTATTCATTTTTTTTAAATGAATGCGCATTCTATAACTGCAAATATTATTTATCTTTTTTTAAAAAAGCGTGCTACATTTACAAAATAATTATATAAAAATAATATCACAAACTAATGTGGTTTCTTTTGATTAATTAGGTCTAGTTTACAATAAAAATAACTTGATAATTTGATAAACCACATCAAATCACGCGAATTTGTGAGATTAATTTTGTATAATTCTTTTATGCCTAAAGTATTTTTCTTCTTTAATAGCAAGAAATGACCTAGGTGGTAATAGCATATGTCAACATCGTATTTCGCACACCTTTATACTAGGCTCAGACAACTTAGATTTTTTGAAATGGGCTTGCAAAAGATAAGAGGAAAGACAGTTAGGAGAGGGTGGTCTTGGGGCCAAGGAGTTTCTAATATCAAAGTTAATAAATACTTTTGGAAGTTTGTAAATAAACGAGAAAGTCTATAAATCAGATAAAGTTTCTTGTACCTGTAGCTTGCTATTTATACCGTAGATTAAGGGAGGTGCAGATTGTGATTGTCTCCACAGAGTTCTTGCCCTTCCTATTGTTTATGTATTCAGAATCTTTTAATGCGGCGTGACTCTGCGGCAGCACCATAAATGTGGTATGTTGCTCGATAGTGACGCTATTAATGCGGCGTGATTTCCACGCCTTGCTTTCATCTCTTGTGAGCCATAAATGTTCTGATGCCAATGGATCAAGGGTCTTTCGCATTTCCCATTGCGCCTCATGTAAGTTCCCAGGTTCAGAATGTGGTTGTGTCGGTGCAATTTTAGGCTACTATGTCCTATTGATTACTTGACTTATTTCTTTGATAAGACACCCAGCTCCCTGTGCGGTCCTAGTGACCCTTGGGTAGGGCATAGGGCCAAGATCCAGTGGACTTTATGAGGTGAGAAAATCCCATTACAGCATCAACAAATTTATATTTTGATTACTTGCTTGATGAAAGTGAACGATTGATATATAGTATTAAATATTTATGTAAGGATTTCATCATTTAAAAATTGTCTACTGACAATATTAAATACTACATATTTCATAATAAATATTGATGACGACTCTTAAAGAGTAACAAAAATGTGCAAACGTAGGATCAAGTTTTGACTATGCTGGTGAGTCTAATGGTACAACCCTACTTGACTATGAGACAGCCGATCAAAATTGAAAGTTGGCCATAGTGATCTACGAGTTGCACGTGGAAGTGTATCTCTTTAAAAGTAGACCATCTAATTTAAGAAATTGAAGATGATCTCTACAATTTTACTTGACTTAATTTGGTCGATATATTGTATATATTAAGACCCTACAGATTGACTTGATCCTTTAATACTAAGGTGTAACTTTTTGCCTTGGCCGCTTTTAATTTATTGTAACCCACTTCAAAAAATATTAAAAAAGTGTGGTATGTGAAGATGAATCAATCTTCATAACTGTATGCTACCAGCTAAAATGTATTCGTGATTGCCCCCAATGAACAAGAGGCGTAAAGAGGACTGATAGAGATAAAGGAATTTTACAAACATGAATCTCGACCCTAAGCATGTCTCAGGGGTGGTTCCCTTGCCAATGGACGGCTGCCGTTGACCACACACACAATGCACAACAACATCATGCCGTGAGCTCCATGTTCCCACATCGGTGCTGCTTGGATTGTTGACGTCTTTTGTCCACTCTGAGGTGGTCCCCAACCACCATGGTAAACACCGGAGAGGAAAAGAAAGAGCGAAAAAAAGGAGACGTAACATACTTGCAATGTGCAACATCAGTGTGTTGGATCTTTTGTGTCTATAATATTTTTCCATATTAAAAAAAAAGTACTACTTTCATAACTCGAGTCAATAAAACAAAAGTTTGAACTGCACGGTTGTTCTTGGACAGAGAAAAAAGAGAGAAGGTATAATGGAGGTCATATTGAGCTTCTTTTCCCATTTTTTTTCTACACGGCCCTGTTGCTATTGAAATAATATTTTTTAATATAATTTAAAATGTTGATAGTGTTCGAAAGCCTCCGATGATTTACTATTTGAATAATGTTATATATAATTTTGAGATGAGTAAATTTTGTGTTTTTTTTTTTTAAATAAGTTCATCAATAAAAAATATTTTTTTTATATAAAATTTATATATAATTATTTTTTTTAAAGAGAGCATGTAAAACTTACGCATCCTCTAATTATAAATATAATTTTTCTATTCATTCTTTAGTATTTTTGGTTATTACAAGGAAAAGTACGGAAAATATGGGATGATTTTTAAAGTACTTGAACAATATATACACGAAAAAATATAGTAACATTTTATGATTTTTAAAAGTAAAATGCTACTTAGACCTGGGAGGGGTACCCCCGTGTACCCGTGGGGCTACATGTAGCATTAATGAAATGGTGCGTTTGCCCATCTTATGAAATCGAGATCTCTTCGTTGGTTCTCCTTTTGATTCGGTAAAAGGAAACTCTGCGATACCTATCCAGCCCGTTTTCAGCTATTTACAACTGGTTTTGTTTCTCTTGCTACTACAACAACCTATTTTTCTGACTAAGATTTAGTATTAGAGTACTGAAAGATAAAGCAAAAAACCAACTTGTGTGGTTGGATTTCAAAGAAAATGAGTGTGAAATTGATGAAAAAGCCAACTCAGATATGCATTATCCAACGAATTTAAGCAAATCTCAGACTCTTGAGTACGAGTCCTTAGAAAGAAGAAAACTTGTACAAACATATACAATTATATAGGCCCATAAGTCTTGTTATTGTGGTTCGACGCAGATGGGGGTTCGATGGCACAATGGTGTGGATTTGAAGGCACGAAGACAAGATGGTTGATGCATAACAGGGAGGAGTTTGTCCAATAAATGAAGAGGATTTATGAGATGAAAACATGGATTAGTTTGGCACTTAATGGATTTTCTGAAATCGTGTTTTTTTTTTTTAATTTATTTATGAAAATAATAATATAAGAGTGACATAACAGGTACCCCAATGCCAGGTATCTGTAGCAGAATTGTTTTTAAATTACTTGAACTATATATATATTATATACACGAAAAAGGATAGTGACAATTTTTTTTTTTAAATAAAAGGGTTACCAGATTGTATTATTAGAGACCATTATAGATTGTATTATTAGAGACCATTATACCATCTGATAGAAAGTACGTCGGCCAAAGGACAGTGACGTTATTGAATGTAAAAGTTCAAAGTCTCGTTTGGTTAAGTTCAAAGTCTTATGTAATTATTATAATTTTTTTATAAAATTTTTATATACATATAATAAATAATTTCATTTTTTTAAAATAAAAATAATATTAAAATTTATAGTATAATAATTTTTATTCAACACGAAAATTGACCAAAAAATCTCTTGACTTTTCTTTGCCGTTAGGTAATTGGGTATTTCGCAACGTGGCATGTTCCCAACAATTCAACGAATACAGACAACACAACTTTTCCCACATGACGCTCCTCGTCACGTCCACACAGTTTCAGATTTTCTTTTTCCTTTTTGATTTCAAAATTTTCAGGTATTTCAGACAAGCTAAACCGGTTCAAGAGTTCAAAAACATATCTAACTTAAAATACTCAATTAAATATTAAAATAGTTCTCATAATTTTTTTTTAATAAATAGTCTATCCTCTAATTTTAAACATTTTACTTTTGGTACTTTTAATTTTGATTGAATTAGTTGTTTTGTTAGTAAGATCTAATAACTCCTTATTTAAAAAAAAAAAATCTCTTAATCTAGTTTGTTTTCACAATACATCTCATTTAATCATTACAAGTTTTTTAAATTTTCACACAAAATAAAATAAAAAATTCAAAATTTTCAAATTTTAAAATAATAATAATATTAAAAATATATATTATAACAATATTTTATTTAATTTTTAACTTTTATCCTAATTTATTTCATTTGCGAAAACAAACGAAATAGATTAATAAAAAATAATAATGAAAAATAGTGAATAATTTATTAATAATAGTTAATTATCTGTGAATAATAATAAATAGTAGTCATACTACTTTACTTATCAAACACAACCTTCAAATAACATTTCAATGGCAACAACTAATACCAAATGTCATTTGAAAAAATCAAAAAAATAAATTAATCATTCTATTAGTATATTGTCAAGATACTAATGTCGTTACTAAGTAAATAAATACACAATTATTTGTACTAATATGTCATTTTAACATCTTATTAACATGCAAATATTTTTAAAGAAAAGGGACTCATTGGAAAAAAATGGATTTTTATTAATAGGATTCGCATATTTTAAAAAGATTTGTATATCTAAGACCTGATTTAATAATTTTTAATTGATGAACGAACTGATTCAATCAAAATTTAAAATATAAATAGTACATAATTTAAAATATAAATATAAAGAAAAATTATTTTAAAAACTAACTTTTTTAATAATAATCGAAAATATTTTATCCTCGGTTGTCATTTTCCAATTTGTCTGGCAGACTGGCTCGGCGGACACCTGTTATTCCCGCTCAATTTCTATTTTTTGTTTTTGTTTATTTTTTCTCCAAAGACCTCGTACTTGCCACTATCTCGTGCGCGGTGGCGGTTCAACCAAATTTAAACCCCCAACTCATCCACGTCATTCCCCCGCAGTAAAACCAATATTTCAAAATTTTAACAGCCAACTAAACCAAAACCAAGTTTTAAGCTTAATCATCTTAAATCAAACCTTCCATCTCTCTCTCTGCAACTCTCCTGTCTTAAAGAAGACGATACTCACCCCCTCCCAACCTCCTCTCTCTCTCTCTCTCTCCCCCCCCCTCTCTATGTGGGTCTATGTGCCACATACAGACAGTGAGAAATAGCTAAAGTGTCAAACTTAAAAGAAAGAAAAAAAAAACAATGCTGTTTGCTTTTGATTCCCAAAGCATGTGAGCTCTCTGACACACTCTACCTATGCTCTTCCTCTCCTTCTTCTTCTTCACAGCTTCCGCTTCTGCTTCTTTTTCTTTTGTATTTCTTTGTTCGAGTCACCTGCTTAGTGATTCGACTCTATGGCCTCGTCCTCCCGAGCACGGAGCCGGTCGCCATTCTCGCACCGCAAGCCCTCGACACCGTACTCATCCTCCTCGTCCTCCTCTTCTTTCATGAACAGCCGTATCGTGCCTCGCTCGTGCTCTTCCTCTGCAGCTTCGTTTTACAATTCGGGCAGTGGGCTTGGCTCCCGATCCATGACCCCGAGTCGCAGCCGCTCAGATTCAATGTATTACGGGTCGCATGCCTACAATAATCGCTCTCCGGTTGGGTTCGCTTCGGACGAGTTAATTGCAGAGCCGGTCGATTCGCCGAGCTCTGGAGATAGCATTTCGGTGACGATTCGGTTCAGGCCACTGAGGTAATGATGGATCCGAACGTATTGCATCAGATCCAAAGAAACGAAATCATTTGCTTCAGAGTTGTGATTATTTTTGTAATGCGATCGATATAGTTTACTGTCTTGATACCTGTGGTTGCAGTGAGAGGGAGTACCAGAGAGGGGACGAGATTGCGTGGTACGCGGACGGGGATAAACTTGTGAGGAACGAGTATAATCCAGCTACAGCTTATGCATTTGGTATTGATTTTCGGTTTTGGCAACTTAGAATTTGAACTTTAAGCTAATTAGTGCAATTACAAATGAACTATTGGTCTTAAATTGAATTTGCGTTTGACGTAGGAATTTGTGGATTTTGATTTTGGATTTTGGGGATGGTAAATTGTGGCAGATAGGGTTTTTGGACCGCATACGGTTTCACAAGAAGTATATGAAGTAGCGGCTAAGCCTGTTGTCAAGGCTGCAATGGAAGGTGTTAATGGTATGGAATATTTTTTCGAGTATGAAAATCAGACACCGTTTTACTTATAAGCAAAATGATATTTGGTATTGAAACATTTTAACGATTTTAGTGAAGAGCTGCCTAAAATAAGTGGTGATTTAGCGCCAGTCAAAAGATTAAAGTTAACTGAATTGAAGTTGGCGTTTCTTAATTGAACCAAATTAGTTTACGGGAAGACTTGAGTGGTACTAACTGGATACAGAAAATTGCGTGCCTTAATTGTTGCGCTCTGATGATGCAGGAACTGTTTTTGCCTATGGCGTTACAAGTAGTGGGAAGACGCACACAATGCATGTGAGTATCACAGTTTAACGAATGAACTGTTTTTGCCAATGGTTTTACATGTGTCAAGACAGACACTAAGCATGCAAGCGTCCAGGTTTAACGTAATGAACTATATTAATTTATAGCTGTGCTTCAACTCCAATTGCTGCCCGATATTATTGAGTAAAACCCTGCTTCTAGCCAAGGGTTATGTTGACCACGCTAATCATTTGTTCATGGGCAACTTTATTATTGAATTTAAAATTGCTTGATTGGGAAATCTGGGAAAGAAATTTGCAATTTAAATGATAATATGTTTTTCTTTTAATTTAGCTATGTTTTGTTAAAATTGCAATGCTGGAGTAAATTCATTATGAAAACAGAATTGTTTGATGCGTCAATGCTTGAGTTTATTGCATACAGATGTTAACCGCCACAGTCCTTTTGCTGGTCTGCTGCTCACTATGAAGAAAGTTAATATTACTCCTGCCAGGATCCCTTTGACGGAATATTAGAAGTCATAGGAGGATGTGGGATAGGATCTAGCCTGAGTAATGTTTAAAATAAAAATGGAATTGGAAGATCTTCTTTAATACGTACATCTGTGTATACTATGCTTTAAAGTATGCGCAAATGTCATGCTTAGAATTTATCTAGTGATGTAGCTGTATGCTCCTGCCACATGACATGGTGGTGAAGTTACTTTTTTTATTTCAATAGTTTACAACTTATATTTTCACTCTTAGTATGTTCACAGGCCACATCACCCATTACCAAACAGTACCATGCAATATATGCCAATTTTCAACTATTACTTTTGACATTTGTCTTATATGACTTGCACAGGGAGATCACAATTCTCCAGGTATTATACCACTGGCAATAAAGGATGTTTTCAGCATTATCCAAGATGTAAGTGTCAACTGTTCATTTAACATAACTAATTGAATGACGGTGTTCTCCAGTTATCCTCTTACTGCTTTAATTAAATAGCTGCACTTCCTTCTGCCCTTGTGAGATTTCTATCTTTTTAGAATTGGATATACTTATGTTTGTTTTTCATAGTTACTTGATGTTTCTGTAGGGCCATGGAAGCATTATTCTTTATTAGTAGTTGACATCCATTAGTCGCTAATTTGATTTATCCTTCGTGTCATAGATTTTTTTACACTTTTCTAATCAATAATTTATGCATGGATGGCTAACTGCATTCTCTTTTCAGACTCCAGGAAGAGAGTTCTTACTTCGTGTATCATATCTTGAAATCTATAACGAGGTCAGTACCACTAAGATGAGTTTCCCAGTTTGAGATGTGGTATATCATTTTATTTTTAAATTTTAGGTTTGAATTTATTGTCTTATGTCTGTTCAATTGCCCTTGTAAGTGTTAAAGTTTGATTTTCTTCAGTAATCATGATTCTTTATTTACTTTTTGAGTTTGGGACCTTTTTTTTTTCACTTGAAATCAATACGCGATTTTTAAGTGGAAGTATGTGATTTACAGTGCCATTTTTACTTCTGCTATCAGGTGATAAACGACTTGCTTGATCCAACCGGTCAGAATTTGCGCGTTAGAGAAGATGCCCAGGTTTCCCACTCATGTTTTCCCAAAAATTCTTATTTTTTGTTCATGACTTGCAGAATTTCATATGTTGTTCTCATGTAGAAGTTATGTATCAGGGAACCTATGTTGAGGGTATAAAGGAAGAAGTTGTTTTATCTCCTGGGCATGCACTTTCTTTTATTGCTGCTGGGGAAGGTAATTATACCAATTATTCCTGCTATCTCTATATTATATTTTGTCCTTTTCTTTTAACATGAGTTACAGATTAAGGTTTTCTTTACTGAGCTTTTAATTTGCACATGATAATGGCAGAGCACCGTCATGTTGGATCAAATAATTTCAATCTGTTGAGTAGCCGAAGCCACACCATATTTACACTGGTAAACATTCTGAATGTAATTGAATAACCTCTGTTGCCTTATAAGTATTTATGCCAACTTAACAGGAACAGTTTGCTACCTTTATTTTCATCTGTTTACTGTTTTGAGTCTAGTATTTCATTATTTTTGTTGGTAATTTACAGTAAATCTAGTGGGTCTTGTGACCGCCCCATCCATTTCATTCTTATGATGGAAGAGGGTGTTAATTGACCTAAAGATTGTGGGAGGATATGGTATTTCATATTATTATTTTGAGAAGTTAAAAGACTAAACTATCGACTCTCATTTGTGAGCACACAAACACATGTTGCTTGTTGATGTCAAGATATTCACCTTAGAAAATATGGTGTAAGCATCTGAAGAGTGATCCATTTGAGATGCCAAAGGGCTACGTACTTCAGAAATGGATCTTCCTACATCTGGTTTTGATTAAAAAAATAAAAAACAGAATTGGATTTCCATCCATGAGGAAAGTTAGATCATAGAAAAAGAGTGCTAGTAGTGTTAAAATCTTGAGGTGGCTATAGGTCCTTAGATGCAGAAGTTGCAAGTGCATTCCCTTCCCAATGTGACCAATCTAGCCCAGATGCAGGATAGCTTGATATGAAGTGAAATTTCAACAGGCTGATATGTTACATTTGAAAAAAGAGATATTTTTTCAAATATTGGTTTGAAAGCTTGGAGGGTAATAGTTTAGAATTTTAAAAAAATAGACTTAATTCAGTTATGCCATGCTTGTAATTTGATATTTTTAATGATAATTCTGTTTTCTTCTCTTTTGAAAGGACAAAGTAGGGGAGTTCTTATATAGATGACTTGTAAAAGAGAATTTTGATTGTCGTTGCTGCATGCAAGCAGTTGCTTCAATTTACATGTAAAAGCCATCATTGGTGCTATATTTTTTGTCACAAGATTGAATGCCCCTCCAATTTGTTTCCTTATCAAAAATATTTTTGTCACAAGATTCAATTCTTTCTTGCTTTCTCTCTAACTCTTTGATGCATGCATTTGCAGATGATTGAAAGTAGTGACCATGGTGATGAATACGATGGAGTGATCTTTTCTCAACTTGTATGATTAAAATCATTTGTAATTCAAGAGAAATAGAATATATTTCGTAAGTGCATGGTTTTACTCATTTGTTGTTTGCTTTTCAGAATTTGATTGATCTAGCTGGATCTGAGAGCTCAAAAACTGAAACAACTGGACTACGGAGAAAGGAAGGATCTTACATAAACAAAAGCCTTCTAACTCTTGGAACAGTAGGTGTTGTACAGTTTTAGATGTAAAATGCCAACTAAAATTGTTTTTAGTGTAGCCTTCTGTTTGATCCATAAACTGCACAAATTGAACCTCTACTTTCTCTTTTTTAAGATAATGCCAATTCTTGAGGCACATCCCCTTAACCATTCAAGAGTACTGGTTGCTGATGGGTTTATACCTTCTAGCTTATCAACAATACTATTAGATATACTTCTAGGTGTGATCGTGGAAATTAATTTCCTATTTTGACCTTTTGCTGGTCAAAGTTTGCACTTCTTCCGTTGTCAATATCCTATGTATATGCATCACTACTCAAAAGTTCTTAATGCTCTTGCATGGTTGCAATGTGAAGGTAATTGGAAAACTTAGTGAGGGAAAGGCATCTCATGTTCCTTACAGAGATTCTAAGCTTACTCGCCTTTTGCAATCTTCATTGAGTGGGCATGGACATGTCTCGGTGAGTTTCAGATGCGACATAGGTTATGTTATCGAAAAAATGCCTTTTGAAATTTGTACTTTTTTGCTGGAAACTTTGTTTTGATCGGTACTTTTTGCTTGAAACTTATACATTCAAGTCTTTAAAAATGGTGTTTTGCACCATAATGTAAGTTGAATTATGTGATTGTTTTTGTTATTTATTGGTTTTTGTCACCATGGAATACACTCATCAATCTGAATCATTATGTAATGGCGCTAATTGGTCCTTCTGCAAATGTTGTTGTATATTCCCAGCTTATATGTACAGTTACTCCTGCATCAAGCAACATGGAGGAAACTCATAATACATTGAAGTTTGCAAGCAGGGCGAAGCGAGTGGAAATCTTTGCCTCACGTAATAAGGTGTGTTGCAACTTTATCTTAACATAAAAAGCTCTAATTGGCAATGTCCAGTTATAAGCAAGTCAAGCTTGCACTAAGTTTTCTTTTGAAAAATAATGTTTCAGATTATCGATGAAAAATCTTTGATTAAGAAGTATCAAAGAGAAATTTCAATCCTCAAGCAAGAACTTGATCAGCTAAAAAGGGGGATGCTTGTCGGTATCAATCATGAGGAGATTATGACCTTAAAACAAAAGGTTTCCTTCCCACCCCTCTTCCTTAATTTTATCAAATTTATATGATGTAGCTTTTCTAATTACGGTATATGAAAATATTTACTGGCCATCGTCTTTTGTTTATTGAGCAGTTGGAAGAAGGTCAAGTGAAAATGCAATCAAGATTGGAGGAAGAAGAGGAAGCCAAGTCTGCTCTTATGAGTAGAATTCAGAGACTAACGAAGCTCATACTTGTCTCTTCAAAGAATACAATTCCTGGATATTTAGGAGATATTCCCAGTCATCAAAGGAGTTACTCTGTTGGTGAGGATGATGTGAGTGTTCTCTCTCTCTCTCTCTC
>QEOT01001466.1:38818-74500 GCA_003123785.1 Pterocarya stenoptera
CAATGCTAATCTGGCCGTTTTATATATTTATTTTGGTCTTCTTGAACGCACGGATTTACCTATTTATCAAAATCAAAACATCTTTCAATTTCTGAAAACTTGGTTCTGTGCATCTCCCGGTTTGCATGTCTGGTACGATTTCTTATTTTCCTTTCTTTCTTCTGAGTTATATTTTTTTTATTATTTTTACATAATTTGCTCACAGCAGTTAGATGTAAAAAAAAAATTACGTAGTTAATAACTTATTTGTTCTTCTCAATTATATTTTTTATGGTTTTTTCCATATTTTTTCCAGACCTAATAGTTATATTCAAAAGATAATATTAAAAAATTTTCATATAAAATATAATAAACAATTCAATTTTTTCAAATTCCAATTCAACTTTTTCAAATCTCAAAATAATAATAATATTAAAAAATAATTTTTTAAACTTTCATTTATAACTAAAAATTATTATCTCACCCCTCAAACGAATCTTTAATCAGTCCTTAATGGTTAGATAGTAGAAGAGGAGAGAGAGAGAGAGAGAGAGAGAAAGTGAGAAATGAGAGGAAGGAAAAGAAGAGAGTTAGGAGAGAATTAAGGAGATATCGACTGATGAGAGGATTTTTTTTTTTTTTTATCTCTCTGCTAGCAATAAATAAAGTGATCAGTTTCCTACGCTTAGTCTTGATCAGTACTAACTACGTAGAGCTCCATATTTAAAGTATTCCAAATCGGATCAAATTAACATATATATTTTCTCTCCACTGGACAAACGTCACTTGGACGTTTCATTCCTACTGGTATATATATAAAGTGGCTATAAATGATTGTTTAAACGTTTTTTTTTTTTTTTTCTCTCTTAAAGTTAACGCCAAGTATTTAAGCCCTGTTTTTCCCGTTAACTTTGACCCAACACAGCAGTTTTTTCACTTGCACACTTGCACGCACGTCCTCGGCGCGCGATCTCACAGAGAAGAGTCAGAAGACCATAGCAATAAGAGATAGAAAGCAAGAATTCCCAACAAAGATTGATATAGATATAGACTTTCAGATTGCAAACAATGGCGTTGAACCAAACGCTACTATCCCCAGTTCCACCATTATCATATTCATCCACGATAACTAGAACAGCGGCTACAAGAAACTTCGTTTGCATAATACCCAAAACCCAATTCGCCAACCTCAGTGTACCCTCTCTGCTCCCGTCTTCATCCACTAATCGGTGCTTGCGCTTGAGATGCTCGGTGGATTACCACGACCAGTAGCAGTACAATTACAGCACCCAGGTGGCGTTCCCTAGGCCAACGGAGATCCTGTGGAGTAAGGAGCACAGTAACACGGTGCACCTCATATGCATCGTCGACACCCAGAAAGATGAAAGATGAAACCGAAGAAAGATTTGTGGGGTCGCTCGGAGAAAATCCCAAGGAGCACAATTACAAAACCAATGAAAAATTTGTGGGGTCGCTCGGAGAAATCCATGACAACTTCCACCATGTTCTCCTACTGCTACTCATCGACGATCAAACCCGCTTCTCACTCCTCGGTTTTCCAACCATCCCTCCGCCCTATCAGCTCTTCGTCCTTTCATCTCCAACCCAAATCTTGGAACTTCATTTCCCTCGACGAATCTTCTTCGTTCCCCAGAAATTCAATCTCCATTAATACACGAAATCTCTGCGTCGTTTCCGCTTCTAAATCGGACAATGGATCGTAAGAATCTTCCTTTCAGGTGGGATCGAGTTTTCTCTCTCTGTTTAATTATGCTCTTTGGTTGAATTTATGTGCACCTCATAGGCTTTATTTCTTTTCAG
The DNA here is from genome assembly GCA_003123785.1 of Pterocarya stenoptera. Classification (NCBI taxonomy): domain Eukaryota; kingdom Viridiplantae; phylum Streptophyta; class Magnoliopsida; order Fagales; family Juglandaceae; genus Pterocarya; species Pterocarya stenoptera. The sequence goes on from QEOT01001466.1 coordinate 40,619, forward strand.
CATGTGGAGAAGTTTTCGGAAGAAAGATGAAATCGAAGAAGAAGAAGAAGAAGAAGAAGAAGAAGCAGCGGACGACGCGCTGGAGTAAAAGAAATAAAGCCCCAAGTGCTATGGCCAAAACGGCGCCGTTTAGAGAGAAAGGGAGGACTGGGCTGCAAGATACGGGCTTGGCTTCAAATCCAAATGGGCTGGGCCCAAAAGAGAATAAAATACACTAAAACAAGCTCAGACCGAAAAAAGAAGGTCCAATAAAATAAAAAAATGTACATTAAAATAAGAAAATAAATTTCACAACTTAGTAATCATAAGTACCAGAATTTTATAAACAGAACCACAATTGTGAAATATCCTCAACGAAGTTATACAGTTATCAAGTAAAATATAATACAAAGCCAAAATATATAGGAAAAAGGGGAAATAAATCCCATTTGGTCCAAAACATGCCATTAAATACCATCATCTTGATTAGGGGTGTAAACGGGCCGGTCCGGTCCAACCATAGACCGAATTTTTTCGGTCCATGGTTGGATCGGACCGGACCGAACTCCCATAGGGACCGGATCGGACCAGTAGTCATCGGTCCGGTCCAATCCATTCGGTCCGGCCTTCTTTTTTTTTTTTTTTTTTTTCACATCAATTAATAAAAAAATTTTATTTATAATTCTAAATTAAACTAAGTGACTTATTAATATGGATTATGTAATAACCTCAATAAAGAAAAAATTATATGGTCAATGATAATAAATTAAATGAAAATTACATTATTGATGATGTTAATTATTACTTTATTACTAACTTAAAGTATGTTAATGCATAATGAGCCATATACAACTTTTAACATTTTGTATATGAAGCAATAAACATAAATAATTTAATTATCTATACATATTACATCTATAATTGAGAAAGATACATACTTAACATACTATTATAAATAAACATAAAATATTTAATTATACATACTATTATAAATTTATAAATTATACATATATTATAATTTATACTATACCTCTTAATACTTAATAGTATTAATAATACATTAAAGAAAATATTAATATATTAATACTAAATATATATAGTTATAGACTTATAGTGATTAGTTATTATGAATCATGATTAGTATAACTATATAATAGTATTAGTATAAAGTATTTGACTATTAGTAATATAGTATAGTTATATATTAGTAATATTAGTATAAGTATAACTGTATAACTATAGTCTATACTTAATTATAATATGGTATAATTATATATTAGTTAGTGATAGGATTAGGTTAGATGAAAATTATATATATAATTATATATATAATTTTTTTTTAAGGTTTGGTCTGGTCCGAAAAACACGTAGACCGTAGACCGAACCGAATGAACTTGGTTCGGTCTGGTCCAACCGGTCCGGTCTGTTTTTTCGATCCGGATTGCCCGATAAACACCCATAATCTTGATGATACAAACTCAATCATCTTGTTAAAGTACTAATCGTAGTAGTTAATTTGTTTGTTAAAGTTCTTTTATAATATTCTATTAATTATATTACTTGTATAAAAGTTCAAGCAATGTCTTCTAAGCTATATATGCCATCAACTATTTTTACAAATTTTGTAAAAAAATATATTATTTTTATAAACAATTGTTTGATCTAACTAGGCAAACATGCTTTACACGTTGCTTTGACCTAGTGTATACACACACACGGGAATGGCCTTGGGTGCATTAGCCTCGAGGTGCACCTGACATAATGATTTAAATAAAATAAAAAGTGCAAAAGTCAGTAGCTTATTTATCTGAAAAAAATATATATAAGGTTAAAAAAAAACAAAAAATCTAAATTAAAAAATATATAAATTTTAGTAAAGTATGAGTATTGGTATGCATCCATATTGGATTATCTATTTACTTTATATATAATAATAAAATATTATTAATTTAATATTAATGACCTTTTGGTAAAACATGATCTTTCATTAAATTTTACAAAGGAGCTACACGCCAAATGATCAAGAGTCTTAAAGACCTTTTGGTAAAATAAGATCTTTCATTAAATTCTACTAGGGAGCTACACGCAAATGGTCAAAAATTTTAAAGACTTTTTGATAGAATAAAACTTAATGAAAAAATAATAAAAATTATTATTCATAATTAGATAGTCATTTATTATAATACAGTTGATATATATTACAGATTTTGTATTAATTCCAGATTTTCTGTCATTTTTCATTTGTTCGCGGCCAAGAACTCGAGTTAATATTAATTATATGCCCAGCTATATGCATTACCTTTTCTCGGTGCTTGTCTCGTAGCTATAATAAGGACCGGCGAAACTAGTTATAGGCCCCCAAAGTAAAAATAAAAATAAAAATAAAAATAAAAAATAAAAAATAAAAATAATATAGTATAAATAATTATAATTTTTTTTATATAATTAAAATTACCCCCTATACTCACGCTTCCAAAACTTTTATTGAAATTGTCTCCCTCAAATCCCAATACTCATATAACTTTTATTCATGCTCTTTTAAATTTTAAAGGTGCATACAAATCATTTAAAATTAATAAAATATACAAATTGGTTGAGAAGTTTTATCTATAAAATTTCGCTGAACAATAAAATTTCTTTTGAGAATTCAATTGGAGCATTATGAGCTTGATGTACTGATGATGCATCTAGATTTTCAATACATGTATACATATTTGAGCTATGCAAAAGGCTAACAATTTTAGAAAAGTCAAAAATTTATTATTTGATTAACAAGTTAATTCGTCTAGTATTAACTCTTCATATTTCTATTGCTACTATTGAGTGAGCATTTTCTGCCATTAAATTTATAAAAACTAGATTGCGTACTCGAATGACATATGAGTTTCTTGCAGATCATTTGCTGGTTTATATTGAGAAAGAAATTGTTAAGAATTTTACTTTAGAAATGATAATAGATGAATTTTATTCTATGAAAAATTATCGTCAAGCTTAATTTGAAGGGGAAATCCTAAGTTGATATGTCATTTTCTTTTCTTTTTGTAATGGTCTCTAGCAAATTATGAAAATTCTAAGGAAAATTATCTTCTAAGATGATTTATAGACATGTATTTCTTGTACATAATTTTATAACGTAAGATTATTATTTTTTATATAGTTACATGCAAAAAACATATATTACTTATACTCACATACCACACACTTTGTCAATAGTCTCCCAAACACCAAATTCTATTTCTACCCCTGGCTATAAGGTTTAGGTATTGAATCGTGTTAATACTCTTATATTATATGGAACGTTAATTGTGGTACCCAAAACTCATTTATCATTCTTCTACAATACATAATGTGATATCTGCGAAGCTAATCGATTGCTTGGAATTAGCGGTCTGTCCAGGATATAATTCTGTGATCAGTTTAGTGGATATCATCAATTCATCATGCAGGGTTAATTAATTCATGAAGAGTTTTGCTATTCATCATCTCCAAGCACCACACACCATATTTATTTTTATTATTTTTATTCTTATTTTTAATTTTTAATTTTTTTTTGTTTTATATATTCTCCTTAAACTAATTGAGTTATTTTACTCATCATCTATACACTATTTGATAAGAGAAAAAAATTAAAAATTAAAAAATTATGTGTTATGTGTGGTGTGAAGATCATGATGAGTATAATTTTTCTTTTCATAATATTAATTAATTATTCTCATTTCTTTGTTTTGTTTGATTCTGTGTGTACTTTGGAGTTTGGTGTTTCATATATGAGTACTGCTACATCTCTCGAGAGATGTAGCCCGAAAACTCACCGAATAGGTTAAATTTTTTTTTTATTTTTCATTTCTTTTTTTTATGTATTTTTTTAATCATTATAAATATTTTTTTAAAAAAATAAAAAATTCATAACATCATTTAAAAACACTTTCTTAATCACTAAATTAAAAAAAAAAAAAAAAATCCCATTCGGGACACCTCTTCGGAACACAAAGCATTTCTCATTCATATATATTACTGCTCTTCGGTTCCGAACTCAGTTCCCCCCCGGGCCAGGGACTCGATCAGTCTTCTCTGTTCAGAGAACAATATCGTACGTACGTACAGTTAATTTGATTTCAAAACCAATGCATGCTGCATGCAGTTGATAAAAATATTTGAAATCTATACGTATATCGTGGCCATAGGAACGATCTATACCGTACGTGTATGAAGCCATATTTCGTTATAAAAACTAGTAATTGTTTAAACTAATATATCTGTAACGTCCATCTCATGTGATGATCCTATCAAACAAGTAGTGACTTGTTATTTTTCCTCTTTCTTTGAAATATTATAATTAGCTGTTTTTCCAATTAAATACATGTGATTTAGTATCGTACGTATTTCATTTTATTATGTTATATATGATTTAGCGTATCATTCCTCTTATTACTTGGTTCACCCGTACGACTCACGATTGTTTTTCTCGTTTTATTATTTTACAATGGTTAATAATAATAATTTATATATGCAATATCTCAACGTAGCAACCTAATTTTATTGCATGCATGCAATCAAGATGTGGACCCGCTCCTAAGTTTTTATTTTTTGATAAGGGGTTTGGGATTTGAATTCAGATTTTTCATTTAGAGAATTAGACCATATATCATCAAGTCATCAAGTTTTTGGCAACCCCTAAGTTTTTTTTGTGTGCAATGGGTCATATTTTTGTAAAAATTAACCTTAATTTTATTGTCATATATATATATATATTAGTACTTGTCATTTGCCCAATCTTGCATGAAGATTAATGTTCGGAGATATATCGAATCCTTGTGTTGCCATTTATCTATATAAAAAATGTTTAATTAATATTGTTTCATTTTGACAAAAAATTATATTTTCATATATTATTTTTCATAAGATAATTATAAATGAGTAATGATACACCTACAACTATTTTTTTACAACTATATATTAAATTGAGAGTATTTGTGTAAAATGATATTACTAGTAATATCGCTCACTTAACTCATGATATTTGTGTAAAAATTATAAAAAAAAATTATAATTATATCATTTTTCATTAGAAAGCTGGTAGCCTAAGAAATTGAGAGGAAGATCCTGCCACTTTTTATGGTAATTAATTCTTACATTAGGATCCCAAATGTTGTCATAAAATTTTGGTTATTTAAACTTTAAATTGATCAGTCCATATATAATATAATTTATATATATGTAAAGGACGTGTCTCACTTTCAGTCTGCAGTCGTGAACCTACACAAGGATCAAAATATAGTCGGCGTGATCTGCCTTAGAAAACTCCGATGCTTAAGTCAGTAAGAGTCTCAAGATGATTTAGCAATTAGAAAAATCAAGAAAAAAGATCTTCCTGTTATTGAGAGTTACCTGGTATATATAGGCTCCGACGTGATCTTTATCTGATGCAGAGTTGTTCGGTGCGTGATGTCGAGCTTTTTGGTGTATCTTATAACTGAACTGATCACGTATCTGCACGAGATCCTTACCTTCCCCGTAAGAGGTGGTATGCGGATGTATGACTTTGTTGGGCCTTGGATATTCTAATTTCTTTTGTTCAACTACGGGCCTTTTATATTGGGCTCCCTTTATTTTTGGGCTTTCTTATTCGGAATGGCTTTTTACTAATATAGGTCTTCCAGCTACCCCACTAATTCTCTTCGTCTCATAGCGTATGGAATTAAATGTTGATCAATCTTGTGTCTTTACAAGTGTTCGTGAACCTCTTTATGGGCCCTCAATTATGGGCTTGTGTAGTGCGCTTGGCGCGTAGAAAAACTAATGGCTGCTGGGATAGGCCCAGCCTGTTTATGTACTGCTGGGTTTCTGTTAACCTTTCACATTCTTCTTCCTGCGTTGTTTCGCTTTTTTTTTTTTTTTTCGGTCACCCCTATGGTTCTTGCTAACGTGGTGAAAGAAGAGGGAATTTTCGTGTGACGGTTGCTTTTTGCTCTTAGTGTCAAATCATGATGCTCACGGTTGTCGACGTTCCACTTTCTTTTCTTTTAAATACCCATTCATTTATTTCTTTGTTCTCCTCTTTGCTTCTCCTCTTCTTTGTGCCCGTGTTCTCTTTCTTGTTCTTGTCACTTGCCCGTCCCCTATTTTCTGTTTTCTTGTATTGTCTTTCCTCTAGTCTTAATGGTTGACCAAGGTAATACCTCTATCCTGCCTTTTTTTGTTTTGGCGGGTACCGTTTTTGAAGGATACTGGTGGCATTTTGTTCTTCGGGAGAAACACCTTCTCGATATTCGGGAAGAGCTCGGCATCCCAGTGGAGGCAGTGATAGAGGTTCTCCCGTTGGGGTGCTGTGATGTCGAGGGCTTTGCAGGCAATACCACTTTGTCCACAGCACTGTTTTCCCACTGATTGAGGCTTCCCTTATGCCGTCCTCTTCGCAATATCTTAGATTTGCTTGAGTTAGCTCCCACCGAGCTCCATCCTCACTCTTTGAGGACTTATCTTTGTGCCTGCATTGTCTTCCGTATGGTCTTAGAGCCTCTTGGGAATGTTTACCCCGATTTGATTGCTCGAGAGTTTTTAGTTTTTTATTATTTGCGGTCTACCAAAGGTAATATTGCTAGTTTTCGTAAGAAGGATAGGGGCTAACTTTGACTCGTTTCGAGAGTCGTCATTCCAACGTTAAGACTTGGAATACTAAATTTTTTTTCATTTCTGGTACGACTTGGGACTTTCCCGCCGAGGAGGCCCTCATTCGAGATTTTCCTGTCAGGGTGATCTGGCCCCTATTCCTGATGAGAAAACTGTGTGGTCAACCATGCCACCTTTATCTCATTGAAAACTGTCCCGAATCGAGATCATCCATTCCTGGGTTGAGGTTCATTATGATGAATTGTGGACTGACCTTTTGTTGACGCCTGATAACAAAGACTATTTTCTGATGTCCTCCAACCGCTCCCATGCTCAGGGGCGTCAATTTATGGTTTCAGATTTGATCCATGTTCACATACGGAAACCTTCTGAAAATACTAATCCTTCCGAGGGAAATACGGAGAATAGCCATCATGAGCAGGAAAAGGTCGAAAAGACCAAGAAGAAGTCTGAAAAGAAAGGAGGTGAGGAGATAAGGGAGGTAAGGAGCAAAAAGAAGAACGATGATGTGAGCCAAAGGAAAATGGCTTGTACTAAAGGCTCCCCTCACTCGTCGCCTCTACGAAAGAAAACCATGGCGGTTTCGGAGGGCGCCACGGCCGAGCCGCCTACGCTCTCAGAAACTATGGTGCCATTAAAAGGCTCCCAGATGCGTACGCTTATTCGGCAGCATGAGGAAACTGCTACCGCCTAGGGGGTGATCAGGTTCAACGGCCTACCCCGCTAGTTACTGTTGCCCTCCCATCACCCCGTGACTCCTTTGTGAAGTCGCGGTCTTTAGTCTGCTAGATGCTGAGAGTTTGGCCAGTATGACACTTTTGATCTGGCTGCCACATTTCAGGTCGAGCCCCCATCGCCGGCACATATACTGACAACTACCCATATTTCTGAGTTTTCTATCGTGGAAGGTTGGGTGAGGGGGAGCGAGTTGGATGCCAAAGTAGCAGCCGCCCTAAATCTAGATGGTATTACGGGCTTAAAAGCTCGTGAAGACTTGGGTGCCCGTGAGGCGGAGCGGGTTGGTGCCGTTGAGCATACGCCTTCCTGCCCTGAAGTCACCTGTGTTGAGATGGAAGTTGCTCATGCTCCCTCAGAGACCCCGCCTACCACTGTCTCTGGGGGAAGTACCCCTGCGCCGGTTGGGAGCAGCGATGGTCCTTCTATCATTTCTCATTGTTCTCCATCTCTTGGGGAGGGGATAGACTCTTTTCATGAAGGAGAAGTGGGCAATCCTTCACAGGGAGAGGTTCGCCCAATCGAGGATGTTCCAACTCATACTGAGTCCAAGCTTCCCTTTACCTGCCTCGAGAGTCCGCCAGAGAAAGGGGCAGACTCGAAGTTAAGGCTTGCTTTGGTCCCCTTACTTGGGCCTGGTGGCGATGCTAGTGGCGAGGCCTCCTCCTCCTCTACTAATGCCCAAACTAAAACTGTCGTTCAGATGGCCAATTATTTGAAAGATTGGTTTTCCAAGGTATCACTTGGCGTGTTTCTCTTCTCTTTTTCTCCCACTTTTTTTTTTTAAATGTGCTACTAAGTAGTTTTTACTCGGGTTGTCTTATTTTCTTTTGTAGGGTATCAATGACTTGGCGGCGTGGATCGTGGCGGATCGCGCTTGCCTAGAAGAAGCAGCAGCAGCGCTCCGCCGAGAGGTGTCGGGGAGGACAGGGTTGAGCTAGACGCCCTGTCGGAGAGGACGAAAGAGCTCGAAGTATTGCTGGAGCAGTTGGAACGTTACTCTCATTCGCAACAAGGAGACTTGGAGATTTGTGAGGAAAAAATTATTCGACTTCGCGAATCTGCTCGCCTTGCACAAGTGGTGAAAGACAGAGATGACCACGCTTTGCAGCTTCTTCAATCTGAGAGAGATTTGGCGAGGTCCCAACTCTCTGAAGGTCGGCAAAGTTTTGAAGCTGAGGTGTCCTTCCTTAAGTCCGAGCTTCTCGCCCGTAGTCAGGATCGGGACTCAGCTCGTCAGGAGTTGGCTTGCTCGCAGGAGCGAATTCAGGAGTTAACCCATGAACTACGGAAAAAACTTGCCTTACCATTCTTGATCTTTCAGAGGCTCGGGGGGATCTGCAGGAGCTTGAAGAACGTCATCGTAAATATAAGGAAAATCGCAAAGACCTGGATGATGAACTTAGGAAAGCGATGCTACTTACGGTGGCCAAGGAGGAGCATTTGGTCAAGAAAAGGAGAGAGCTTGTTACTGCCCGGGCTAAAATTGATCGCCTGCGTGGTCAATTGGCTTATGTTCCTAACACTAGGAACCATGCCTTTGGCTACGGTTTTGGTGCTGGCATCCTAAGGCTCAGGTCCCGCCTTTTGATTAATCTTGGCATGGATCTTGTGAATTTGGACCGGGAGCTATTTCTTCCCGAGGAAAATAACCTCTGTCAGGCTAATACATTTGGGCAGAAAGAGATGCCTAATGCCTTTGCAGGAGTTCCCCCACTGCCGTCGCCCGATGATGCTTCATAGTCTTCCGGCCTTATTGGTCTTCTTTGTATATATTTTCTTACTTTGATGTACTTTTTCCTTTTGATAACAAACCTTTTGCTTGACTTAGAACTTTGTAATGATGTGTGTTTGCTAAGTGCCTTGCCATGCGCCTTGAACTTTCCAATTTATTATGATTGTTTACCTTTTAGCTTTCGACTACTGGAGCTTTGTATGTCTTTTTCTTGAAGTCATAAGCTGCTAAGGCTTGTCTCGGTGTTTAATTGGTGGTGCGGTTGAAGAACCTCCGCGCCCTTTTTTACTTGGCACCACATGTTATTAAAGCTTGTTTTTTGTGTTTAATTGATGGCGTGGTCTAAGGACCTCCGCGCCCTTTTTTACTCAGTATGGTGGTTCCCTTTTGCTAAAGATCTACTATCAAAAGGAAACGTAACAAGTTATGAGCAATGATAGGGTAGTTCAAATATTCTTGCATTCATGAGCATAAACGTAATAACCCGAACATGGACAAAATGAAATTTAACAGAAATAAAAAATACTATAAAATCTACTGATAAAATTTCTTCAAGTGCTCTGCGTTTCATGGATGAGATAATTCCTTACCCTGGTTGTCCTTCAGTCGGTATGACCCAGGCCTGTTGTTGGCTATTACCAGGTAGGGTCCTTCCCATCGGGGCCCCATTTTTCCTTCGCCTTGGGTGGTCACCCCGCTTTTCTTCAAGAACAGGTCTCCTATTTTGAAAGTCCTAGGCTTCACTCTTTTGTTGAAATAATGTTTGGCTTTGGCATTTTCTTGCAATACATTTGCTTCCTCCATCTCCCTTTCTTCCTCAATCAAGTCGAGGTACTGTTCTATCTTCTTATCGTTTTGAGCGGCCGAGAAATAACTTGTTTTGTAAGTCAGGAGCCCTACCTCGACTAGAGCCACCGCCTCACAACCATACGTTAGTGTGAATGAGGATTCTCTCGTTGGAGTTTTTGTCGATATTCTGTACGCCCAGAGCACTCCTGGCACCTCTTTCGCCCATTCTCCCTTTTTCCACGACCTTTTTCTTTAGGATTGAGAGTAATGTTTTGTTTGTAGCTTCTGCTTGACCATTTGCTTGAGGGTGACCCGGCAATGAGTACTTCACTTTAATTTTCAACTCTGTACACCACTCTTTGAAATGGTTGAAGTTGAACTAGCATCCGTTGTCCGTTATTATGCTTTGAGGGATCCCAAACCTTCAAACAACGTTTTTCTATAGGAATTTCGTCACAGTCTTGCTTGTTATAGATGCTAGTGGTTCTGCCTCAACCCATTTTGTAAAATAATCCACAGCTACAATCATGAATTTTATCCCACCTTTTCCTAAGGGGAAAAGTCCAACCAGGTCTACGCCCCACTGTGCAAAATGTCAGGGTGCGGTCATGGATGTTAGCCCTTATGGAGGGGTGTGCTGTACAGGCGCATACGCTTGACATTCAACGCACTTTCTACTGAATTCTTGAGCATCTCTTCATGCGTTGGGCCAGTAGTATCCTGCTCTTATTGCCTTTCTTGCCAAAGTTATTCCACCTAAATGGTTTTCATATATTCTTTCATGTATTTCTGCCAAGATATATTGGGCTTCTTGCGTGGAAATACATCGTAGTAGTGGGGTGGAGAAACCCCTTTTATAAAGGACTCCGTCAATGAGTAGGAATCTTGTCGCCTTTCTCCTTACTCTTCTTGCCTCCTCATTTGCTTCTGGTAGCTTTTCCTCATCTAGGTACTTAACCACTTCGCTTGCCCACTCGGGGATGCTGGCTCTCAAGATGCCTACTCCTGCCCCGATGGCTGGGACTTCGATGACTCTTTATTCTACTTGCCGTAGGAGAAGTGCTTTTTCCATACCCGACGCCATCCAAGCCAACCTGTCCGCCACCTCGTTGTCCGCCCTTGGGATCTCAGTTATGTTGAAATATGAGAGGAGATCGTGTGCTTCCCAAACACGCTCTAGATACTTCTTCAATTTTTTTCTTTTTGTTGCGTATAGGCCTAAAACTTGATTTTCACATATTTATGAATTCGATTTGCCTCTACCTCGGTTGCCCCTATTTTGACGGCTATGGAAAGCCCTGTCACGAGTGCTTCATATTCTAGTTGTTTGTTACTTTGAAAACCAGAGTTGCCATATAGTACTGCTTTTTGCCATCGGGATCTATCAAATGTATCCCCAGACCTTCGCCCGGGTTGCAGGATGAGCCATTGATGAAAAGTATCCACGATTTTCTCACTGGGACTGTCGTGTCTTCTTAAGGGAAACCTGAGAATTTTACTATAAAGTCTGCTAGAGCTTGTCCTTTAACCGCCCTCATTGGCTTGTATTCTAAGTCAAATTCGCTTAGTTCTATCGACCACCTAATCAACATTCCCGAGCTGCCCGGCTTCTTCAAAGTTTTTGCTAAAGGGACCTCCGTAAGTACTCTTATTGTGTGGGTTTAGAAATAATAGCGGAGTTTTCTGGCCGCCGTTATCAGGGCAAAGGCTAGCATCCTAATCCTCGGGTATCTTACTTCAGCTCCCCTAAGAGCCCGACTTGTGTAGTATACAGGATGCTGAGTTGTCTCCTCTTATTTTATTAGGACTACAGACACAACGTTTGGAGAAACCGCTAGGTAAGAGTGAAGCACATCGCCTTTTTGTGGTTGTTTTAGGAGTGGTGGGTTGGCCAAGTGCTGCTTCAACTTTTCGAATGCCTCATCGTATTCATCGTTCCAGGGGTGCACCTTGCATAGTACCTGGAAAAAGGGAGACACTTGTCTGTTGATCAGGCGATGAATCTCCCTAGGGCGGCTACCCTGCCTGCCAACTGCTGGGTTTTGTTCAGGTTCTTTGGCGGTTTCATGTTGAGTATGACAACTATTTTTTTCTAGAAAGGCCTCAATTCCTCTTTCAGATACAATGTAACCTAAACACTTTCCCGACTTTACCCCAAAAGTACACTTCGCAGGATTCAGTCTCATTTTATAATAGCGTAAAATTTCAAATGCCGTCCTCAATTCGTTAAGGTGTTAGGTGGACTCCTTAATTTTTATTAAAAGGTCGTCCACATAGACTTCCATGGACTTCACAATCTGTTTTTTAAACATTTGATTCACTAGCCTTTGAAACGTTGCTCCTGCATTCTTCAACCCAAATGGCATGAATTTGTAGCAATACAACTCCCGGTCTGTTATGAATGAAGTTTTCTCCTCGTCCGCTGGGTATATTTGTATTTGGTTGTATCCTGAATAGGTATCTATGAAACTCAACATACGGTGTCCTACTGTTGTATCTACGATTACATTGATGCTTGGTAGGGGCAAAATGTCTTTGGGATAAGCTTTATTTAGATCAGTGAAATCTATGTAGATTCTTCATCTTCCATTCATTTTTTTCCCCATGACCACGTCGGACAACCATTCTGGGTAGTGTGCTTCCTTGATGAAACCGGTGACGAGCAAACTCTCTACTTCTTTTTTAATAGCGGCATACTTTTCTGCACTAAATGACATTCTTTTCTGGCGTATTGCTTTGTGCGCGAGGTCCATTCCCAAGTGATGCTCAATAACATCGTTATCTATACCCGGCATTTCCTCGTGACTCCATGTGAAGACATCCCTATGTTCAATCAATAATTGCTTTAATACCTCTCTGTCCGCCGGCGGCACATGGGTCCCAATGCGTGTACTAGATGCAAGACGGTCTGGGTGTAATGTTACGAGCTCCAATGGCTCATTGACTTCGGCATGCTGCTGGTTTTACTCATCGCTAACTTCCACATCTTCTTGGTCGCCGCTAGTGAGGGAGGAAAAGAGGGCGCCAGTGCCCCATCCTGCTCCATTACAATACAAACCTCGCCACGACCTTTTCTAAGTTCCTGCACATAACACTCTCGTGCTAAAGCCTGCTCGTCTTGGGACTCCCCTACCCCGTTGTCAGTTAGAAACTTCATCTTGAAGTGGTACGTGGAAGTTATCGCCCTAAGATGGTTAAGTGTTGGTCTCCCTAGTATGACGTTGTAAGAAAATGGAGCTTTTACCACCAAGAAATCATTAATGGTAGTTGTCGTTCACGCCCCTGATCCGGTGGTCACCGGGAGGGTGATAGCTCCTACGGACATGATGGTGTCTCCAAAGAAGCCTTTCAATGGCGTTGGAGAAGGCCTCAGTCTACTGGCATTGATACTCATTTTTACAAACGCCTCCCAGAATAGTATATCAGCTGAGCTCCCGTTATCGATTAACACTAGCCTGGTTGTGTAGTTGGCTATCACAAGAGTGATTACCAAGGCATCATCATTTGGGTATAGTATCCCTTCACGGTCTACCTCACCGAAAGAGATCGTCATTCTGTCATCGCCTAGTTTTTGTTGCTTGGGAGCTCTGTCCACCATATAAACCTCTTTGTATCTGGACATACCGCCTCCTGCAAACCCTCCTGCAATGGTCTGAATTTCTCATATGGGCGGCCTGTCCCTATCGTCTCTTGTGGGCGCCCTGTTGCCATTATTCTGGCGGTTACGCTTTTGGCGTCGTTGCTCAGGACTTCTACTTCTTTTGGTTTCCTGCCTAGTTTCCTGGCGTCTTTTTGGTTTTGAATGTTCTGCTATCATCCGTTTCAACTCCCTTGTCCCCGCCAGCTCTGCTACTCTCTTTTTCATGGTTGTGCAGTCTTCAGTCCAGTGGGACCCAGTTTGATGGTATTTTCAGTAACGACCACCCGTTTTGGGTTGACGCCGCTCATCTCTTTTCTTCTCGTCCTCTCGTATGTTTAAATTATTATGTATAAGCCTAGGATTGTAATCTGACCCATTTTCTTGTCTTTTATCTTGATGACCGGTTCAGGCTTTCCTGTCAATTTGCCCGCTTCTTCATTCTGGCTTGCCACTCACCCTCCAAGGATTCATTAAGGCTCGTAATGTATCTTCGGCATTAACAAAATCATCCTCCTTGTCCATGAAATCCTGAAAAGTGGACGGAGTCTTCCTGGCCAGCTCTGCCATAAAGGGACTCTAGGGCCATATTCCGCCTAGAAGGGCGGCAAGGGTGATCTTCTCGTCTTTGTTGTTTGTTGTTAAACATTCTTTGTTGAAGCAGGTAGGATAGGCCTTCAGGTCTTCATATTCTCCTTGTTTAACTGTTAAGAGGTAGGCGGTTGGGCGCCGGCGCCTTCTGCTGCGCATGAATTGTGTTAAGAACTGCTTAGCCAGTTTCTCAAAACTATCTATCGACCTTGGCCTGAGAGTCCCGAACCATCCTCTCGCTGTTCCCTTCAAGGTCAAAGGAAAAGCCCGACACACTATTTCGCCTGAAAAACCATGAAGCGTAATATGGGCTTTGAAGTTCTCCAGATGATCCACTGGATCTTTGGATCCATCATACATGTCCACCTGGGATACTTTGAATTTTGGCTAGAAGGGCACAACCATAATTCACTCGCTATAAGGTAGCTATGTTTAGTTGAGCAAGCACTCTATCGAAGAAGACCCTCTTATCTTCTTCGCCATTTCTTCATATTTTTCTGCCAACTCTTTTAACTCGTCGTGCATCTTCTTTTTATCTGTTCGTCTTAGATTCGACTCCATATTAGATGGCTCTTCCCCTTCACCCTGCTCGCTACGGGTGGGTATGGCGGTATTGCTAGATTCAACATTCCTCCGCCGTAGGTCCTTATTTTCTTGCTTTAGGACCTCCATTGCTTCCAGTGCCTGTTTCAACTTTTCCTCGGCTGTTGCTAGTCGCGCTTTTACAGATGGATCCATCGTTTGGCTTGCTACATATTGGGTTACAGTTGGCATGTGAGAACCATGTAAAGAATGTGCAGATCTCACAGACGGCACCAATGTAAATGACGTGTCTCACTTCTAGTCTGTAACCGTTAACCTATTCAAGGATCAAAATGTGGTTGACGTGGTTTGCCTGGAAAAATTTCGATACTTAAATCAGTAAGAGTCTCAAGATGATTTAGCAATCAAGGAAATCAAGAAAAAAGATATCCCTGTTATTGAGGGTTACCTAATATATATAGGCTCCGATGTGATGTTTATCTGATGCAGAGTCTTTTGGTGTGTGATGCTAAGCTTTTTGGTGCATCTCATAACTAAATTGATCACGTATCTGCATGAGATTCCTACCTTATCGTAAGAGGTGGTATGCGGATGTATGACTTTGTTGGGCCCTGAATATTCTAACTTCTTTTATTCAACTTAGAACATTTTATATTAGACTCTCTTCATTTTTAAGCTTTCTTATTCGAAATGATTTTTTACCTATATAGGTCCTCCAATACAGATACACGTATATATAGAGATGAATACCTTCTGAAATTTGATAAATTTTTCTGAAAACGCGTTAATAGTCAATAACTTAGATTAGGTTTGGGGGTTGAAAAATCTCAAAAATTCTCATCTCATTTCAACTCATCGTTACATCTTTTTTAAATTTTCATAAAAAATATAATAAACAATTCAACTTTTTCAAATCCCATTACACATTTTTTAAATCTCAATTCAACTTTTTCAAATCTTAAAATTAAAAAATAATATTTTAAAATCTAAAACAAAATATAAAATTCTCATCTTACCTTCCAAACCTATCCTTAATTGGTCGTTTTTATGGTGAATGTCATTGATGAAAAATATAAATTATTATATACTCATTACGGTTAATTGACTTTTTTTAATAATCTTGCTTAAGACTCAAGTCCAGCCAACTGGCATGCATCACAACCATCGGAATCCCCAATCCAACAGTCATAGTTACCATAATAAAAACACTCTTGTATTGTATGCTGATTTCCTTTCGTACCCTTCTTGAAATTCATAAATTCTTTATCTGCCCCTTCTGTCCATTTGCCTCGATGTAAAATTCACACACACACACTCATCGAAGGGAGAACTGAAAACAAAAACCTTCTGTGTCTCTCTCTCTCTCTCTGACCTCCGGATCTACCTCTCTCTTCCTCCCTCAAAAGTTTTATTTATCGAATTTCTCTCGGCATATGCGTATACTTATAAACGCATCCAGTAGCGTCGGTGACTGTGGATGCCTCTCTGCTTGATCCTTTTCCCTAGTCATCAGATCTGAGGTGAACTTTCGTATGCTTGTTTGAATCTCGTTTCGCAAATTGAAAATGATGAATTAGCTATCTCGTTTTTAAAATTGTAGGACTGGCCAGGAAGATTTTGAATATTTCGGCTTAAATTACATTTTCTAAGATGTCATTCTTTTCCTACGGTTTTTGTGGCAACCATAGACTGTGGTATGATTGTGGAAATGTATTATTGATTTTGAAATTCTTATTCGATTTCTATCAAAAGAGACTATAATCTCAAAATAAATTCTTATTCGATTTGATCTGGTGTCGACATTTAGCGCTGGGGAGTGTGTCGTTTCCTTGGGAACTCTGTAAAGGTTTGATGCGATTCGGTTGTGAACGGTGATTGAGAAAGATGCTGACGAAGTTCGAGACGAAGAGTAATAGAGTGAAGGGACTAAGTTTCCACAGCAAGAGACCTTGGATCCTCGCGAGTCTCCACAGCGGCGTGATCCAGCTATGGGACTACCGGATGGGGACTCTGATCGACAGGTTCGACGAGCATGATGGGCCTGTTCGGGGCGTTCATTTCCACAAATCTCAGCCCTTATTCGTGTCTGGAGGTACCGAATTTTAGCTGCCTTTGGTTTAGATTTGAAATGGAATTGCTACTCTTATTGCCTTTCCAGTAATTCTTGATCGATTGGTAGATTACGATTGGCATTAATTAAGTGTAAGTTGTAAGCATCTAGTTGAGATTATGAAGTTGCGTTTTGCTTGGTTGGTTAACGTTGAATCATATTGGATCTAGGCCAGTTTGGCTTTTTTTTNGGGGGGGGGGGGGGGGTTGGTCAAGAAAATTGCATAACTAAGTTTTCGAACGAAGGGATAGTTTAAATCTATTAGATTAGGTTTTAGCATCATAAAATGTATGTTGTAGACAAGAAGAGTGATAAGTTCAACAATCCTGCTTCAATCAAATTAATCAAAGAGTGAATTTGAATTAAGACTTTCTGCCTTACGTGTGTGCTCAATGGAAAATTCCATTAATCATTGCTTTCCATGTGTGCTTGATGGGCATCTTTTTACCTTCTGATATCGGAAATTCATTCTTAAAATTCCAATTTCTCAATACTATATTTGGTATAAAACAATGTTTTTGTGTATAAACACAAAGGCTTCAATACATCATAGATTTGATGCTTAATGAAAAAAGATTAGATATAGTGTGTCTCAGTCCAGCAAACATTAAACACAAACTTATACTATAAAAGGTGTGGAACCTATAATGTAGCACAAAAGTTATAAAGCTGCACAAGTTTTTCCAAGATTTCTTTACCCAAGAACTAGTTTTAATTTTTTGTTAATACCATGATAACAAGGTCTAAAAAAAATTTAATTTGTTTGCTACATTGTCTGGGATGACCATTCACCAACGATCTCCAACTCAAATGATACTTCCTCTCATTCTCTTATGAGATGGAAGGTGAAGTCCTGGGTTGAGACCATGTCAGTGCATGTTTATCCAATCAATGAGAAAATTGATGAATATTTCTATTTTATTTGTTTAAGTTGGTTTGCTTTTTAGTTTTTATTTTATGAAAAGCTGGTTTTCTTTTAATAATATAGTTAGAGCCTTGTCCCTTCATGAATTTCTTCTTGCAGTAATACTCTTACCGAAAATCTCTGCCATCTTAAGATTTGTAACCTGATTATCTATTATTGAACATTCTTAACGTTGTATGATCAAAGTCCTTTCAAGCCAGCCTGATCAATTACTTGCCTTTTAACTATGCAGTGATTGCATCTCAGTAGGACTTGCCTATTTTTCAGTCAAAATATTCTGATTTGTATTTAGTTTGTGGCTCAAGTCAACGAGAGAAGTCAACTTTCCAAATTCAAATGCAAATCAATGGGAAAGAAAGAGATTTGAAAGTGAAAATAGATTACAGAATTTTTAACTTGCAAAAGCAAGAAAGAAAAGATGACAAACATAAATTTCAAAAAGAATTTATGTGAAAATTGTAATTATCTTTTTTTATTGGCACCGGGTGTTTGAAACAACGTCTTGACTAATCTCAGGGGTGCACAGGCCCTCGGCAAGGAGTTTCTCTCAAGTGTACGTCGGATAATTCAAGGGGAAAATCCCTCAGTCCGATGGCCTCTAGAGATTGTTTGCACCCAAGGGGATTTGAACTTTAGACTCAGGGGGAGCATACCCCCAAGCCCAAGGCCTTTAACACTTGAGCCAACCCCTAGGGGTTAAAATTGTAATAATCAACCCTTCTCAAGTGCTTATTCTCATAATTTATGTGCAGTTGTCACTATTTTGGAACAACAATATGGCCGAACTGTAACAAGATATTATGTGTGAGTGTTCGCAGTTAGTGGTTTTCTAATTGGATTAGTCTCCCATCATAATATAGGTTTTAAATCGAGAGGGAATTAGTAACTAATATGGATGTGTTTTGATAATCATTTAGATTCAAATCTCCTCCCTCTAGCTCTTGTATCCAAATTCAACTTATTTTACGTTCTCTTCAAATTTTTTTTTTTGATAAGTAAGAGATAAATATTATTGATATGAATGAAGTAGGCATGGCCTCTTCAAATATCACCATCATGCACAACATTTACTTCAAATTGATCCATCTGGTTGTTTTCGGGTATTGGAATCAGTTGATGACAGAAATTTTCCCAAGTCCAAATTAATGAAAAATGTTGTAGCATAGTTGGCATATTTAAATTGAAATTTCCTATATTTTGCTGGCAGCCAAACAGGGTTCATGCAATTTTCTGATGACTTTTATTGGTGGCTATGTTATTTTTATTTTATCAATCCAATGTCTTGTTGCCTGAAAGTTTGAACTTACTTTACGCTAAGATTGTAGTTAATGACCCTTCAGATCTGAATAAGATTTTTTTATTTAATGTTGATTTGAGACTTTGGTTGGCTATATAAGCAATTTTATGGCTCAAAAAAGAATCACAAACAGTGGTAGTTAGTTTATGCTCGTGTTACTACTGGTGAGGGGCTCGTTGCATTTAGTTCTAGTAGATGGGCTTACAGTGCAATATGTTAGTAAATTTACTCATGAAGGGTTCTGAGGCAGTGCATGTGCTAATGAAGCTGTTGGTCCCCCCCCCCCCCTTCTTTTTTTTCTCTCTTTCTTCCAGGGGATGACTACAAGATTAAAGTTTGGAACTACAAGTTGCACAGGTGTCTTTTCACTCTTCTCGGACATCTAGATTATATTCGCACAGTGCAGTTTCACCATGAATACCCATGGATCGTGAGTGCCAGTGATGATCAGACTATTCGTATTTGGAATTGGCAGTCACGCACTTGTATATCTGTTTTGACGGGCCACAATCACTATGTTATGTGTGCCTCATTCCACCTTAAAGAAGACCTTGTTGTGTCAGCCTCCCTTGATCAGACTGTTCGAGTCTGGGATATTGGTGCCCTCAGAAAGAAGACAGTATCCCCTGCAGATGACATATTGCGGTTGAGTCAGATGAACACTGATCTTTTTGGTGGTGTTGATGCTGTTGTTAAGTATGTCTTGGAAGGTCATGACCGTGGGGTCAACTGGGCTGCATTTCATCCCACCCTGCCTCTGATTGTGTCAGGAGCTGATGATCGCCAAGTGAAACTATGGCGGATGAATGGTAGTCCCTTTCATTTGCTTTACATATACTATTTATAAAGTAGCTTCATGATTTTTTTCCTTGGGAATTGACCAAGTTATCCTAACCACTCTTGATTAAATTGGTAAAAAAGAAGAAGTCAGATTTGCTGTTTGGTGAACACAGCAGTGTTTTTATGAGTTTTGAAGAAGTGTTTAGTACTTTTTGTTTCTCTTGAGTTTAAATTGTATGTTAGGTTGTCTGAAATTGGGATAACCTTGTTTCTGCTCCATTTATGTGACTTAAATGTGGATCTTCTTGTGTCCAAGAAAATGATTCTTGCAATATCCTTTATCTGTGATATGGTATTATTAATTTGTATAAACTTGGTTAGGTAACTGTTCATTTTGTGTTCAGATACGAAGGCTTGGGAAGTGGACACACTGAGAGGGCACATGAATAATGTTTCATGTGTTATGTTTCATGCCAAACAGGACATAATTGTGTCCAACTCAGAGGACAAAAGCATACGCGTGTGGGATGTAACAAAGAGA
Source organism: Pterocarya stenoptera (assembly GCA_003123785.1). Taxonomy (NCBI): domain Eukaryota; kingdom Viridiplantae; phylum Streptophyta; class Magnoliopsida; order Fagales; family Juglandaceae; genus Pterocarya; species Pterocarya stenoptera. The sequence goes on from QEOT01001466.1 coordinate 60,911, forward strand.
ACTGGGGTTCAGACATTCCGTCGGGAGCATGATCGATTCTGGATTCTTGCATCTCACCCTGAGATGAATCTGTTGGCCGCAGGTCATGACAGTGGTATGATTGTCTTCAAGTTGGAGCGAGAACGGCCCGCCTTCGCTGTTAGTGGTGATTCTCTGTTCTACACCAAAGATCGCTTTTTGCGATTCTATGAGTTTTCAACTCAACGTGACACGCAAGTGATTCCAATTCGAAGGCCTGGTTCCACTAGCCTGAACCAGAGTCCAAGGACTCTTTCTTACAGTCCAACTGAAAATGCTGTTCTTATCTGCTCAGATGTTGATGGGGGATCTTATGAGTTGTATGTCATACCCAAAGATAGCATTGCTAGGGGTGATAGTCTGCAAGACGCGAAGAAAGGTGCTGGAGGTTCAGCTGTATTTGTGGCTCGGAACAGGTTTGCTGTGCTTGACAAGAGCAATAATCAAGTCTTGGTCAAGAATCTGAAAAATGAGATTGTGAAAAAGAGTGGCCTCCCCATGGCTGCGGATGCAGTTTTTTATGCTGGAACGGGTAACTTGTTGTGTAGGGCTGAGGATAGAGTCGTTATATTTGATCTTCAGCAGAGGATCGTTCTTGGTGATCTTCAAACCCCTTTCATCAAGTATGTTGTTTGGTCTCATGACATGGAGAGTGTTGCTCTACTCAGCAAGCATGCCATTATCATTGCTAACAAGAAGCTTGTCCACCAGTGCACACTTCACGAAACAATCCGTGTAAAGAGTGGTGCCTGGGATGATAACGGTGTTTTCATCTACACAACTCTAAATCACATAAAATACTGTCTGCCAAATGGAGATAGTGGGATAATCAGAACTCTTGATGTCCCAATATACATCACAAAGGTTTCTGGGAATACTATCTTTTGCTTGGACCGCGATGGAAAAAGCAGGTCTATAGTCATTGATGCGACGGAATATATTTTCAAGCTGTCCCTTTTGAAAAAGAGATTTGACCATGTTATGAGCATGATAAGGAACTCGCAGCTTTGTGGGGAGGCTATGATTGCTTATCTGCAGCAGAAGGGTTTCCCTGATGTAGCTCTCCATTTTGTGAAAGATGAGAGAACTAGGTTCAATTTGGCTGTAGAGAGTGGGAACATCCAAATTGCAGTAGCATCCGCTACAGCAATTGATGAGAAAGACTATTGGTATAGGTTGGGAGTGGAGGCTCTCCGCCAGGGAAATGCTGGTATTGTGGAATATGCCTACCAGAGGACCAAAAATTTTGAAAGACTATCTTTTCTTTATCTCATAACTGGTAATAATGAAAAGCTGTCTAAGATGCTGAAAATTGCTGAAGTTAAGAATGATGTCATGGGTCAATTTCATAATGCTCTATATCTAGGTGATGTCCGAGAACGTGTTAAGATCTTGGAGAATGTTGGTCACTTGCCGCTTGCTTACATCACAGCTTCGGTCCATGGACTACAGGATGTTGCTGAACGTCTAGCAGCTAAGTTGGGAGATAATGCTCCTGCTTTGCCGGAGGGAAAAACAGCCTCCCTCCTGATGCCTCCCCCACCTGTTATCTGCAGTGGTGATTGGCCCCTTCTGAGAGTAATGAAAGGCATATTTGAAGGTGGGTTGGATAATGTTGGTAGGGGAGCTGCTGATGAAGATGATGAGGCTGCTGATGGCGATTGGGGTGAGGAGCTGGACGCGGTTGATGTTGATGGCTTGCAGAATGGGGATGTCAACGCAATTTTGGAGGATGGAGAGGTGGCTGAAGAGAATGAGGAAGAGGGAGGATGGGATCTAGAAGATTTGGAGCTGCCCCCTGAAGCAGACACTCCAAAGGCATCTGCCAATGCTCGCTCTTCAGTTTTTGTGGCCCCAACTCCTGGCATGCCCGTAAGCCAGATTTGGACCCAGAGGTCGTCACTTGCCGCTGAACATGCAGCTGCTGGCAACTTTGATACAGCAATGCGGTTGCTGAGCAGGCAACTTGGAATAAAAAACTTTGCTCCATTGAGACCCATGTTTCTTGATCTTCACACTGGCAGTCATACCTATTTGCGTGCATTTTCATCTGCTCCAGTGATATCTCTGGCAGTTGAAAGAGGATGGAATGAATCTGCTAGCCCAAATGTCAGGGGTCCACCTGCACTTGTGTTCAATTTCTCCCAGTTGGAAGAGAAGCTCAAGGCGGGTTACAAGGCCACAACGACTGGAAAGTTCACTGAGGCTCTTCGGCTTTTTGTTAGCATTCTTCATACTATTCCTCTTGTTGTTGTTGAGTCGAGGAGGGAAGTCGATGAAGTCAAGGAGTTGATCATTATAGTGAAAGAGTATGTTTTGGGTTTGCAAATGGAGCTTAAGAGGAGGGAAATCAAAGACAATCCAGTACGCCAGCAAGAGCTCGCTGCCTATTTCACTCACTGCAACCTTCAACTGCCTCACTTAAGGCTTGCATTGCTTAACGCAATGACGGTTTGCTACAAGACAAAGAATCTTGCCACAGCAGCTAACTTTGCCAGACGGCTTCTAGAGACCAATCCCACTGTTGAGAACCAAGCAAAGACAGCCAGGCAAGTGCTGCAGGCTGCTGAGAGGAATATGACAGATGTTTCCCAGTTGAACTATGATTTCAGAAACCCGTTTGTGATATGTGGGGCTACGTATGTCCCAATTTACCGAGGACAAAAGGATGTTTCTTGCCCATTCTGTAGTTCACGGTTTGTGCCAAGCCAGGAAGGGCAGCTTTGTACTGTTTGTGACCTTGCAGTTGTTGGAGCTGATGCTTCTGGGTTGCTCTGTTCTCCCTCTCAGATACGATGATCAAGATGCTTAGACCAGGAACATTTTTCCATCTGTTTTTTTTACCATCCTTTTGGCAGCAGAAGCGACCATGTCAGTTGATTCATATCTGCAAGTAAAAGGTAAGAACTGCTAAAGAAAGAGTTTAGTTATTAACGAATTGTTTCTGCTCTCTCCTTACCGTCTCTTTCTCCTTTTTATTCTCCTTTATTTATTTGGTTATGATTTCCAATTTGATGAAAAAGCTTTAGGATTTTGACTTGGGCTAGTCTTGTTGGTCTCGTTCATGGATAAGAATAGTCATGGGCACTTGTTAAATCTGATGACGGTCATAGGCGGGATGGCTTACATGTTATGCTGGTGCCATTTGGCAAATTTGTTTCCTTCTGTGATGGATTTTGGGCATTTAATTGGATAGCAGTAAATTTATTATTGTGCTGGTTTTTGAGTATTATTGGATAGCAGTGAAATTATTAGTTGTGCTGGTGACATAATTCTTGTGGATCTTTTAATTCTTGTTGATTGCTGCTGCTCTATGGTAACCTTGATGTTGCGTTACTTTTTCTTCCCATTACCCATTAGCCTCATTTTGTTGGTCTCTGGTGCAGTTCTTGTTTAGCTGATTTAATTGTCCACGAGGCATGGGATCACGCATCTGCTGGCAAAAAGAAAAAGTTTGGAGTATGAAATAAATTTCATCCTTACGGTGTAATCATTTAGGTCATCTATTTCTGGATTTATTTTCTCTAATTTTGAAGAAATCTAGTGGAACGATTGTAAGAGTACTGTAAGCAATTGATGATTTTGTATTAAGAATGGAATGCCTTTTTTCTCTCTCTCAAATGCCTTCTCCTTTTACTTGGTCCACTGTTTGCCACAACATTCTTGGTCTTATTTTTATCCCATTAAATTACAGAGAAAAATATATTGATCTTGTAATTCTCTCGACAGGTTTCCACTGGTTTTAAACTTTTAAATCTACCCCAATCCATTTGATACTTTTGCAATATGTCCTGTGAATCTGTTTGAGATCATACAAGAAACCCATTAGGTCATTTGAAGCAGTTTGCTCAAAACTTGGCCCATCCATTGTGCTCAAATAGATCGCTTATCATTCCATAAAAGGCAGCATTCTGTCAACTCTTCGAACTCATCCCTCTTCTTGCATGAACACAAAATAAATTCAAAACTTACCTTGAAGAAATAGACACCGAAACATATCTAATAAAAGAAATTGATTAACAGATAAACTCATCGAGTTTTTCTTCTTCGCCGTTAAGTCAACAAGTATATTTGCAAGCCCAACTACTTTTTGGTATCGATATTGTTACAGCCATAAAAGACTTAAAATAGATTCACAAACTGACATGATTTTATGTAATACGTTAGATAAACTTTATAATAAAAATGATTTTATAATTTGATGTATTACATGAGTTTATTTTTATAACATCCCTCCAATAAGGCATTTTTCTTTTAGTACAGGTGGTCAGTTAATTATATGGTAGAAACATGATGATCAAGCTCTAGATTCTAAAATGATAACAAGAAAACTAAATGAAAAATACTATAAGAAAGTCTTACATTACACACATTTATCTGACTAATATGTAATTTGTCATTTTTTCTCTTATATTTAAATATATACATATTTAAGCATTAAAATAAAAGTAGAAAAATGACAAATTACATGTTGATTATGTGGAGGTGTTAAGGGATTCCATATNTTTTTTTACCATCCTTTTGGCAGCAGAAGCGACCATGTCAGTTGATTCATATCTGCAAGTAAAAGGTAAGAACTGCTAAAGAAAGAGTTTAGTTATTAACGAATTGTTTCTGCTCTCTCCTTACCGTCTCTTTCTCCTTTTTATTCTCCTTTATTTATTTGGTTATGATTTCCAATTTGATGAAAAAGCTTTAGGATTTTGACTTGGGCTAGTCTTGTTGGTCTCGTTCATGGATAAGAATAGTCATGGGCACTTGTTAAATCTGATGACGGTCATAGGCGGGATGGCTTACATGTTATGCTGGTGCCATTTGGCAAATTTGTTTCCTTCTGTGATGGATTTTGGGCATTTAATTGGATAGCAGTAAATTTATTATTGTGCTGGTTTTTGAGTATTATTGGATAGCAGTGAAATTATTAGTTGTGCTGGTGACATAATTCTTGTGGATCTTTTAATTCTTGTTGATTGCTGCTGCTCTATGGTAACCTTGATGTTGCGTTACTTTTTCTTCCCATTACCCATTAGCCTCATTTTGTTGGTCTCTGGTGCAGTTCTTGTTTAGCTGATTTAATTGTCCACGAGGCATGGGATCACGCATCTGCTGGCAAAAAGAAAAAGTTTGGAGTATGAAATAAATTTCATCCTTACGGTGTAATCATTTAGGTCATCTATTTCTGGATTTATTTTCTCTAATTTTGAAGAAATCTAGTGGAACGATTGTAAGAGTACTGTAAGCAATTGATGATTTTGTATTAAGAATGGAATGCCTTTTTTCTCTCTCTCAAATGCCTTCTCCTTTTACTTGGTCCACTGTTTGCCACAACATTCTTGGTCTTATTTTTATCCCATTAAATTACAGAGAAAAATATATTGATCTTGTAATTCTCTCGACAGGTTTCCACTGGTTTTAAACTTTTAAATCTACCCCAATCCATTTGATACTTTTGCAATATGTCCTGTGAATCTGTTTGAGATCATACAAGAAACCCATTAGGTCATTTGAAGCAGTTTGCTCAAAACTTGGCCCATCCATTGTGCTCAAATAGATCGCTTATCATTCCATAAAAGGCAGCATTCTGTCAACTCTTCGAACTCATCCCTCTTCTTGCATGAACACAAAATAAATTCAAAACTTACCTTGAAGAAATAGACACCGAAACATATCTAATAAAAGAAATTGATTAACAGATAAACTCATCGAGTTTTTCTTCTTCGCCGTTAAGTCAACAAGTATATTTGCAAGCCCAACTACTTTTTGGTATCGATATTGTTACAGCCATAAAAGACTTAAAATAGATTCACAAACTGACATGATTTTATGTAATACGTTAGATACACTTTATAATAAAAATGATTTTATAATTTGATGTATTACATGAGTTTATTTTTATAACATCCCTCCAATAAGGCATTTTTCTTTTAGTACAGGTGGTCAGTTAATTATATGGTAGAAACATGATGATCAAGCTCTAGATTCTAAAATGATAACAAGAAAACTAAATGAAAAATACTATAAGAAAGTCTTACATTACACACATTTATCTGACTAATATGTAATTTGTCATTTTTTCTCTTATATTTAAATATATACATATTTAAGCATTAAAATAAAAGTAGAAAAATGACAAATTACATGTTGATTATGTGGAGGTGTTAAGGGATTCCATATAGAATTTCTCAAAATAAATAGTACATAGAATCAAACGATGGCAACATTTTAAATATGTGGATCATTTTACTTCTCGGAGTGAACATTCACCAAGAAAACAAAAACTCACAAAAAGGTTAAGGGATAAAATTTATTAGGTGCCCAGCACCTGACATAATATTCAACGATTGAGGAAGTAAAATTCAACCATTTAACAGAGAATAAGATCATTAGATGTTTGGATATGCTCTTCAAAGTGACAAATATAGAAGGCTTTAATTACATGTAAATTATGACTCATCATCCCAGAATATTTGGAAATAATGTAAATCTCTCCCTAGTAATTTGCTATATGAGAAATCCCAAGATTTAATACAAGCATGCGCCAAAGGACTATGATCTGATGGATAACACCGAGTCTCCAAAACGGAGGTGTTGGATTCGACTCCTATAAAATAATAATAATAATAAAGCATGGCTGTAAATTATGCGAAAAAAAGATGAAACTTGTACAGACATTGATGAAATACTCGTGGCAACTCACCATTGGCGAAGGACACGTAGTATTCGCTTTATGATCAGTTACTTGCACAGCCAGGCAAAATACTCATTTCACACAAACGAGGAAGATAAAGAGGAAAAAAAAAAAAGGTTGGAAAAGAGTGGCAATGGCGAAGAGCTCCAGGGCATCATCATCCTCATCGTCCATGGAATTCCTCTTGATTGAAGAACTCGATTTCGTTCAAGTCGAAGAACAGGGCCTGTCCCACTGGGAGTTTGTCAACGCCTCCGATGCTGACTCGGAAAGAGGAGAACAAGGAGATGAAATAGACGAAGACAAAGAAGATTGCATCGGAAATGGGATTGGCTCGTTGGATTCTGATATCTCCACGCCCATTTTTTTAGAGAATAATCAAATGGAAAACCGTGATGCAGATCATCATAGCCCTCATCATCATGATGTGGATGCGGATGTGAAATACGCGGCTGGGTATTGCGGTTTTGGTCGTGGGAATGATGATGGCCGGCGTGGTGAGGAACAATTTGACGATGATGGCGACGAAGATGATGATGGAAATGACGGGTATGACTTGGACGACGAGCTCGTGCCGTGGAATGTGAGCGATAAGTTCGGGAGGCAGAGGATGAGGAAATTGGGGAAGCGGGCGTTTCCGAAGATGCACAACTCCAAGAGGTCTCCTTATCTGTTTGTGAGGCCTGGTTGTGTGCGTGGAAAGCATGGTCTGGGTTTGAAGCACAGTTTCTAGTGAATTGGAAAACTGAATGCAAAAGATAGTGATCTCAGGAGTTTGGTGGTATCTGCTAGATTCGGTCTAAGGTGGAACTATATTCTGGGTTTTAATTAGATTGTCAATTTTAGGGTATGGTACTTGGCTTAGTTTATCTGGTTGCTGTGTAATTGACTTGTTATCTTGCATTGTCTATGAAGATCATTAACTTTTAATGGAAAACTTGATTGGTTATATCTATGTATATATGTTGGAAATTGTTGTTTCTGCTGTTGAATTTTTTGCAGACATTTTTGGAGAAATGGGAATGGAAATGGGAGATTGCCAAGTTGGGATTTTTGAAATTTGGAGGGTTTTTTTTCTTTGTTTTATCCTCTCAATTAACTGGTAGACGTGAAATCATCATTTTTCGTCTTTATTTCTGAATCGCTGAAGCTTCTAAATTCTGGATACAGTGTATTCAATGTTTGACAGACTTTTTTGACCAACTAATCAAGTTGGTGATTACACGTGGTCCTGGACTCAAGACTCTGCTGGAAACCCCCACCACGCTTCTTCAAATCTGCCACAACCTGCACCACGATGCATTTCAACTGTATTACTGTAATGCTATCTCCTTTCGCATTACCACCACTAACATCATGATTCGTCCTGCCACTACCACTTCCACGATTGCTCAGCACCCCATGCCCTTAAAACCTTGACGACAGTACCATGAAAGACATCCATAGTGTCTAATTCCGTATTCATGCTGCCTCCACCACTGGACCTGCATTGAAAGAAAGCTTTGACACTGTTCGGACAGTGAATCAGCCAAAATTGTGTCACTTGTATATCTACATTTGAGTTGGAGGCTCCAGGCCATGATGGACCATGTTTCTAATTCTGACAAAAACAATAATAAATATCTATATTCATTCTATACGCGTACGGCGTAACAGGTTTGAAGGAGCGATTGGGATGTTTTGGTGTCTGGTTCATTGTAGATGTCATGACTGTTAGGACTCAGGGTACAGTTAGGAGACGAAGAGACATCAACTCGGGTGGGAGAAGAGATAGATACGTTCTTAGGCTTAGCGTTCGGTGAAAATGCCACCTAACTGTTCGTGCTTTTGCTCAAATGGTGGAATCACTGTCATTCATTGGTTGGTGTGTCGCTGTAAAATCAATTTCATTCATTTAAGTGGATCCCTGCCATTAGCATATTTGACTTGGTAAGTTAGTAATCACCATAATTCCAAACAACTCATGTTTGGTGAAATAATTCATAGTATGCAGAAAAAGCATTTGTCTTTATCGATCCAAACTCATCAAACCATTGCAGAAAAATATTGCTTCATAAATTACGCTGAGAAAATGGTTATAACCTTCTTTAGCGGATGATTTTACGCAATCATTGTGAAAAATATTATATACCATTTAACTGATCTCGTCATATTTTATTATTTTAGAAATATTCATAAATTCTTTTATTTTTTTTTCAAAAAAATAATAATTGATCTGACAAGACAATATGACGAGAGAATCATGAAATTGTAGACTAATATAATTAATAATATAAAGCATAGCGAAAAAATTATTAGAAAACGTCCATTCTCTTTGCTTTTGCTCATTCTGTTTGAAATATCGTTATTAGATCTGTTAAAAGTTCTCAAAGTCCAAAAGGGTTGCAAGCACGTGTTTCCAATTTAATTCAGCTGAGTTAATCAAGTTGAATGCATGGTTTAGAGTTATTCTGTTGAAGTAAAATCGGCAACTACGTACGTACTTTATCTACGCTCTTGATATTCTTCTGCTTTAACAACGTAGGCATTGGAGAAGTTCTCAAGCCCAAATATTTGCAAAAGAAGTGCATTAGTTTGTGTCATTATGAATTGTAAAACCACCGCTTGTCTTAAAAATTTAAGTTGATAAGAAAAAATAAATTTTATTATTAATTTTATAATTTAACACTCATTTTTATGTATGAGTCAGACTCTCCCTCAATATGTGATCTAACAAGTGAAATATTTAGTTAAATGTGGTAGAATATAGAGTTATAGTCTGCAATCAAGATCACTGTTTTGATACCATTTGAAACCACCACTTATTCTAAAAATTTAATCTGATGAAAATAGATAAATTTTATTATTTATTTTATATCTTAATATTAACTAATCCTGGTGTGGACCAAAATGCGAATATCATAACGTGAGTGTTTGGATAAAAATGGTAAAATTAGTATTTGAGTTTTCACATTTTTATAATTCGAGATCTCGGTTTTTAATTTTTATAAAATTGATACTTGAGTTTCGATGAATCTTTAAATAGATGGATTTTGCTACACAACCTCTACTACAATCTATACTCTATATTTTTTTAATTTTTTAATATTTTTAAAATTTTATTCTTTTTAAGCTATTTCAAAATTTCTATTCACTATTCATATAAAAAATATTTGATAAAAGAAAAAAATTTAAAAAAAATATGGAATGTAGAGTCTAGGTAAATAGTATGTGGTTATGAATATTTTTTTGTAAATTGATATGTCAATCAATTTTTGGTTAGGGAATTAACGATAGATTATGTGCCAGGCTTTGATTGGTTAATTAATGCGTGACAACGATGTACGGATGCCACGTATTAATCAGGACGTTAACTTATTAACAGTAAGATTAATAAAGATACTAAATTATGAGTTTCTTAAATTTCAAAGCTCGCATTATAAAAAACATAAAAATCAACTACTCATCTCTGCCATATTTAATTACACGGTGACGGATTAAAATCTGTGTAATAGTTAGCGGAGGATTTCCATGATGTTAGAACTTTGAAGAGTGTCGTCAGGTTACATCTTTTTGGAAATAAACTTAGATACTCTATCGGGCATATTCCATGTCAATCATATACAGATTTCAACGCAAAATCAAACAATAATAAAATAAAAGGCTAAAGATGCAGGCAGGATTAATGTGCGGAGGGAATCCCAAGCCTTCATTTCAAACACCATTATAAATCACTCACTCTGTGCTTTGTTTTGATTTTTTAATAAAAAACTGACGATGATATAAGGATTCTTAAATTGTCGAGAGGTATATATTATAATATTCATATAGGATGTCATATCAGTATTATAATATATATATGTATATATATATAATATTACCTTCGGCATTTTTCTACGTAATTTTTCTAATGATCTGAACCATGATGTCACTGTGCGTAATTTTTCTACGTAATTACATCCAATTAATGTAATTTGTTTACACCGGTTAAGACAAATCGTCCACATTATTTCTCATGATCATATTCTAAAGCCGCTTTTGTATATTGTCGAGGGAAGCTTTGCACCGGACTTTTGTTCACATTATGAAGATCAGGATACTAATACGTACGTACGTTGGTCATGTTAAGGTTATAATTAGAACCATCTTAATTTCTTATATTAATTGTCTCAATCTGTAGGAAGTTAATTACATTATGATCAAGAAAAGCTAGGCAAAAGATCATAATGCCACAAGCTAGCTAGCGGCGCATGCATTTAGCTCGTAATTAACACATGATGTACATGACCATTGACCACCTTCACTTTCCTTGTAACTAGTGAAATGAAAGTGGTTTTTTACGTACCTTTGAGGCTTGAATTTTGCCAGGTAATTCGCATTGATTAGGCTCATCGATCAATATATATTGCGTGATCTACCACTGATCTATATACAGATTGAATTTCCGAAAAACTTGCTAATTTCCGTCGGGACAAGCAACAACCGAAAGCAAACAGCAGAAAAGATTTAATGTTTATTATCAGTAACTTTACTAATGATGTCGCGTGCCACGTTGCGACAATTAATGTTTGAAGCTGGAAAAGTAGCAATATTCATGCGCATGGAAGTGGTACATGGGGCTGGAGGAGGGCATCTAAAACCCCAAAAACTCACCACAAAGGCGGGATGTCTTCAGGTGGAAGGACGAATATGAAAGCTGTCACGGTCACAAGACTCACAGTCACAAGGCTCGGTTATTTACAGAGTACCCGATCAGCATAGAGTGTACTACATTTTGACTAGAGTTCTAGACATGTTACTGTATTTGTACCTCTTTGTGATATAATTTGACTCGTCGGACTGTTTGGATGGGGATTGCCCAGAGGAGAGGAGGAAGGAAAATTTTCAGATGAACTGCTCAGAGAGAGAGAGAGAGAGAGAGAGAGAGAGAGAAAATAAAAAATAAAAAAAACCTGTTTAGATGAACTGAGTTCCACTACGAACCTGTTTAGATAAATTGAGATCCACTACGCCCCAAACAGAAGTTGGTGTGATATATAGGTACAATTTTCTTACACCCCAACAAACACACACGCACACCCCACAATTCATTGGACTATTATCATCATTATGATCTTGATAAATTTTTCATTTACTTTTTCCTCCTCCTCCTTCTTCTTCTTTCTTGTTCTTCTTTCTTGGTTTTTTATGCTGGGTAAGAGTACAAAGCGTATTGTCCGGGGTGGGGATTTAATTTACTTAATACTAGTAGCTAGATAGAATTGGTTTGGCGGCGTTGCAATGGTGTAATTCTTCTTTTTTGACTCCTGCATATATATATTCTTTTGAACAATAATTCATAATTCACTTAGAAGTGTCTGCAAAAGCTGCATCACGAGCTCAAAAGTGGTCGAAATGAGCCACAAATCCAACGACGACTGAAAAACAACACAATGATACCGTCGCTTCCACCACCACAGCAACGCCGCCGCCGACACCACCGACCACGATAATCTTGTCCTCAAAAATATATTAGCGCACGATAGAAATACCCTTTAGAGCTGCCTAACTTACTTTTAGAAAAGGAGGAGGAGAGACGAGGAGAGAAGAATCTGGAGAAGACAAAAAGAAGGGTATGTAAAAGGGCGGAGTTAGTGAAAAAGGATGATGTTTTGGGTAGCTGGGGGAGGAGGAGGAGGAGGAGGAGGAGGAATAGGGGGTTCAAGGTGCCAAGACTGCGGGAACCAAGCCAAGAAGGAGTGTGAGTATATGAGGTGCAGGACTTGCTGCAGGAACAAAGGGTTTCAGTGCCAAACCCACGTTAAGAGTACTTGGGTCCCTCTGTATAGGAGGCACCAGAGGCAGCAACAGCTTGCAGCTGTTCTTCCACAGCATCTTCGAGGACATAACCCTAAAAGGCACAGACAAATCACATCTTCAGGTACTGTTTACACACAACAAAAGAGATCCATATAGATTTATACTTGGAAAGAGACTTGAGCGCGAGAAGGAGATCAGTATAGTTTGCTTGCTTTGTGATGAATATGACTTGAATGATAACCCTAACATTTTCTTTTTCTACACTCTACTGTTAGAATCTAATTCTGACAACACATAGATATTGATGTGGGGAGACTGCCTTTTATATCTTCTTCTTCTTTCTTCTTTCTTGGTTGGTGATATTTCATTCTCTGGTTCTTTCTTTCTTTTATCTTTTAAATCTTTCCTCTTTTATAATTCAGATTTTTGGTGTTGTAATTTTGGTTTTGCACTTCATATTGTCGGGGTTTTTATGTATTCAGGGTCAGACGAGGCAAATTTTCCAGCCGAAGTGCACACCGTGGCTACATTCTCTTGCATCCGGGTGAGTTCTGTGGACGATGCAGTTGCTGAATATGCATATCAGACAATTGTGGAAATTGGAGGGCATGTATTTAAGGGTATGCTCTATGATCAAGGCCCTGAAAGTCGTTACGCTGCAGGAGAGAGCTCCTCCCTTACACTTCAGCCTGTTAATGCTGCTGCCCTAGCGCCTGTCACTACCATTAATTCAGCTACTGCAGAACCATTACATCCTCCAATATGTCCCTTTCCCTTTACTGCTAATTTCATGCCCGGTACGCAATTTCTTCAGCGCCCAACATCTTAGATCAATCACTCTATTTGCTTCTTGGGAAAGGAGAACAATGAGAGGAAAAGCTGTAAAATATTAGCTTCCTTTTTTAGCCATTAAATATATATATTAGTACTGAAACCAAATTTAAGTGGAGGGGATGAATTCATGGGACACCCATTACTCTACCCCTAGCTCTTCCCTCCTGATCTCCACAAGTTTATTGCATATTGTGACCAGCTTGTTCTAGCTAGCTAGTATATATATGTAGCAGTGCCCGCATATTATATATGGAACTAGTAATAAATATAAA
>QEOT01001466.1:90187-146677 GCA_003123785.1 Pterocarya stenoptera
TTGCCGTGACCTTTCCTGCATGTAAATTGCAAACTCTCAGAGTGCATTGCACTGTATGTTGTCAGCTCTTTAAGTTATATTTGATAGTCTAAAGCCCTTTTTTTTGGCAGAGATGCCACTACGGTGGGCTTGATTAAGGTGCTCCCCACTTACCCATTTGGTGTAGATCCTGCATGGCATGGTACCCGTAGTGAGCTACCATTCCTGAACTCTTTGAAAATGAAGATGTCAATCCTTCTTGGGGTAGCTCAGATGAACCTGGGAATCATATTAAGCTATTGTAATGCCAAATTCTTTCGGAATAGACTGAATGTCTGGTAACATTCTGCTCTATATGATTCCATAGATTGAACCCGTGCTAGTTTCCATAATTTGCTTGCATCCATTTTGAGTTCCTAGTTGTTACTAGGTGTACTGGTATATACTTCCTGTGTACTTGGGCTATTCCTAAAATTTCATTCTTATAAAAAATAATGTTTTTCTTTAATGCTTTATTCCATTGTCAATTGGAATAGATTTTAATGGGCTAATATTCATGACTTTATTGTATCCCTAGACATTCATGTGTAGGTGTTGCTCCTGTATATCTGTTGTGTACTTGGCCCATGCCTATTTCTCTCATCAATAAAATTCTTGTTTACTATTAAAAAAAAAGCATACCTGAGCGTTATTGAATAAATTTCTGCTGTTAACTTTAACTTACATTTAGCTGCATTATGCATCATTCCAGGTTCCAATTCGTTCCCCAGATGATTTTTTTAAACAGTTTGTTTGGCTACTTGTCCATTCTCATCCTAGCGAAGTGGTGCACTGGTTCACAAGCTGATCTATACCACGTAATGATATACATGTTCCTCAGTCCCACCGATGATCTGGGTGAAAACCAGCTTTTTGCTGGCCAGAAGACAGTGCAGGTTTCTCCCCTTCTAATATTTATATTTTTTTCATAATTTTTAAGTTTACTATCTTTAAAAATAACCCCGGTCATTCCTTACAATTTTTTTCATGCGTTCCATTACCAGCTTGTATTACTATTACTGGCCCTTGTTGCTGTACCCTGGATGCTACTCCCAAAGCCTTTTCTTTTGAAGAAGCAACACCAAGATGTATGCTTGTAAATTTCCTATATTCCTGTTATCAATTCTCTTGCCCAGTTATAATGCGTCATTATATTTGTTTATATTTACTCTGGTTCTGATAGTTCTGTTACTTCAGCGGCTCCGAGGCCACTCATACACACCTCTCCAGGACACAGAGGATGACACCTTTCGGTTGGAGTCAAACCATGACTCACATAGTCACGAGGAGTTTGAGTTTAGTGAAGTTTTTGTACACCAACTCATACATACTATAGAATTTGTGCTTGGATCAGTTTCGAATACAGCTTCTTACCTTCGTCTATGGGCCCTAAGGTATGCGCTACAAACTTGAATTCTTTCATCAACCTCACCACTCATTGAAATCTATCTCTGGTTTTGCGTTAGTACATATAATCAGGCTATGATAATGGTGACCTCATTATCCTTATTATGAGCTTTCTCCTCTTTTGACCAATTTAAGACTCATGTTTATAACTGCGACATGCCATCTCATCTTCCACACCATGGTGATCCACCTGGCTAAAGTTGTTTCAAAAGAAATGTGAACCTTTTGAGAGGTCATACCTATTGACACATCAATTCATGAAAGTTTTTCATTGATCTATTGGAGTCAAGTTTGACTTCTTCCCTTATATAGGATGACATATTGGGAGCCTGTACCAAAAACCAAAACTAGCCTGACCTCAGTTAGACGGAGATCTTCTGCCTCATGAATATTTGGTCATGTGATCCTATACAGCTAGGCTGCTACCTTCCCATTGCATCCTTCCTTGTGTGTTGTCAATCGTGAATGAAGGGGATCTTGATGTTCCATTGACACAAATGGGGATCCAATATGGAGGTGAGACGAACCTGTCAAGGCAGAGCTATTTGTTTAAACAACCATGTGAGCCACCTCCAGGCCATTTTGAAAGAATATGTTGGTCAAATTTGACAGCAATTCTTGGTCAAGTATGGTTTGAAGAAATAGAACATTATACCTCGGGCTACGCATTTGACTAATTTTACACTAGAAGTTTTGCACAGGGACATTTAAATAAAACAATTGTTAAATGATGAGGCACAATGTGCATATCCTGGAGTGTGCCATATCTCCTTGTATCCCGAGGAGCGCATCACAACTCCGAAGAGGGCCTGGCCTACCTTCCCCTCATTCTCAAATTATCCTTGGCCGAAAAAGGGGGCCTGCCTGGATTAGCTTTTTCCATAGATCTATGTGGACGTGGTCAAGTTTATATTCAGAAAGGTTTTAAACAAGGTCTCAATAAATTCACAATTAAAACAATGTGATAATTGCATGAATTTTAGATTCATAGGCTGGTTTTGCCCATCCAGTTCGGTTTTTAAATTCTACGAACAAATAGAACCTTTCCGGTGCTATATGTGTTCTTCACATACGCTTGCAGATGTGATTCGCAGTAGCCAATATATTATATTTGCACTTGTATGCTTCATATTTTTAACTGGAAACTAATTGTGCATTTGGTCTTGTTGTTTCGATTTGAACAGTCTTGCGCACTCGGAGTTGTCAAGTGTATTCTATGATAAACTTCTCCTACTTGCTTGGGGGTATGTCAATTCATTTAATAAATGATCTCTTGCTCTTAACTAGTCAAATATCAAAGGTCTTGTAGAGTCCACACTTTCTTTATTTTAACTCTTGGAATTTAGAGAGTAGCCCACCGACATTAATGATTGAAGTCATGCCCTATCAGGGTTCATTCCATTTCCTTTGTCCTGATCACTCGGTGGATTATTCCCTACACTTAACAAAGTTGTTGGACTGCATAGGATCAGGAGTCACTTGGCAGTCTTGCTATATTATTGGTAATGAAGGAGTTGAATGAAATTATACTACCTTGCATTACTTTGTATGTGTTGCAGGTACAACAATATAATAATCCTTGTAGTGGGCATCCTCGTCTTTATTTGCGCCACCGTTGGGGTGCTGCTTGTGATGGAAACTCTCAGTGCTTTCCTACACGCATTGCGACTTCACTGGGTGGAGTTCCAAAACAAATTCTACGAGGGAGACGGTTACAAGTTCCATCCATTCTCATTCACATTGGTTGATGATGAAGATGAATAAGGCATTGGATCAATTCTTAAGCTCTGCTAAAGAATGGAATCGTAGGTATGAATCTACGTTGATTCTTTCATTTGGGACACGACAGGATGTGGTGCATCTAAAATAGGGATTAGAAATCTTTTGCAGAGAGCACCTCCCAGTCTGGTTGTTTATTTGTCACTGAAGGAATAAATAGCTTATTCTGAATGACCTTAAAACAAACAAGCTTCTATTTATGTATGATAATTTATATAAAATAAAAAAGGTGATCATTTATCAGTAAGGAGAACTTCATGATAGAGAGTCTGGAGAACTTGCACTAAAACATGTAACAATTGACTTAATACACCCGATGACATGCTTCAGTATGATGTAACTTAAGTTTTTTGGAGAATTCGAGTAAATTGTCGAGGACATATGAGTGCCATATCCCTTTTATATACAGACATATAGGGCTATGAACATTACTAGAATTCACGCCCTACTGTGAAGAAGTTTGCACTGCAGCAACTGTCGAGACCATGGAGTCCACTCCGCAGATATTGCGACCCCTGCAGATTTTATAGAACCCATTCTCTCCCCATTTTTCACCCCATGAGTTCTTGATGATCCAGTATGGCTTCTCTTTCATTCGGACGGGAGCATACCCAGCTGCCCCATACCCCACCAGTAACACCCCATGATCCTGCCTCTTTGAGCATATGTACGGGCACGAAACTCCCCCTACATATGTCTGCATGAACACCGCATTGATAGCCACTGCATTCAAGCAAATCAGGAATTCAATAATTAGAGCCCATTCTCATAAATGTATGAATTCTGGTAATAAAATGTTCGATGCCCATCTAAACACCTAAAAAATATGATGACAGAAGTCAATCACCTGCAAGAGGGCCATTTTTCACAAGATTAGCAGCGATTTGATCTTCATCGAGGGAAACGACACTGAAGTTGGCCACTGATGCTGCAATCTTGCTCTTGTCAAATTTGCAGGTCCCACGATCGGTACCTTTGTAAGGATAGTCCTCCTCTCGCATAAGTCCACCAGCTTTAAGTGTATACTCAAAGGCACTATTCATCAACCCACCATTGCACCCAGAATCGCATGAACGTGGTTCCTCTGGATCACACTGCAGAATGACACAGCTTAAATTAGAAAATGAGTATAAAAGAGTTCTATCCATAGTTGCAGAAGAGTCAGTGCACAATATTCAAAGCGTAAGTTTGAAAATAAGATACAGGGGGGAGTGGAATGTTGATGAAATTTCTCTGTGCCAAATTCAATCGAAAATATGCATACGCAAGGACAAACATCCAAGAGGGATTGTGTAGGCTGATAAACATCAAGTTCTTTTTTAAGTAGCCTTACATTATTTACAAGCAACACTTGTTAAGAGAATGTATTATCATGTTTACCTGAACAAATATTGACATCAACAATAGCATGCCAAATTCAGAAAAACATTCCGCCATTCATGCATGCATTCAGCAACATGAATCGTGAAATTTTCCGAACTAACTAATTTTGAATGCTATCAAGTAACTAATTTGAATGCTATCAAGTTTTCTAAATTATCACCATTAACAGAACATGAACATTTTCCACTCAGTCACTCGTGAACGCATCATTGTACTTTAGCATCACTCCTCAACACATCACTTCAGCGTCAATAATCCAATAAATCCAGTTGACATAAACACTAGATTATGCCAATGACCCACTTCTCATGCTAATTTTTTTCTAATGGAGAGAGAGAGAGAGAGAGCCAAACCTCATGATCGCAATCCACAAGCTGTTGCTCGCTGAGACTAACAAGCTTCCCAGTGGCAAGGAAGTTAGCACCTTCCAAGGCCCCAGTCGAGCTGAAACTCCAGCATGACCCGCACGAACCCTGTTCCCTCACAACCATCCAATTTAACAAATCAATAAAATTACCATCAATTCATTTACGACCAAATTCAACTCTAATAATACCAACTTCCCATGTATAAACTTCAAAGAATATAAAATCAGCTATCTGATTATTGCTAACTTATAAATTTAAAAGATAGCATTTTAAATATATATATAATTAAAATATAAAAATCGTTTCATCAAAACTAATCTTGAATAATCTGATAACTACAAAGAATTTTAAAAATATTAACAAAAGATTATACCTGATTTTTTACGGTGGTAACAGCTCCACGATCTCTCCAGTCAAAATCGGTGGGAAGCTCATTGGTCGGCAAAATCGGAGCCTTATTGGCATCGGAGGGCAGCCTGAGTCGACTCCTGAGACCCAAGAAATCCCTTCGAAACTCGTACGGGGTCAAATCGGAGAACTGAGTCACGCCGTGGGTGGCCGACGGGTCCAGACTCTGGTGGCGACGAGCTCGGCGCAGGTTAGCCTTGAACACGTTGAACCTATGGTCATGCTCCTCCTTCGACTTGTACGACTTACCGAACCTCCGCTTGAAGAGTTCGAAGTGGTGCTCCGCGCCCAGCCGCGGGTCGTTCAGCTTCTCGGCGCCATCAACAACCTGCCGTATCAAGGGTTCGGGATCTTCGGATTCTTCAGAGAGAACATTATCCAACACCACAACATCCGACGTCATCGCGACTTGAACAGGATCCTCCACCACATGCGACGTCGTCGCCGTTGCGACGACGACGAATAAGAAAAGGAGAGAGAAACGACGATCCATTGGTTCAGAGAGAGAGAGAGAAAGACAGAGTCGGTATTACCTCTCTATTGGAATTTGGTCGGTACTCTTTTATAATCAAACGGTCCTCGGAAGGAGGGGTCTCATGTTGTCTCTTCCAAAAAACCGAATCCATCTCGACCGCTGAAAATAGGGACCCACATCGGGTAACGGATAAGATGTCTTAAGTTATTATGCGAGATGAGCCGTAGACGATACACTCGAGGTGGCGTTTGACGAGGGATGTGGTTTGCTTACGCAGGAGGTAAAAACACAAGAAGATGACACGTGGCGTGTAAGGAGGGTTGGTATCGTTTCTTGTTAGGTTTCTCCTAGTCGTTGCTGGGAAATAAACACATGGCTTCTGTGACGATTTTGCGTAGCGGATACATCCGAGTATTGGGTTGAATTTATGAAAGCTTTTAATACATAATTGAATCCATAATGTGTGAGTTTACGATTCGTGTTATAGATTTTAACGTATAAATTATAATATGCCATTAGACTAAAAATGCTGGGATTGATACATCATTAAATGCAACAACAATGAGCTTCACGCCTCTCTACAAAAAGTCATAAAACCAATAATGGAGAAGTGTTACAACAAGAAAGGTTAATTATTATATAAGTACAATACTTTTTTATAATTTTTTATATGACTATGTTTTAAATAGGGAGTTTTTCTATCAATTAACTTATAAAAATAATATATATCACTTTATATAAATACCTACATTTTAAAACATTTGTTAAAAAAGAAAAGAAAAGAAATTGTGCGTATTTCATCAGTCCAACAAGAATAATAATATTGCAGCTTTCTGATTGTAAGTTATAGCTTGATATTGGTTAAGAGCAGTGGCATTGGACTCATCAAATGAGTCTAATGGCTAAAATTTGATGAATCTCACTTAAAAAGGTTGGCATTAGATTCATCTTTCATGTGTTTGTCAAGCTATGAGCTACAGTTCATCCTCATTCATCTCCAAATTTGAAGAGGGACTGTTGAACATCCATCCTATTATTTTATTACCAAATTGATCGGTTTCCAAACTGGGAGGTTGTATTTTTCCAACTGAAATATTTCAATCTTCCACGTGAACATAGCTTCAATATCTAAAAACAGTGAACATTGCAATAATACAACTTCCTTAATATGCAAGGAAAATTAATTGAGACACAAAAATTTAAGTATCAAATTAAATTATTATTTAATATATAATTAGTGTAATTGCAAGATATGAAAGAAAAAATTAAAAATAATATTATTAAAAAAATAATATTATATTATTATTTTGATGAATCCAATGACTAATCCAATGTGAGATTATAGATGTGAAGGTTTTACATTTATGAAAAACATGTACTTTTCATCAAATTTTGAAGATAAATTTGATGAATCCAATGCTAATGCTCTAAGTATCGTGTTCCTTAAGTTAAAGACGTGGGATGTAAATCGTGTGATAATATACCATGTGTATACGCGAGGCAGAAATTGCATAGTATACATATTTTCCATTATTAAGTTCGGTTAAGTTTGGAAATTGATAACTCAAAAATAAAAATATTAATAAACTTGGTATATTTGGTTAAGATAATTTTTTCATCAACTTATGCTCCTTCAATTAATGAACAGTTCCATTGAATAATCTTACACCACACAGCTACTTTCATATTTTTATTTTTAACAGATGTGTGATGTAGGACTGCTAAGTAAAAAAAATTTTAATTAATAAAGTTGAAACTCTATTCGATATGAATAGAATAATGTCAGGTACACGTTTCAAATAAACAAGTTTGGTGCAAACCTTTTGTAAAAATGTAGATTCCACTCAAAAAATATTTATTTATTTATTTTTATTTTTTGTCTATTTTTTGACAAAGAAGTTATGCGGGACTTGTAAAAACTATTTCTAATATGGAAAACACTTCTCATATAGATATAGTGACTCAACTTGATAGAATTGGGCCTCGGTTGAATCAGATTGGTTTGGGTCCTGAACTGAGGCCTTCTAGAAGCCGTTAACTGACGATGGGCCTTTCATGACACCCAAAACAATTGATATTGTGATTAGTATTTGCATGAGAAATGTATATATATTTCTTTCGTGTAAAGTAAAAGTAAAATGGGGAAAGAATGACGACAGCTTACACACAATACGAAGAGAGAGACGCCCTACTGGCAAGAAGTGTGAATTGTGAAAGAGGGAAAGTAGTGAGGATGGCCGCAATAAAGAAAGCGTTGACTAGAGAGTATAGAGAATAATGAAACGGGTGGCGCACAGAAAGCAGTGCCCCCAGTCCATGAATGTTGCGTGGGTCTTGAAGAAATCACACTCCTTCCCACGCCCCTCAATGAATGGACGGACTATCCTGATTGCCCCCATTCACAAGGCAGGCAACAGTCTGACCTTCCTGCTCATGATTTACTTCGGATATCAGTATCCCCAAGAAATTAAATCCTCTTAACATATCAAAGGAAGGTAGGCAATAATGATAGCATACAAAATCATGGCAACATTTGAAAATTGTCTAAAATATTTTGAAGACAGACCAACAATTATGGAATAATAGGGTACTGTTGAACTTGACTGATTCAATATTGGTTTACTGTTTGTTAGTACAAATGTCTTTGTTCTGTGGTGCAGCATGACAGAACCACAGCCTGCATATTCAGCCTACCGTGAGGCCAGTTTTGGCCATGCCACCCTCTGATATCAAGAACCGAACCCATACTTACTACAGTTAATTGGAACTGTAATCAGGAGGGATATACAGTGGAAGCAAATTCTATGTGGTTTTTCAACGGATACTGAAATCCAGTTGATGATTCACAAATGCCCAATCATCAACTTACAAGAAAATTGCTTATTTGTGGTAATCATTTTTTACAAAATTAATTAATTTTTATTAAAATGAATTTATTTTCATCGTAAATAATTATTTTTATCGTAACTAATCCATCACAAATATTTTTTTTTTTTTTTTTTGTCGTGGATATAGTAACCATTTTCTCATAAATCACATGCTGATCTCTAAATGGTCCAATCAGGATAAAACTTCGCTCTGTAGTGGAAAACTTCAACCTTTATCCGTTATCAGGCAGGCCAGTCCAATTCTATAGCATCTTCGCTATTTTTGGTAAACTAATTTCTACGTTGTCAAGCTTCTCTGCGGTCATTTTAACGCTGACAAGCATTCACACCCGGTTGACTATAAGGCTCCTTGGCCGAAATTTGAGAAAAAAAAAATTGAACTTTTCCACCAAAGCATCCAACGTTCGCCTGCCCATAATAAAGAATGAATTAGTGTTTTTAACATTTTAACAAAACTTCTCGTATTTATTTTCTACTGTAGCTCTTCAAATAAACCATACACATTATCTTTCTTATTTAAAAAAAATAAAAAATAAAATTGAAGAAATGCAACTTGGTCAACAGTACTGGACGTTACACGCCCACAACTTNCCCCCCCCCCCCCCCCTTTGGCGCATTCAAACTCGGTCACATGCAAATATATTCGTATGGAGCTCTGAATATTCCGCGCATTTTACTGTAAGTCAAATACTGATTGAACGGTTTTATAAGTGAGGATGAAGACTTTACTCCCGAGCTGAAAGGGGTGCACTTAAGGTTCGGGGGTATTGTGTGCAGGAGAAGATCAAGATGGGTCTGCTGGGTTCTTGTTCTTCTTCTTCTTCTTCTTCTTTGGTAGCAATTATTTTGGTTTTGAATGTGGTGGTGGCGTGTAATGGAGGGAAGACGAGCACTTTTGTGAGAAAAGTTGAGAAGGCTCAGGATATGCCTCTGGATAGCGATGTCTTTCGAATCCCTCCCGGCTATAATGCGCCTCAACAGGTACTTAACTCCCTATTTTTGTTATTTTCCCCTTTTTTCCTTACAAATCGAACCAGTGTTTATAGATTTTTCTTGGTAATTTTTTTAATATCTTGTGAACGTCTTGAGATGGTATTCGGGATTAATGTGTTGATAGGAATCATAGGATTAATGTGTAATTGGTTTAAGTTTTGAGATTTTTAGTTTTCATATTAATTTCGTCGATCGATACGTGGGTGTTGTGAATTCAGGTCCACATAACACAAGGAGACCATGTGGGTAAGGCAGTGCTAGTGTCATGGGTGACTGTGAATGAACCGGGTTCGAATGCTGTGATTTATTGGAGTGAAAATAGCAAGAAAAAGAAACAGGCTGAAGGCAAAGTTACTACCTATAAGTTCTACAATTACACTTCTGGTTTCATTCATCACACGACCATCAGAAACTTGAAGGTAACTGAAATTTTTCATACAATTCGTTCCTTAGATTGCTCTCACATAATTCCCCTGTTTTTGTTCTGTTCCTGTTCTGCCTCTATATAAGACTACACAGGAATTCAAGATGAAACTTGAGTGATAATCCGTATGTATGTATGTATGTGTACACTGTTTTCTATATTTTTTGATTAATTATTATCTGGGCAGTTCAACACCAAATACTACTACGTGGTTGGTATTGGGCACACTCCACGGCAGTTCTGGTTTATAACTCCCCCTGAAGTTGGCCCTGATGTGCCTTATACATTTGGTCTCATAGGTATGTATTCTGTATGATCAAATGCTTTCTCTCAGATTAGAGTTTTAATCCGCATCGTAGTTCAGACCCATGCCGGGACTAGCATAGAAGTCACTTGGTAAAAAGGTGAAATTTCAAAAGCAGAGAAGAAAAAAATCTCCTTAAGAATATAAGAATCTGATATTGTATGTTCAACCGATAATTATCATTTATTTTTATTTACCTTTTTCTCTCATTTTCGGCTGGTTATTGACCCTTACATCTCTTGCATGGGTCTAAGGGATACAGATGTTCTTATATTAGGACTACATATGAGTTAATTCTTATATCTGTGTTGAGATATTTATGACGTATTTTTTTTACTTTGGTCAAACTAATGGGTATGGTTTGCAGGGGATCTTGGTCAGAGTTTTGATTCAAACAAGACTCTTACTCATTATGAGTTAAACCCGCAGAAAGGGAAAACGGTGTTGTTTGTTGGGGATCTTTCTTACGCAGACCGGTATCCAAATTTTGACAATGCTAGATGGGATACATGGGGAAGGTTCGTTGAGAGAAGTGTTGCTTATCAACCTTGGATATGGACTGCAGGGAATCACGAGTTAGATTTTAACCCGAAAATCGTAAGAATCTCATGGAACATTTCTTTTTATGGTAGAAAGTAATGTCTATAGTAATGTTTGTGAATGTTTGATTGCTTTCTGTCTTGTGGTTTTTAATTTCAGTAATGTTTCTTTCCCTTGTTTTTCTCTCTTTTTAGGTAAAAGTGAACATAGTTTTCCATTATTGTATTTGTAAATGTGTATTTGTGTTGCAGGGGGAAACCAAACCTTTTAAGCCTTACACTCAACGTTACCATGTGCCTTACAAAGCTTCAAACAGTACTGCTCCCTTTTGGTATTCAATCAAGAGAGCTTCAGCTTACATCATAGTCTTGGCTTCATACTCAGCATATGGTAAGCATGTATTTGTCTTTGCATGTGACATTGGTATGAATGATGGTCATGAAGACAATGGCACAATGCTTTTTTTACATGGGATGTAATAACCAATTCCCAATTTAAGTAGTTATTTAACCAGGAGACGGAGTGCAGTGCACGGGACCGAAGTTTACTTCGTAGAGATGGGTCCGAAGGGCCCTGCCTTGGAGAGGTTCCGGAACATAAAAAAAAAAAAAAAATTGAAGTAGTTAAATTCAACAGGAAGGTTGCTACTACCATTTCATGTTTAGCTAGTATGGTGCTGTGATGATGGCACATGTTTATCATCATTTTTCATAACTCAACTCAATTGTATTATCCCTCAGTCCCAATTAAATTAGGGATTTTTCCTAGCAAATGAAAAAAAAAAAAAATCACTTATTGCTAACATTTATTTTTCAGGTAAATACACCCCTCAATACCAATGGCTTGAACAGGAATTGCCAAAAGTTAACAGGACTGAGACACCTTGGTTGATTGTTCTTATGCATTCCCCCTGGTATAATAGCTACAACTATCATTATATGGAGGGGGAAACCATGAGAGTAATGTATGAGGAATGGTTTGTGAAGTACAAAGTTGATGTGGTATTTGCAGGTCATGTTCACGCTTATGAACGATCCGTAAGTTGTCCTTTTACCTTCCGTTATTTAGTCATTGAAGTTTGAGTTTTGATTGTTTAGTTATGGTAGTTTGTTTTGAATAAGCACTAGTTTGAAATCTGCGTATGACAGATTTAAAATACAGCTAAACCCTGCTTCTCAAAGTTCAACAAATTTGGTAGAAGAAATACTTTAGCCACAGAGGGTTTACACAAAAGTAAATCTACAAACTGATGTGGCTTGATGCAGTACCTCAGATTGTAAAATTACTTTTAATGTAAAGTAAATCTTACACATCACGTGATGCCACGTCAGTTGGTAGATTTATTTTTGTATAATCTCTTTATATCTATAATAGTTCTCTTTTCTTAATGACTTGCCACAAACAGAGACATGTGTCTACACATATACATATGTAGATTTCCATTTTCTTATGATCTGATATATATCACAGGAGCGTGTATCCAACGTTGCATACAATGTTGTAAATGGTATTTGCACTCCTGTAAAGGATCAATCAGCTCCTGTATACATAACCATTGGCGATGGAGGGAATCTTGAAGGCTTAGCAACCAAGTAAGACCAAAAATTATGGAATACTACTAGAGTGTTGATCTTGACTGATACATTAGTTTACTGCTTGTTAATATAAATGTTNTAACAGGACTGAGACACCTTGGTTGATTGTTCTTATGCATTCCCCCTGGTATAATAGCTACAACTATCATTATATGGAGGGGGAAACCATGAGAGTAATGTATGAGAAATGGTTTGTGAAGTACAAAGTTGATGTGGTATTTGCAGGTCATGTTCACGCTTATGAACGATCCGTAAGTTGTCCTTTTACCTTCCGTTATTTAGTCATTGAAGTTTGAGTTTTGAGTGTTTAGTTATGGAAGCTTGCTTTGAATAAGCACAAGTTTGAAATCTGTGTATGACAGATTTAAAGTACAGCTAAACCCTGCTTCTCAAAGTTCAACAAATTTGGTAGGAGAAATACTTTAGCCACAGAGGGTTTACACAAAAGTAAATCTACTAACTGATGTGGTTTGATGCAGTACCTCAGATTGTAAAGTTACTTTTAATGTAAAGTAGATCTTACACATCACGTGAAGCCACGTTAGTTGGTAGATTTATTTTTGTATAATCTCTTTATATCTATAATAGTTCTCTTTTCTTAATGACTTGCCACAAACAGAGACATGTGTCTACACATATACATATGTAGATTTCCATTTTCTTATGATCTGATATATATCACAGGAGCGTGTATCCAACGTTGCATACAATGTTGTAAATGGTATTTGCACTCCTGTAAAGGATCAATCAGCTCCTGTATACATAACCATTGGCGATGGAGGGAATCTTGAAGGCTTAGCAACCAAGTAAGACCAAAAATTATGGAATACTACTAGAGTGTTGATCTTGACTGATACATTAGTTTACTGCTTGTTAATATAAATGTTTCTGTTCTCTGGTGCAGCATGACAGAACCACAGCCTGCATATTCAGCCTACCGTGAGGCCAGTTTTGGTCATGCCACCTTTGATATCAAGAACCGAACCCATGCTTACTACAGTTGGCACCGTAATCAAGATGAATATGCGGTGGAAGCAGATTCTATGTGGTTTTTCAACAGATACTGGAATTCAGTTGATGATTCCACAAATGCCCAATCATGATATAATAATCATTTGTATGCTCTTTGGAATAAATGATCTCTCATATTTGGAATGTTGGGATTAGACTCCCGAGCTTCATCAAATTGCTTACCACAAGAGCTTATGTAGCTTGACATTTCTTACTACGCATATATATGAGATCTTTTCTGCCTAATTTACGCTTGAAATAAACACGCATTTAAAATTACTTCGAGTTAAGGGCTTAGCATCGAAATTTATAGTCGTTGGAGATATGTAAGGAGTGATAATTTGTACTTTGTAGAAACAAAGTGAAAGAGTCATTAATTTTCGACTCGAAGATGATAAATAAAAAATATCAATCATTATTTCTGACAATATTTTAAAGAGCGGTGCTACTTTACCGTCTTAGTAGGACTGTGTCTAGGTCGAATTGGTCTATTTATTTTTTTAATTTTTTTATTCATATTTTTTTTATCATTTTAAAATAATTTAAAAATATATATAAGTATACTAATAGTGACTTTCTTAATTATTAAGTAAATAAAAAAATTAAAATATATGAGATGCCAAAATAAAGAGATAAATTGAGTAGACAAATGAACATTTTTCTATTTCAAATGTGATGTCCATTCTCCAGAAAGATGCACGACAATCTTGCATTGGCAATAACGCCGATCACAATTCAATGAAGTATCAAATTATTTATGAAATTATGAGAAAGGTATATACTTGATTTCAGATCCAAAAAACACACAGTAAAATGATATGTTTGTGCTCAATGCTCATGATCGTGCAATTAATATGATCATCAATTGGAATCGTCGGTTGGATGCCAGTATCTATTGGTGAGCCATTAAGCATCTGCTTTCACTGCGTACCCATCTTGATTGCGATGCCAAGCAAAGTAAACATGGTTTTGGTTCTTGATATCCAAAATGCCGTGACCGTAACTTCATTAAGGCTCCGTCGGGATACACAACCGGTTTTAAACTTTTACATAAAATATATTAAACAATTTAACTTTTCAAATCTCAAAACAATAATAATATTAAAAAATAATAATCTTATAATATTTTATTCAACTTTCATCTATACCAATCTCATTTCATCTCATCTCACTATCAATCGATAAAAATTACAGTAAATGTCTATTTGCAGCAATTTTACGTCGCCGCAAATAAGATCTATAAAAAATTTCGGCAAGAAAAAGATGCTAGAACATAATACATTAAAATCTACTTTGTACTAAGACAGATTAAATACATCAAATATTGTTTCAAGTACTTTTATGAAAATAATTGACTTTCAATACTTATAGCAAGTCGTACAAGGACAACAACACCTTTAAATGAGGCACTTAGGTATGGCACCTGCATTGTGGTAGTGCTGCATTATTACTACTAGATAGTTAATGTATTCAAAATTGAAATTCATGAACCAAACTAACAAGTTATATCTTTTGCTTTCTCTGCCATAATGGACACGCTGACTAACTCAATCTCATAAAGGAAAAATGAAACTTTAAAAGAAAGATGAATATCACTGATGATTGTTCTAACCTTTGAATCTTTGTAAAAAAGAAACAACTTGTTTTGTTGCATGCACATTAAACTCTAAGAGCATAAAAGGCTTTCAAAATATATTCAAACTTAATATTTTCATGGCTAACATTATGCATCATGTAAGGAAATGTGTATATACACACACTGATACGTCCAAAATCATTAAGACTAAAATATTAAGTGCAAACCTACTTAGTTTTTTCATAGAAAATTTGCCTTCAGGATAGAACTAAATAACAAGTTTTTACATACCCATGTTGCCCAAGCAAGGCCATCAAATAATGCATGCACGAAAGAAGAATTACATAGAGGGTTGTCAGGATAAAGGATGCCACTACATTGTAGCTGATACAATACACCACCAACAAACCCCATTAGTGACACAACATCATTTGAAATTAATACGCTTGAGATCATCCTCGCATCTACACCTAGCAATTGATGATAGCTATCCTAGTATCGGGCACAGAAGCAATACTATTATAAAACAAGCCAAGACCATAAAGAACAATAACTAGAGCCATGAATGTGCCAAAGACAAAGCAATGTGAGCTTAGATAAATCAAAATTACAGATGAAAAAGTCCTGAAGTATGAACGAGTCTTTATGCGCATGTGAATGAGAGAGGGGATCTTAAGTAACAGAATGTCAGTTTAGACACCTACATCAGCTGTCAAAGGAAATTGAGGCCCACCAGAGAGAATTTCACCAAAGCGTAAGAAGGGTACTAGGATGCTGGAAGTAAAGCATATCAGTAATCAGAATACATAGTGAAAACTGATCTCAACTACAAATGATGAAATCAAATGCAAATTGGTCTTCTAAAATCACACAAGTACCTCAACTCTATTGGAGTTGCAATAAATTTTTCTAGCATTACACTTGGGGCATGGCAACGAGATCCAAGCAATGCAATAGCCATCCCACATAGATACACAATCGCCCCTATCAATGAAGCCTTTGTCCATCTAAGCCTTTGTCCATATATCAAGGTGTGTATACACAAAGCACGACTAATGCACATGGTGTATAATACACTATGCATAATGATTCAAAGATCACCTCACTTTGATATACACACCTTGATATATGCACCTTTTCTAAACTTGGATGACATGATGAGTGCTTATGGAAAACAAGTAAGAATATTTTCACAATATTCATACAAGAGGATACCTATTTGGGAACGAGGGGAATGAGTTTACCCAGCGAGATCCAAAGGGAGAGAGAGAGATCTTCGATGGGAGGGTGAGAGGACTGAGGGAAAGGTCATCCACAGTGACTTGACGCCAAGGGAGCACCTTGTGGTGGTGCTCACGGTGGCTGTGGGCGACAGCGCTAGGCGTGAATACATGGATCTGTTGAGATCCGAGAGAGAGAGAGAGAGAGAGAGAGAGAGAGAGAACGTCGGTGAAAGGTCGAGGGGGCTAGGGGGAAAGGACCCATAGTGACTTGACGACAAGGGGCCACTCGTGGTGCGTAGCTAGCGGCGATGGGCAGCTCATGGAGGGAAAACCGAGGGAAAGGAAGAGAGAAGCTTCGAGCTTGCTTCAGGGAAGAGATCTGTGGTGGTGACTTGAAGGTGGAGGGGCCGACGACATCGTGAAGGGGTGGTGCCGTCGGTAGCGGCAACGACGGCAGCTGGGCTACATGAGGAAGAGAAACCCACAGGAGAGAAAGAGAGGAGTCGGTTGGAGGGGAAGGAGAGAGAGGGAAGAAAGAAAACACAAACTTTCGGGATGGGGAAAAAATAGAAAATGGGATTTTGAAATTGTGACTTCAGCAATTATTTGTTGCCGCAAATATACATTTGCAATAAACGTTTTCCCGGTAGCCAAGTATCACCGTAAAAGGTTAATAAGTGCTACAATAAGTTTTGGCGAAAATTTTCTCGCAGCAAAATTTCATCATATCATTCCATTCCCAACAAGTGATGTCTCCGCAGTAAGTTATGGCAAAAATTGCCGCCATAAAATTTCAAGATATTGTCCCATTCCCAGCGAGTAAAAATCATTTTTTGCGGTTAAATTTCAATCCCCGCAAATATCACTTTTTCTTGTAGTGTACTACACCTATTTTAATTTTTTTTTGCATTTTTCCTATATAAAATATGTGGTGTATAGATGATAAGTATATCAACTCAATTAGTTTAATAAGAATAAATAAAATAAAAAATAAAAAAATAAAAAATAATATTAAAATATATAAAATGTGTAGTGTGAGATGATGAGTAACATCCCTCTAAAAGTTAATAGGTCATTTTTTATGATAAACGTCATTGCTGAAAAAATAAACTTATATATACTCGGTACCATTAATTAACTATTTTTAAAAATCTTGCTTGAGACTCAAGTAGGGCTATGCAAAATTTTGAAAGTTTCGACTCCATTCGACATCAGCTCTGATTGCAAAGTGGCTCTGAATACGGAGTCGGAGCTCCAAGTCTATATGTAAAATGACGTTGTTTTACATCTAAATTTTTTTCAAAAAAAATCAAATGACGTCGTTTCATCATACGGGGGGTCCAAAATGTAGGACCCTCCTTCCCTTTCCCTTCTCCCTTCTTCCTTCTTCCTCCTTCCTTGGATTCCTCCTTCTCTCTCAAGTCTCACAGTTGAATTAGTGAACCTCCACCTCGCCGTCTCGTTCCCTCTCTATTGGCACCGTGAGACTTTGCTCCTCCGTAGTGTGCGACTTCAATCCGAGCTTTAGATTACGGTGAGAACCTGATTCCGAGCCCTAAAATTAAATTGCTTGATGTAATTTTATGTATTCCATTACTCATAGTCTCATATCATGCACGTCTGAGTATTTTGTTGTGATTGAAATTAATTTATTTTATAAATTTGTAGTAAGGAAATATGTTTGATAAAATGTGTAATGTGTTTGTAAATTGTGTTGTATGCATGCAATGTGTTTGATAAAATATGTAAGAGATGTTTCTATGAAATTAGACAGATTCTCCTTAAAGCAATGTATTGTATGCATGCAATATTGCAACAATTCTTCTACGGGCAGGGACGTTCGCGTAGGATCCGCGCAGGGACAAATTAATTATGCCACGTAAGTATAATGACAAAAAAAAAAAGAGGAGAAATTACAATTACCTGCGAACTGAACTCAGAAAGTTGAAACTCATAAACACAAACAGAGGTGTTCATCATTTTGCCCGTAGAAGAATTGCAATCCATTTCTTTCATTCACGTTTGTCTAAAAAGCATTGATTTTTGCAACCCATTTTCAAAATCCATTCAAGTTTGTTGTTCCTCCACGACCCATTCCTCGACTGCGTTGGGTTAAGCTGTGATGCACTCCTCCACCACCCATCCCACTTTTATCAGATTTTTCGAATCTACTTCCACCAGTCGTTTGCGTCGGCGTCATCTCTGGCAGCTTTGAACACTTCACCTCCTCCACCAATCGTCGGCATCAATTGTGGTAAGTGGGTTCATTTCTCCCAAATTTTGTTTTCATGAAGTTGTTATTGCTTCTCTGGGAAGTATCTCGTTGAGCCTAGAGGGTTAAAGGAATGTGAAAAGGGTTGGTGATTTTGTCGATGATGGGATTATCTGTAGTTTAGAATCCAGTGATGGTAGTTAGGTTCAAACAAACTATGTATAGCCCATGTACATCATGGGAATACAATGAAACAGAGCTTTCTCTCTCTATTTTTGCCTATGCATAGCCCATATATGTGTATATATATCTGTTTTTATGAAGAAAAATTTCTAGAAATGTTTGGGAAGAAATTGTGAATCTGCAAAATCCAGCATATGGTAATTGCTAAATGTTATTTCTTTATTAGGAAAAGTTTTATCTATCAAAATAATGTATATATATATCTGTTGTTGTCTATCTCCCAACAAGGGTGGGTGCAAGCGTAAATGTTATAATTAGAGCTTAACATCTTACAAATGACAAAAGCTTTTTTGTGGTTCTATAAATCAACCTGTGTCCAATGACATATTCTCACAGTACACAACAACATTCCAAATAGTTTCATAATACACAACATTTCAAATAGTTATGTGATACACAACATTCCTAATAGTCCCTAACATACAATGTACAAAGTTCCCATTAAGTGGGACTTCATTTTGATTGTTTGAAGTGGGCATGCCACCAAAGAGTTCCTTTTTGGCCAACAATGGCGAAGTTGTACACATAACTCTGGCCATTTTGAAGACTAGATGCTCGAGTAGCTTGATTGAAGTCTTTGTCCGCCAAATTGGCAGCAGCTTGTGCAGCAGCAATTGCTTTCTTGGCAGATTCTGAAGCAGCTTTAGCAGCTGACACAGCGTCCTCAAATTTGTTTGGAGCCCCCAGCAGTTCACCCACCAGCTGAGCAATAACAAAAGCTGCTACAAGTAAAAATCCAAGTGGTTCACAAAAAGACCAAGTCCGGGATAATAAGAATCAATTTGAGCAAAAGAAAAAGATAGAAAGTCTAGAACAAATTTGGTGTTCATTTGACTAAAATGTAGTGTCTTACAGGAAAGAAGTCTGTCTTGTATACTGGCCCAAAAGAAGATGACTGTTCTGCAGCAGGCAAATTTCTGACCACCTTGGAGCAGCAAATATTAAGCTAGCAATCCCTTTTTTAAGATCTGTTGGGCATTGCCTAGACTAATTGGACCCAAATCAGAATAACATGTATTCAAGCCTAACAAAGTAATAAATATTTATCAATTCTTTCACCTTTGCTTTGCAATTATAGTAAGTCTGGCCATAACTGATTCACAGAAGAGTTCAATGAACTCATTTGCAGCAAGAACATTCCCATCAAAGACTAAGATCAGAAGCACAAGGTGGCACATGCATTTGCTACACAAAATGGTATATAGATGCAGTTGTCGAAGTTAAATAAATCAAAACCACATTTACTATAACATGTGAAAGGGTTGCAAAGCTGAGAGACTTTTGTCAAGAAAATTAAAAGAAATGTAGGCAGGAATGCTAGCAGCTTTTAGATCAACTCATGTCTACATGCATGCTGCTCTCATCTGGTTTAAACATTTCTTTATGGAAATAAAGCAAATATTTAATATTTCTTTTAATTCCATATGAAAGTTAGGTGGCAATTAATTACATACCAATTCCGAGCTTTAAATTCATGATGCTCTACAAAATTCATTTCCCACTGTATATATATACACATGAATAGCCTTTCATAATGTTATTGTTTTAAATTTGCTTCTTCAATTCAATTAGTGTGTAGGTTAATCTGGGGCCTTAATAATAAGATTTTTTCTTTTTTTGGACTTGAGTAATTGGAAATGAGCTTTAATAAATATGAAAGGTGTATCCCAAGTACACAGAAAAAAAAAAACATAAAATTTTAAAAATAGAACATTTTTTTTTTATAAGTAAAATTTTAACAAAGCAGGGTAAGCACGCCCGTGGGACTCCAGTAAAATTTTAACAAAGCAGGGTAAGCACGCCCGTGGGACTCGAACCCAATTTTAAAAATAGAACATAAGAATAGAAAATCGACAAATAACTAATTTGTTGGATCGGTAAAAGTAAGCGCAAGGGGCAACCAAGTATAAATGATGTTTACAAGAGAAAGCAACCATAAAAATACTAAAGATAACAAAAACTGAGAATTACCAACTGTCCAAAAAGGGAAAAGGCCCCAAGAAAACCAGCAAACTTTACCAGCAAACCAGCTTGTAAGTCAAAATATTCCAATCATTTTCAAGAACTCATTTGGGTTGGGCCTGCAGGTTGGGAATGGCATTGATCATTAAACATGATTTAGGCATGCAACCACTACTATCATACCCTCAACACATAAGTCCCTCCCCCCATTGTTTACAAGCTGTGCCAGTGCAGCATAAATATAAGAGATATGGTGAAAGATCCATCACAACACAGTTCCAAATTAGATCCCCAATTGATAAAACGTTGCAATTTAAGCTAAAATCATGAATTAACTTTGACTCAT
Source organism: Pterocarya stenoptera (assembly GCA_003123785.1). NCBI lineage: Eukaryota > Viridiplantae > Streptophyta > Magnoliopsida > Fagales > Juglandaceae > Pterocarya > Pterocarya stenoptera. Next base: position 111,343 of record QEOT01001466.1, read on the forward strand.
TTGGTCAGGAACAAACGGAATCAACCTGTGAGAGAGAGAGAGAGAGAGAGAGAGAGAGAGAGAGAGAGAGAGAGAGAGAGTACCTTCGTCGGATCGAGATGGCATTTGGGCTCTCGGGTCGCGACACAGATGAGGGAGGGAGATGGCTCTCGGACTCTAAACCCACCTTGGGTCTTGGTTGCACTTTGGAGATTTTTTGACAGTGAGAATGAAGAACTTGATGGAGGAGAGTTTGAACGGAGGAGGGAGATGGAGGAAGGAAGCCGAATGGATCCTTCGTGCGAAACGCAACTTTTTATTTTCCACGTAGATGTCCTGCGCGATCCCTGCGTGAACTCTCCTGTGGATATCATTTTCCATATTGCAATGTGTTTAACCTGAAAGTATCAAGAACAACTGAAAGTATTATATTGTTATAATATAACTTTTTATAATTATATTTACTTTGCAATTTGTAAAAGCTCATATGGAGTCATTCATCTTGGCTCTTATGTGATTTTTTTAAATTAGTAGTAAATTGTATCATTTGATATATAGGCATCCTAAGTGTATTGCCAATATTATAAGTAATATTCACAATTTAGGTCATTCATTTTGAACTAAAATGTTTGAATGGATATAGTTCCTGTTGTAATTTATTTTGTGGAGTTTATTAGTAAATCAATAGTTGGAATGTGCTTTTGTTGTTTCCTTTTAGGCTTATCATTTGCCTTTCAAGTTACTATCAAAACCAAATAAATAGCTTCTGTGTTTGTGGTTATGCTTTCCACATACTTGATTGATAATTGTTTAAATGATTTTTGTTATTAGTAGAACAAAAACTGTGTGAAGGGGCTGACTTCCATATTGGTGCTATTTTCAGTCAAATTTAGAATTAGAGAGAAATTTTGTATTCCTTGCTCATTGAAAAAGTTTCGAGGCTCAAGCTCTTAATATACCATAAGCTATTTTCCTTTATTTATAATTGGTAATTTACTTTTAGTGCCCGTAGAGCCATGAGCTTACATTATACCCCATTTAAGTTAGGAATGTTATACTACTTGGGTTTTTCCTTCACAATTATGTGAAGTTTGATCACAACTCATGTCCTAATATGGATAAACCTTGAGTTGCTAATATTTAACATGGGCACAAACACATTGTAAAATGACTCTATTTCGAACATTCATTTTCTGGATGGCCCCAATCGAAACGAAGACCTAGTGAATATCTCCCAATTATAGGAAAAAACATAGATTCATTTAATTGAGGTGCTATTATTAATTTATAAAAACATATTAGCAAATTAGCAATATATTATTGCTAATTAATCAAGCACTGGCTGTTATAGGCATATTTACAGTTTTAGGGTCTAAGGCATCGTGGACAGAGACTGAGAGTTACTAAGGAATATTTGTAACTTATCATGCATGCAGGCTTGCAGCTTATTATTGCTAAGGAATATTTGAAACTTATCGTGGACAGCTTATTCTGATACAATAATACATGCCCTATATCTTTGCGTTGATTTAAATTTTTTATATAGCCTAATTTATTTTTAAACTAATTTTTTGCTTCTAATTTATTTTTTTAGTTTTATTGATTGTGATATAGATCCTAGACCTAGTGGAGATGATCGTCCACAAGGGGATATGGCGGATGCCAATGCTACAACTCCTACATCGGTGGGTACTTCCACCCCTAGGACCATATCTAGGGCAGCTACATCTAAAGCAACTACATCTTGTGCAAGTAGTTGACTCCCACTCCCAATAGATATAGAGGATGAGAATATGCTCAACGAAGAGGAGGAGATGCTCATTAAGCAAGATCAACCACCACGGCCTTCTAAAAGAGGGTCGTGGACATTGGAGCGTTTCATCAAAATTTCTGGTGATATTGCGAACCCGATAGCAAGATGCCATTATTGTGGCCGACTTTGTGGATGCCATTCGAAGAAGTAAGGCACCAGTGTGTTAATAGCACATCTAACTGGTTGCCAACGATATAAGATAGCGAAGGGATTGTCGGCCAGTGATCAGACCAACCTCAGTTACCAAATTTCTACAGCCACTGATAGTACACAGACTAAGAAATTGGTCATCCTTCAATACAGTGAGAAAATGTTGAGAGACATACTTGCAAAGATGATAATTACTGATGAGATGCCCTTTACCATAGTCGATAAAAAAGACTTTCAAAAGTTTTTAAATTTTGTTGAACTACGATTTCTCATTCCATCACAGTATACGGTGATGCGAGATTGTATGAAAAGACATGCGAAAGACAAGGTGGAGATGAAGAAAATGTTTATTACTGCTGGCTAGAGAGTGTCATTTACGACTGACACATGGACATCTATACAGAATATCTGCTACATGTGTATCACAACACACTTTATTGACAGTGAGTGGATTTTGCATAAAAAAATTATTGACTTTAAAGGACTGGGAAATTTAAAAAGTGTTGTGTATTACAATTGACAATGCCATTGTCAATGAAACAGTTATTGATTGGTTTGAGCAGAACACGATGGTTAGAGATGATGCCATTCGGGCCCACGAGTTTATTCGCGTTCGAAGTTGTGCTTATATCATCAACCTCATAGTTGTTGAGGGATTAAAAGAGGTTGATGGTTCCATTACCCGAGTCCGCAGCATTGTACGATATGTGAGGGGTTCGCCTCAAAGGATTGCCAAGTTTAAAGTAATAGCAGAAGATCTTAAGATTGAATGTTCTAGTATGTTGTGCTTGGAAGTTCCGACTTGATAGAACTCTACATACATGATGTTGGATGTGGCACAAAAGTACCAAAAAGCATTCGAGCGGATGGAGGTCGAGGATGGGGGCTGAGGTATGCTTTGTTGGAGCTAGCAAGACAGGGGCTCGGTGCATTGGACGTACATGATTGGACCAATGTGAGCTATTTTGTTAAATTTTTAATAATTTTTTATGACATAACTATACGGTTATTTGGATCCAAATATACGACTACGAACTCATTCTTCAGCGAGTTCTCGGAGCTTCACTTCCATTTGAAAAATAGTTATACTGACTCCAATGGATTGTTATCTGCTATGGCTACAAGGATGAAGACCAAATATGATAAATATTATGGGAATATTGAGAAGATAAATAGATTTCTATTTGTGGCTATGGTCATTGACCTCCAATATAAGTTGGCAATTCTATAATTTTGGATAAACTCCATCCTCGGGACAGTGAAGGCTGCAGAGTTTATTAGAGTGTTAAAAAATGATATTGATGACCTATATAATCACTATAGCAATAGTTGTTAGCCTTCATCAGTAGCAGGTAGCTCCTCACATTCGAGGCCGACAGATTTCTCAAGTGATACTAACCCATCTGTAGGGTTTAGAGGTTATCGTATTATCCAGCAGTATCATCAACTCATGTCAACAAGGAATATTATGCATTGTACATCTAAAGTTGAACGATATTTTATGGAAGCTGTCGAGGCACCTAGTGATATATTTTAGTTATTAACTTGGTGGAAAGTTAATTCCATCAACTATCCAGTTCTTTCCCGTGTAGCCCGAGATGTGATAGTCATTTCTGTCACTATGGTTGTCTCAAAGTTGGCATTTAGCACTGAAGGTCCCGTGTTGGATGCTTATCGAAGTTCATTGTCACCGTCAACCGTGTAGATCTTCGTTTACACACAGAATTGGATAAATGAAACGCCCATTGGACTAGATACCGTTGGCATTGATGCTCAGAGTTATAGATTTAAATCAGGTTAGTTTATATGCTTTTAAATGATTATTTAATTATTTGTAATGTTTCTAACTTCTACTTTTTATGATTTTAAATATCTAATTGTGAACCCTAATATAATTGCTGATGACTGAAAGTCTGAGATGGACGCTCCTTGAGAGTTGGGAGAACCCCCTTTCTTAGTAAGAATCAAATTCTACTTTTACCGTGTTTAATTTTTTACTATCAATTTTTTTTTTCATTTATTGATTGCAACTTTCTATCTTCATTTCAATTTTCAAGCATGACTAATGGACCAAAAAACATTTGAGTGAAATCTGTGTTTAATAAATTTTAGGGATAACCTTACAGCCGATCGGGCTGATTTTAATATAAAAACAGCCCCCCAATCTTTTGGTGCCACGTACGAGGCACACTCATCCTTCTGTGTGTGTGATATGCATACGATGAGAGCTTTTACCCTCCTTTCCCCTTCTGTCCCGATAACCCCCCTCCTCCCTTTGTGTAACCTAACCCTAACTCCCAAAGAAATCAAAATCGCCCCCAATCAGCCCTGTCTCTTCTGTGACAAGTGTCCAATCTCGTTGACGGTGGTGGTGAAACGAAGCCCCGATCTCGTGTCAACAGTGGTGGTGAAACCCAGCCTCGCGAGCCTGATCTCGTCGACGGTGGTGGTGAAACAAAGCCCCGATCTCGTGTCGATGGTGGTGGTAAAACCCAGCCCCGCGAGCTCCACTCTTATTTCGTGATAAGTAACCTCTCTTATTTCTCTCATCTTTCTTCTTCCATTTTCGTTTCCTGGAGCATGATTTTGAGCTTTATTTTGTTGAATGAAGCAGTTTTGTTAGTGATTTTGTTGAGTGATTTTGTTGAAGAAGAAAGGCTAACCCTAACTGATCTTGGGCCAATCTGGAAATATGTTGGTGCGGAATGCCTAGGTAATTCAAAATCTGCCTTTTGATAAAAGTTATTGGTACAAATTGATCTCTATAAACATGATGCATGCCATTGCCAGCCCACCATTTATGCTTTTTAAGAGTATCAAAGCTAGTTATGCTGTCTGTCCAATGAGACCTGATAAAATGCATATTTTTTTTAATTACTATTACTGTCAATACCAGCTTTGAGGTCCCTTGTTGGTTGTGTTTCAAATCAAATGGCTCAAGGACAACAGGACATAATACTATAAGAATTGAACTCTAAGTGATGTTAATGTGGCTATATATGTTTTGTTCTGCTTTTCCCCCCAACATAATCCATATAATGGAGACAAATGCATTGTATTATTAAATTGGAAATGGTTTAACAACACAACAAATCTGCATGTACCTTACTCTTCATCATATAACTTGTGTCTTTTATCTAAACTTACTAAGTTTACTAAATTTAGAAAATTTGTGTCTTTTAGCAATTTCGAAAACTAACTTACTAACTTACTAAACTTACTAAGTTTACTAAATTTTGAAAACTTGTGGCTTTTAGCAATTTAGAAAACTAACTTACTAACTTACTAAACTTAAATTTAGAAAACTTGTGTCTTTTAGCAATTTAGAAAACTAACTTACTAAACTTACTAAGTTTACTAAATTTAGACAGTTTTCTTTGTTGTTAGCTTATACAATAATATTTGTTAGTGCTTATTTTTTTTACAAATTATGGCAGAAAATAACATCTTATGGTTCTCATTCCAGTTCAAGTTCTTAGACTGCAAGAGGGGATGGCAGAGTGTCAATGGAGAGACCATTGTGCTATTGTGGAATTCGAGCAAAACTACGATTTTCTGGAAAAGTCAATAGTTTTGGTAGAAGATTTTACAATTGTCTGAACTATAAAAATAAAACACAATGTGAATTTTTTGAATGGATTGATCTTCAAAGTGACCAAAACAATTGTTGTAAGATGACTTTGGAGTTAGCTCAACGGAGGAGCGAAAGGGTACTTCATAAACGTCTTTCCATCGAACAATCCAAATTGCAAGCAATAGAAAAGAAGTACAAGGGAATGTTGATCATATCATGGCTATTTTTTTTTATCATATTTTCTGTTGTATTTTTTATGTTACCAAAGAACGACAATGTGTGTCGGTCAATGCTACAACTAATGTATTGAATATGTATTGTTGACTTTTGGACCTTTTTGACATGTATTGGTAACTGTTGGATTTGTTTTTAATGTATTGGTAACTGTTGGATCTGTTTTTAATGTACTGGTAACTTTTGGACATGTTTTGAAGGAATTAGAATGTATTGAATGTACATGTTTTGAAGGAATTAGAATGTATTGAATGTATTGGTAACTTTTGGACATGTTTTGAAGGAATTGGAATGTATTGGTAAAGTTTTTTAATCTAAATCTTCCTCCAGGTTTTTATCATATTCCCAAATGCAAGTTTATGAATCCATGTCCAAATGCAAGGTTTTTATCATATTTAATGCTGCATAATAGGGTTGCCTAAATGCACACTCATTAATCCAATTAGAATGTCTAGGGACAAGACACTCATTAACCGAAGTCTTTCTTTTTCTTCTTCCACCATTTTATATTTGTATTGACACACTGAGTTGTAATGTTTGAATTGGTAGGGATGGATTCTATTTTTCTAGGGTTGCGTACTCCGTTATCTTTTTCCATGCAATTATTTGGAACTCAACAAACTATTTCAGTGTCAATGCAAGTCATATTTAAGAGTATTTTTTCTGCCCTTGAAAACATTTTAAAGAAAAAATTAAGAGCAAGAAACCTTGTCTCAACCAAGACATTTCAAACACCTTTCAACAGAGATGCTGTCAAGCACTAATCTTGCTTTTCGTTTAACATATTGAGTGACAAGCAATTAATTCTTGCCCCTCCCCCATAGTTTCATATACATATACATGTAATCCAAAAAATTAATTCTTCAAAATGCATCCAAAAAATTCTTCACAATGTATCCAAAATATTTTCTTCACAATGCATCCAAAATATTTTCTTCACAATTACATATACATGACCCATAGTTTCAGAATAGTCACTAATCATGTACTCAAACAACAACATGCGTCTAGCAAAATCTTGAATATCTACTCTCCAAAGCTCACAATCCATTCGTTGCTCCCTGTCACAATACAAAAAAACATTGGTTAAATTAACACGGAGGAAATAAGAGGATTAATTATTTATCCATGCCATGATAAATTATAAATAAATCACATACATAGTATAAGATAATTAGCACTAGGAATCCAAATGCTATGATATGTTCTCAATTGTTGGCCCAAGATCCCTACATAAACAACAAGAAAACACAAACTCTTTGAACTTCTTCCATTAAAAACCAAAAAACCACAAGCACATGAAAAGCTACTATACTTCACTGAAGGACAATTTTTTTTAGAATGCCCCTCATTCTTGGAAATACTACAGCTTCTTTTTTTTTTATGTTGAAGTTTCCTTTGGGTTTTTCGCTCTCAAGGTTTTGGGTCGACCTTTTGTTGGCACCTATGGAGGATCCTGGACAATTTGTGAAAAATTTGAAACAACTTGACTTCTATGCATTTGATCATCATTGCATGTATCCCATCTATCTGAAAAATGTGTTTCCTGAGTATCGACGTAATCTTCTATTGCAAGTAATTCTTGGTGAACCTTCTCCAATGCACGGGTTAGGTGGTTGTGTTTTGCTTCTGACTGCGACCCAAGTTCGACAATGTCATAAAGTTGTATCATTGTCTTGCTTTTTCTCAGCATAGGATCATCTAGTAATTGCTGAAATTGCCTTTCAGGACAAGGTATGTCACGAATGAGTCGATTCTTAGCAGTAACAGTCCATCTTTCCAGAACATAATGCTGTGGTAATGTATTTAACTTAGCTTTCTTGTCAAAAACTCACAAGATATGCCTACAGAGAATCCTAATAAATTCCCATATATGACATGTACATGTGGCATGGTCTTCATCACCCTCCAATGTCACCATGTAAAGAGGTGTTTTTTTACTATAAACTGCGACTCCATATGTCTTTGTCTCACCCTCTTTGGACAACTTTCATGCTAGGTACAGTAGACTATTGAACAACTTATCTTGGAAGATCATGAAAGATTTTCTTGTATAAACTGTTGCTGCCTCCTCTTCTATTTTAAGAGGTGTCTTCAATATCGCACGAGTAGATTTCATCCGCACATCCTTCTCTTTCTCTTTAAAGTAACGTGCATCTAGAACTTTTTCATATTGATGAACGAAGTCACTAATCATAGTGTTTGAACGAATATAGTCTTTAAAGAATTTGTTCATCCATTCACTCATTTGAATTGTTGACATGCTGGCACAGAATGTGGAACGCAAGTAGGTCGGAACCCACTTATCGCGTCGGATGTAAAGATTTTGCAGTCAGATATTTTCTCTCAACTCATACTTCACTAATATCGAAACTCATTCATGTTCGAACTCATCAGTGGTAATTATCTCATGGATGCAATGACGAAAATCTTTCTGAAAGTCAGGATACTTGTTATATACATGAGCTAAGTGTTCGGGAAACTTGTGTAGAATATGCCACAAGCACAATCTATGAGTTGTATTTGGGAGTACCTCTGTAATGGCCTTCGCCATCGCTTTGTCATCGTCGATAATTATGGTTAAAGGGGCACGCCCAAGCATTGCCTCTTGCCATGTTCTCAGTAACCATATATATGATTCGGCTATTTCGTTCATTAACAAAGCACAACCAAACATAATAGTCTGATGATGATGGTTAACTGCTGACAATGGCACAAATGGCATCTTATAAATATTGGTCAGGTAAGTGGCATCAAATGTGACAACATCCCCAAAATATTGGTATGCTGCTCTTGAACAAGCATTAGTCCAAAAACAACTTCCCATACACCCATCCTTATCAACTTGCATAGAGAATACAAACCCAGGTTCTTTGAGTTGTCGATTAAGAAAATAAGAATATAACCGTTGCACATCCCCCTCTTCAAATATTTTTCTCCTTTTGTTTCTTAAGTAATTTTCTACGTCATTCCCAATAGAACCAACATTGAAGTTACCACCTGATTTTTTACTCAACATCGACATAATCTTCCTTGTCGGTACACCAGACTCATTCAAAGTCATTAGAAGTTTTTTTTGAACCTTAGTAACTTTCCTGTGTCGACGAAGGAAACTAGTACTTCTCGGCGTAAGTAGAATATGGTTATGCCCAACCACAAACTTGTTCACTATCCATTTTTCACCATCTTTTTTTATACCCATTAAAGCTTTACATTTAATCTTAGTCTCAGCAGGTTCAGGCATAGTTCGTTCTTTCTGGCTTACCCGTCGAAATCCTTCCCTTGTACAAACATAGTCTACTGCACATAATTTTTTATCATCTTTCGACAATTGGGTATGATTCGTCCGAATTGCAAAACCTTTTCATCTTGCATATGCCTTGTAAAATGCTTGGACATCTTCCACATCGTCAAATGGCATACCAATGACTGGCTCCAATGGACCACTAACTGGATTGACTTCTCCATCCACATTCAATCTATCTTCAACATTCAATCCATCTTCCACTTATTGACTGTTATCTTCAACTTGTTGATTATCATCTTCAACATTAATACCATCTTCAACATTCACCCCATCTTCACGTTCTTCACCATCACACCAATAAATTTGTTCCTTTCATACAAAACCACAACATTAAAAAATCATTATTTATACAAGAGACATTCTTATACAAGTTACTTTACATGCAAATCTAGAACTACACAAGCATTGACCAAAAAGACTTAAAAAAAAAAAAAAACTGATAATTCTTTACTTGACCATTCCATATATTTCATGAAAATAATTAAAGCATTACAATTTTAAAGCATAAAGCCATAGACATATTTTCCTTCCTATAAATGTACTTTCCTGGTGTGTTGGACTTCAAAGGCTTGTAATTATAGAATAAATAAGCCAAAGTAGAAACAGAAAGAGTGTTTAATGTACTCCCTCTCAATGTATAAAACAGATCAATTAAAGATTTGTTTAAACTCACCTCTCAATGTATAAAATAGATCAATTGATGATTTGTTTAAACTCACCTCTCAATGTACTCCTTCTGTCCCTAATAAATATGTACAAACAGAGACCCTTCTAGCCCTTAACAGCCCGACCGGCTGCATGTAAGGTTATCTCATGTACAAATATGTACTAATAAATTTCCTAACACATTCAGTGCGTAATAGGTGGTCAATGTATATATGTTTGAAGAGACAAAGACCCTTCTAGCCGATTCAATGGAAATAAGACCGATTCAATGGAAATTAAAAATTCAATAGCAATAAAAAATGGCGTTGGAATAACACGAATCAATTAATTTTTAACAATAAAAGAGCTTACATTACTTCCTTCCCAAATTTCATCTATCCGATTTTTCATTCTTTTAAAGTTTTGAATCTTTTGATATATATGGTAGTATTAGCGCCCCAAACACATTTTAAGTTGTCTCCACAACGTCCTATATACACAAAACAAACGCCCTAAACTGACGTACAACTTGATCTGTAAAAAATGTAGAGAAACAAACGGCTCGACTCCGATCGGAGGTCGGAAACAACAACTCCAACTTCATCGGAGTCGGAGCTCAACCCTAGACTCAAGTATAGCACCAACTGGCAAACCTCCCGACCATCGGAATCCCCAATCCAACTGCCACAATTAAGCCATATTAAAAACACTTGTACTATATGGTGATTTCCTTTCGTACCCTTCTTGAAATTGATAAATTATTTATTCGTCCCGTCCCCTCTGTCTTTTTTGCCTTGATGTAAAATTCATACACTCATCTACAATCATTTCTAGATAGGAAATGGACCATCGCGCGGTCAAATTGTAATTGCGATGTCATGCTTCGTGCAATCGTTTCTTTGGTTACATTCATAATGCAATTAAACATTTACTCCAAAAAAAAAAATAATGCCATTAAACATAAATAAATTAGAGTAACGCTATTCATTATTTTAATTTTTATTATCATTTTATCATCTTATAATGTATCATTAAATGATTATAGATTATTTATTATATTTTATTTTTAAATTTATCATCTATTATTACATCATGAAATAATAAGAAAATGATAGAAATTGAGATGAATAGATATTTTCAATAAATTACAATCCATCTTCCAAAGTGAGATTAATAATCTGGGATTAAAAAAAATAATAAATAAATTCCGCGCCCATAAATCGGTATTTCGTACGGATCCGAGACATATTAAACTGTTGCCGGTTGGCGGTTAAAAGGCATTAGAGACTGGCTGCCTACGATCTGGCGCTTTCCTTCATATCCGAGCCGTCTTTAAACAATTTTACTACATACAACCGGCGTGCGCAACCTTTGCGTAACCGGCTGACACAACTGGGTCTCATGTCTCCCTTTCTTCCACCCTCTTTCTCTCCCCTTTCATTTTTCTGTCTATCAGTGGATTTAGTGCTTCTCTCTTGCAAACAGCTCGGTTCAGTGAATCATGCTTCTCGACCTCAGACGGAAGAACTACTGAGAAGGAAACAGCTCGACTCTATCAAACAGCTCTTCGACCTCGACTTCAGACGGAACCCATTTCGGGAAGAAGACCATCTGAGAAGAAAAATGTCCAAACCCATTTCCATTGCAGAGTGTCCAATACAATTATATGCAGAAAATTATTTTCTCCTCTACACTTGTGGTTGCTTTCATATGGTTTACTTTTATATGGTTTATAGATGAAAGTAACATTTGTAGAAGGTTACAGATGTATATCACGTTTTTCGATCAGTGTTTTCTGGAAGAACTACTGCCATTAGCTTCTTCCCACTGCTTGGCCTTGTGGGGCTTTTACTTCAGTGAATCAGTTTGCTTTGCTCCAAGGCTACAAAACTCATTCATAAGTTCCTTGCAGGGGATGGCTTCTTGGGAAGTGGCCTATAGAGTTTAAAAAAAAATATGTGACGGAGAGAGAGAGAGGTGGACGCACTGGACGGGGGGGTTGAGTTCTCCATTTTCTTCTCTGTAATAAGACTTGAATATCACAGACAAAGATGAAGAGTGAGACGAAGAGAGAAGTAAAAATAATAATTTTTTTTAAAAAAGGTGGGCCCGTTGACGCGGGCGGTTTCTTAAGCAGGTTGCAAGTAGACTTTTTCGTCTTTAAATTGCGTACCGTTCTTTCTAGCAAAAGTCGTCGCAATTTTTCACTTCAACTCCGCGCGCGTTCTCTCTCTCTTTCTCAGGTCCTCACGAAGACATAAACTGATGACCCTCCGATTTGCAGAGAAAGAGAGAGAAAAATCCTTGTAGCGAATACTCACCGATGAAGGACCCGCAAGAAGCTTCATAGAATGGCGGAGCAGACGAGCGAGGAGGAGAAGAATAAGAATGAGCATGTAGATCCAGAGCTCGTCAGCTGCTTGCTTCAGCCTGTAACCGCCGATTCCGATCCCGTATACATCGGCATTCGTCGTCTCCTTCTTTACCGCAAGGCCGAGTCCGGGGTTTTTCGCCGCCGAGTACGCTCTTTCATCTCTGCCATTTTCGAGCTTATCTGGCACGTATATGTATATTCGTGAGTTAGTATTTGGATATATGTGTAATTAGGGTTTATTAATTGGAACCATGTTTCAAAATTTGGATATGTATGAAAGTGTAGGGCGTCGTTTGATCTATTTTTTCCAAAGGAATTATTTGTGATTAGATCTGGTAAATAATTCCATGTCTAATGCGTTTGTCTAGTTGCATCTTATTGATCGCAAAATCCAGGTTACGAGGACGTCGAAAAATTTCCTTTTAGTATAAATCTCGTTTCTTTTTGAGCAGTAGATTTACCTTTTGGATTCGTTCGCTGCCTTTTTCTTTTCTTTTCAAAATTTTGAAAGTTCACATAATGGCATTGGTATTTTGTTCCATGAAGGATTGGAGATACAATGGAAAAGGTTATGTGGCCTACCGTAATTACATCAGCAGGCCAAGGAATTGGGAAAGTTTGCAGTCACCAAGCCTCCAAGGCACTCCAGGAAACAGGTTACTAAAAATTCTTCTTGATCAGTTCAAGCATTGTGACTGGATCAATCAATATATACTGGATTATATTATGCCGTAAAACCTAGTTGTATTTTATTTTACCTTTTTGACCAACTTTTGTGGAAGCTTTACATATATTTATTTTGTGACATAATATTTTATTATAAACCTGAAACCTGTATGTCTTGGAGAATTTTTAGTTATATGTGCTATTTTAAATTTATGATTCATACAATTCTGACATCAGGATGATTTACTGGTTGATGCATCAGTGGCCGGTGGGTTCCGCCTCCAAGTCCATATTCCCTTTTCTTTGAGGTGGACAGCTGGAGTTCTAGCAGGGTATGCTTGAATCTTTATGGACTCTTGTATTTTTTAATCTAAACTTATTTTTTCTCATTAATTATTTCCTTTTCGTTTGGTTGCACTATGCTGATGGTAAAAACCAGTAACTGTGTCGTAGAATTTAGTTGGTGTGATACTTAAAAAAAAAAAAAAAAGAGAATTTAGTTGGTGTGATACATCATGGTATTTGAAGAATTGTGGACTGGCCACAATGGAATGCCTCCTCCACATGCTGAGTGTGCATCTTCACATATTTGAAACTAATAATTCCTGATTGGTCATCTTACTTTTCTACTGAACTGTAGTAGATGCATCAATACTTTTTTACATGTAGGTTTCTCACACATTCCTTGAAACTTGTATATTTTCTTCACTAGAAGGTCACAGTGAGTGACCAAAGGAGCTCAGTTTTACTTAAGAAAATAATTTCATGCATCTCGGGTTCATGAGAGAATTCTGCACATCTTTTACCTTGTTGAAATGGACTGTCACTGTGTAGTTTATGAGACCTCAAGCGTGTGTCGCTGTCATTATCTATGAGACTTATATTGATTTGTAGACTGGTCTTTTGTTAAGTTGAAGGAGCTTCTTTGAGCAGCACTTGAGGCAATGCAAGGGCTGAACAATGTTGTTCTTACTAGTCTTATTTCATGTCATTCTAAAAGGTTTTATGCAACTTTTTCCCTTTACAGGACTTGCAAAGTGGAAATCCAGATTTAAGCCGCAGAACGAGTTTTAGTTCAAATGCAAGTGGCAATGATCGCCTGCGTAAACGAGGGGCTGAACTTGCATATTCTTTTGTGGGAATGCATTGCATCTTTGATCAGTGCAAAGCTTCTGGTAATTTCTTTTTCAAGTACCAACGGAGACACGTTATATTGCTGCTTGTCATCATAAATTTGACTTGGGTTGAAGAATACCTTATTAGCTTAATGTGCAGTCACAGTTTTGAAGTTTGGGCACATGAGTTCTGATCTACTTGCATATGGGGCATCAGATGGAACCTTGACAGTATGCACTGTGTCAGGACCACCTTCAGTCATCAAGGAATTGAAAGGCCACTCCAAAGATGTCACAGGTTGGATTGACTGGTACTGTTTCTGTGGTCTTTTCTTAAATCTCATAGTGCCACAGTTGTGATAATGCTCATCTACAGGTTGGTCAAATATACAATGTAGTTTGTGATAGACAAAGACTTGAGATCTGACATAATTCTAGGATATTGGTAAAATAAGCTGAAGATAGGAGTGCTAGGCTTGAGCATTTTCCTTTCATCACCAAGTAACACTCGGGGTACCATGGTACTATATTGCAGGCCCCAAAACTTGCCATGGCAATCTTAAAATAATTGAAGTTGAAATTATGGTCTATGGGCAGTTTCAAAATTTGTTGGACTAAAGGGCACTTTTCATCACTAATAAGAATGGGATGGTGGGTGTGTCGGGGGTTCAAGTCCGTAATTATGTGTGAGTCATGACATGATATTAATTACATCTTGGTGACAGTAATATGAAGTGTGGGATTTTCAAATCTTTTGTGAACATCGAGAAAGCTAATAAATTGTGCAGTATCTTTTGGGCACAAATAAAATCTGCTGCTGATGTAGTATTATTTATGGAGCTTTACGTACACTGTTCTAGAATTGGAACCATGCATTGCGTTTATTGTTGGCACCACTTGCTTCTAAAATACTAATATTTTCTCAGACTTTGATTTCACCTCAAATAATCAGTACATTGCATCATCATCAATGGATAAAACTGTGAGAGTATGGGAGATATCAAAAGGCCTGTGCATTCGAGTGATATATGGAGTTTCTTCACAATCATGTATTCGTTTTCACCCTGTAAGTATACATTAATTTCAACGTTTTTGGATGTTCAGAATCATCCTCCTTAGATCTGCATGTTCTAGTTGCATAAGCAAGCTTGGGTTATTTAAAGGAAGTGATTAAGTACCTGTGCTAAGATTTGAGTTATTTTGGTTCCATTTCTCTCAAATTTTGCGTTAAGTTATTATGAACTTGGATTCCTTTCTGCATTTTTTTTTTTTTTTTTTTGCTCTTTTTCTTATATCAGCTTTAGAGACTTTTTGTTATCTCATCTTGCTGTGGAGAAGCTTTGGTGCATATAACAACAAAAAGGCATTGTGTCCTTTTTTTATATTTCTTCTTGTACTTTATTTTTCATTAAAGGCCCGCTTTCTCTCTCTCTTTCTTTTGATGCAGGTAAACAACAACTTCCTTTCAGTTGGCAATGCAAACAAAGAAATCACTGTAATTACTGGATTCCATTTCTTTTGCCTCTTAAGAAAAAAAGGAAAAAAGTCACATCCTGCTCTAGTATGATAGCTTCTGGATTGAGATCTTGCCTCTTCTTTTCGCCCCCTTTTGCTAGGAGAAAAATAAAGTGCATTACATCAAAACATTGGAATATCTTGGATGTTAAGAAATACACATATTGACTAATTTAGAAATTAGGTTTCCTTGTGAGTTTATACTACCGAGTTACATATATCAGATTCTTAACAATCTAACATAAGCTTGAAATAAAACTAGTAAGTGTTTTTATGTCAATTTTCTCCTATATACCCTGTCATGCTTCATAGATCCAGTCTAATCGCTGCCACTTCTAAACTGGTGTACCAGGTAATTAATTTCAGCACCGGAAGAATTATTAATAAAACAGTCTTTGACAGTGAGGTTACCTCCATGGACCATGATCACACTGGTCAGCTCATCTTCTGTGGGGACGCACAGGTGTGATCTTCTGCATGCGTGATATATCTTTATGATCCTCTGTACTCACATGTTCTGCTTTTGACATTGTTACTGGAACAATACGTGCAGGGATGTATCTACTCTGTTAGTATGAACTCTCACACAGGTGCATTATCTCGTTCTCATCGCCACCGAAGTACCAGCAGGCACAAATCTGCAGTCACAACTGTGCAGTACAGAAGTTTCTCCCTGCTTGCACGTGGCCCTGTGCTGCTGTCATGTACTCAAGATGGAAGTTTATCTTTTTTCAGGTCTGATCAGCTGAATATGCCTTATACGTTCAAGGCCATGTTTGGTTGACAGGTGCGGCAATGAAGGAATGGGAATGGGATTCCTAATATCATATCAAGGGGTTGACATGGTATTCTGATTCCGCTACCCCTGGATATAAAAGTTTGATGCTCTCTCTCTCTCAAAAATAAATGCACCCCAACAAAGGTATAAGAATACCAAGTCAACCCCAAGTGTACCCAAATGAAGCTTTTAGAATGAATTTGTTGGAATAAATGGAGAAATAGGTATCTCATTCCCGGATTTCATTTCCATCAACCAAATGGGCATTATGTCTTTATCCTGAAGCACTGAAAGTGATGTTGGCATGTTGTAGCGTCTCTTTGGAAATACGAGGTTACTTGACTCTTCGTTGCTCGCTTAAGTTAACTCCTCGAATACATAAACTTCAAGTTTCCTTCTGTCCTCTGCTTTCCCTTGAAAAAGGAGAGTATATAGGTTAGTATGTCACAATCAACATACCATATTCTCCACTACTATTTTTTCCGTATGACTTGGCCTTTCAAAAATGCACACTTGCTCAATTTTCTCAAAGAATATGTGACCACACTAAAAGAAGAAATATGTTTAGATATCTCAAATACAATATCACTTGCTACTCTTCCTGTTTGGTGGTTTGTCCACAACGCACACTACCTGATAGCAACTACTCTGGGGTTATTGATAGACAGTATTACTGAATTTTGAGAATAGCTATATTTGATAAGAGCTTCTAATCTTATACCAGAGTCAAATGCGAAATAGTTCTGAAACACATTTAGGAATAAAAATCCATGTAAAATTGCATCCTTTTTACTTGCAAACTTGTTTTAATTTGAACTTCTGGTTACATTTTTGTATAGGAAACTATAGGAGATCCAGAAATGTCAAATGTGATTTTACTGATGTAAATATGTTGATATCATAATATGAAACTCCAAACCAATGTGAAGATGATATGGAATCAAGAAAAAAAAAAAAAAAAAAGAAGATTTTTTTCCCCCAGATTTAGATGCTTCGCTTCAATCACATGAAATGCAAAATCTTGCTATGTGTTTATACTTTGCTGATATTATGATTTTGTTGCAACATGCAGTTGCTGGAAGTGAGGATTCAAATGTATACTTCTATGATTTAACTCGGCCGAGGCATACATGTGTAAACAAGCTACAGGTCCATTTTATATGCCAATTAGGTTATAATGGTTTAACTATAGTTATCAATCAGCTTTCAAGCTGACCCCAAGCTATTGTGACTGCAGGGTCATCGTTTTCCGGTTATGGGTGTTGCTTGGAACCATGGAGAGAACTTGTTGGCTTCATCTGATTTTTATGGCACAGTTATTGTATGGAAGAGATCAAAGACAAGTTAAAATACACGCACAGTCGCACACCCATTATTATACAAACATAGGAGTTTCAAACACAAATACTCAAAAAGGCTGTAGCTGAACATTAGCTTTGTTTGATTATTATTATTATTATTATTATTTTACATTCGTTTATGAAATTTTTTGACCATTTGCTGTTGATCACTTACCAAGCATTGTATTGTATTGTATTGTATTGTAATCTTAATTGTATAAGCCGGATCAGTCAACTGAGTCGACGATATATTCTTCAATTTTCCCGTTGATTATAATCTGATAGTAATTTTTTAAGATCAACATACTTCAGCAAATACCATATAGTCTCCTCTGATTTGAGGCTAAAATATCTTCTAAGGAAACCCTTTATAATATTTAGTTTTCATTGACGTGCTTATCAAAGCTGAAAATTTCACATCAACTGGATGCAAGCAATTCGTTATATTGTCGGTTATCATCAGTCATGCTACTGCGCAAAAGAAATCATATACATTGATTTTACTGTTCATATATCTATTTATGCACACGGGATTCTGTGTATCATTTCTATTATAAAAAAACTCATGGGCCTCAAACGGTGGATTTAATTTGCTTTGTGGGAAGTCTAAAATAATCTTGTTCATATTATATTTATCCCACATATGACCAGCAATCCGTTGTAGTCTAGTTGGTTAGGATACTCGGCTCTCACCCGAGAGACCCGGGTTCAAGTCCCGGCAACGGAAGTTCTAAGTTTTTTGTTCTTCAAATTCTATATTATAGACCACTTGCTAAGCGGATGTGGCTTATTTGACGAATGAAAAAAGAGATCGTGCTGACTGTACGTAGCTACCATAAAAAGATTGAACATGTTTTTATCAATTCATAAGAAAAGAGTGACTAATGATGATTACTAGAGAGGGAGAGAGAGAAAGAAAAGAGTATATAATTCACGATGTCATACATTTTTGCAGTTGGGAGTAGCAAGGTCCAAAGTAGTGTATACCAGAGTAGATACATTAAAAAAACCCGTATCTATTGCTCTTAAGTTGAGAACACCCTCTCGTCTATACACATTTCTATTTTTTGAGGTAATTAGCAGACACATTCCTAATTCATGAACAAGAAACTGAAGGAAGAGAGATTATATTACATGATTACTGACAACCAAACACATCCTTGACCTTTAAGGTAAAAGGGTGATTACCCCCCTTAAAACAACCAGACATGACAGACGTTTTTAAACCATTTCCCCTCTCCCATCAACTCAGTGAATACCAGAGCCTGAGTGATAGAGCCTCCGTGTTTGCTTGAAGCCTACCCAACACTAGAAGATAAAGAAGATCCAGTTCCTCCCTGTTATAACTCTACCTTATGTTTATGTATCGTGTCACCTCCGACGTCGTTTTGTCTCCACCTGAAACATCATAATTGCACATGAACATTGATTATAGAACAACAAGTCCCTAAATTTTGAAAGAACAGGTGTCAGGATTTAATGGAATTAATATTTTAATTTTCTTTTTCTTTTTGGCAATAATGCCCGATGACAATAGAAAGATTGATGCATAAACATATCCAACATCTCAATTTGGAAAGCACATTTTGAGTCTACATATACCTAACACAGGATGGAACGAAATGCTGTCAAACGGAGGGAACTTCAATGGATGTAAATACCTTCATATCCGAGTGTCTGGAAGCATGAGAACTCTGCAACTTCTTCTGACCTTCAGAGGAACAATTTTCACAAAAGAAATGATCTAGTCTTCTAGCTTCCTCCACAGTCATGTTTATACAAGCAGGATGAAACCTGAATTAAAAGTAACATGCTGGAGATTGTATGCATTTAAAATCTCAAAATTCTATTTACTGAAAGCAACTACCAGCCTCTCTTCTCCACCCCTCAGAGAGAGAGACAGACAGACAGAGAGAGTCAGAGATAGACATAAAAGTAAATTCTATTTTAAGAGGCAGGTGAATTTCATACCTTTCTAGCCTTGCAACCAGGCTCAAGCAAATAGCTCGAACCCTCAAACTTAAGAGGCTCTTTAAAGTAAATGTATAAAAAGAAAGAAGAAAAAAAAACTTATTTCTTAAGACACGCCTCTCATACTCAATTCACTGTTATATTTTTTATATTTTTTTTTTTTAAGAGGCCATCTTACTGGGGATTAATAGCCCTCCACTTTTTTCTTTTATTTTTTTATTTTGAAGAATTTATCACACTCCATTCAATGTTAAGAGCTTTGCTACTCATCTTCCCACACGCATCACACTACACCTTTTTTACTTTTTTTTTATTTTTATTTTTGTTTATTCCTCTTAAACTAATTGAGTTCTTTTACTCATCATCCATATACCACACACTTGGTAAGGGAAAAAAATAAAAAATAAAAAAATCATGTGTAGTGTGTGGTGTGGAGATAATGAGTAGAATTTTTCTTATGTTTATAGTCATCGTTGCTGAAGCATAGCAACATTCCAAGTGATTACCAACACTTCATAATCTCCCTAAAACATTTTCAGAATTGTGAACCATTGACTCCATCTGAGATTACATGTAACTCACATATAAACTCTAAATCGGCAACAATTGAGAATTACATGAACGAAGCAAATAGATACCCTTTGCAAGGCTGCATCAGAGACACATGCATCTCATTTGAAATTAGTATAATCTTCGAAAGAAATGTACAAAAAGCTGGACAACAGGGTAATTTATATTCAACGATGAATTCCGAGTACTACTTTTCATCGCATTCCCATGGCAAGCTGTCACACACTTAAATTGGTTTCATGTTGCTGATTACATGCAAATGAACGATCATGGCCTCTAAGCCAAGGATTTTTAAAAAGCTAAATGAAATTTTAAACTGGTATTGAAGAATTCATATTATTAATAAAATATATTTTCTTAGACAATTCATATTAACGACATACCTTTTACTCAGTTGTACAATTGTTAGATTTCTTCAACATAAATCCATGATTTTTTTTAAGGAACTTCCCGAGTAAATAAGCCTCGTTTGGTTACACAGTTCAAATGAGATGTTTTGAATAGTAATGAGATGTTTTGAGTTAAGATGAAATGAGATAGTTTATAAAAAAATGTATGTTTGGATAGTGAGATGAGATGAAATAATTTAGACTTTTTGGAATTTGATAAAGTGATGGGTCCCACCAATGATTGGATATGATTTAATAATTATTGATTATATAATAATGACTATATTAATAAAAAAGTAATATTGATGAGTAATATTAAAATAATGTATAAAAATTCTATTTTGTTTCCCAAGTTGGACTAAATTATTGTATAATCCCAAAAAAAAAAGTAATATTAAAATAATGTATAAAAATTGCATTTTGTTTCCCAAGTTGGACGAAATTATTGTACAATCTCAAAAAAAAATCTGTTGTAAAATATATTAGTTTAATTATGAGAAAAATGAATGGGATTCAAAACAAAGGTGATGGACGGGTCACGGGTACGCTGCTTCACTGTTGAGATGTCAGAACTCAATTTAATGATGCTGAAAAGTAAAGTGTGCTGAAAACCCTTGAGATGAGATACAATATGTTTTTACACCGTTTGGTTAGCCAACATGCATCATCCGTACAACTGAGATGAGATGAAAACGTCTGTATCATGTAACCAAACCAGGCCTAAATTTTCTACATAACTAATACTTTTTTAATTACTCATGAAAAAAAGCTTCAATCATATAGAAATTTAATCACTATATCTCAGAAATTAAGATGTCATTCAATGGTATACCATCGACAGCATTCAACTTACCAGTCACTGCACCCTTCACACTGAACCATTAGATCATCAGGGTTGTAAGGCATCTCACACTTGCAATACCTGCAACCATATAACAAGCAATAAGCCATAAGAGCTCAAGCAAACTGAAATAAAATAAGAAATACTGAATCAGCTCTGAAATCTGATGACCCCATGTTGAAAAAGTGAAGTTATAGTCCAAAACACATGCAACAAAAAAAATATATTCAAGTCTGCCATGATGAAGAAAAAATAAAATCATTAAGTTCACCAAAGAGTGACAGCCCCAAGTGTAGAAAAACAATCCCAATTAATATATAAACGGTTGCTTATGTTGGAGACAAAATACAGTGTCACACAACTTTGGGTAAGAGCATAGGGACTGCAGGTACAAGTCCAAGTGTCAAACTCATCATTTTGTTTAATTCCATCTGGTACCCATACCTTTACCATGTCATGTCATGCATGTTATAAAAAGAGTGGTTCGCACGAAATCTTGATATATACACTAGAAAGAGTGCAGGTATATACACTATATCAAATTCAGCCAGCAAGTAGACAGATATAAAAAGAGTACTACAAATTTCAAATAGTGAAGGCAAATGAAATCTTCAAATAGAAGTTTCGTTATTTGATATAGCAGGGAGAAGGAGAAGAAACTTGCCTGCGAATCATTAATGAAAGTAAGCAAAATACCAAATTTACTTCACATTTCTTGCCAAATATTACTAACAAGAACGCAAATGAAGCAACTAAATGGACGATGAAAATAATCTCATTATCATTCTGAGGCTTTTTCTGTACTACCTAAAAAATGTTCTAACTAATACTCCCGATTCCACATTATGCTTATGTACAATATGAGTTGAATTGGCTATAAACAGAGCGTGAGGGATTAAAAAATAAAATAACAATATTTGTAGTATATGCATTGACTAAAAAGATCTATTTCTTCAGCCCGAATCGTAGTATGTAATTCCTTCCATCCATTAAGCTAAAAGAAACCTTTCTATAAAAAGCTGCCGAGATTCGGCACGGCGATCCCATAAGTTTTCAGCAATAATTCATGTATACGAAAAATAAAAACTCTATTCATAAACTGGTGTGGAGTTCCCACTGCATGCCTCTGATGGTGCGACATGATTTAATATGTAAGAAAATTTTATGAATTGAACCTTATAAATTAAATAATTTCACATCATCATTGTGGATGTTCTCCATGCTGGATGGTGCATAGAATGGTTCGCACGAACAAATAAATAAATAAATATATATAAATATATATATGATCAAAAAATCCCTGCGTACTCATCATTTTCACAAGCAACATAAATAATATGTCAATAACTATAAACTTAAAAAAAGAAACCAAAAGAAACCAGACTCAACCGAATGATTCGCTTACATACACGGCGACTCTATCGGGATTGAAAGCTCCAGTAGAGGAATTGTACTCGAAACGGCAGAAGAAGTCTTCGTTCCCGACGGCATCGAGCTTGGTGTAGCTCTTGAATGTGTGGACCGTACACTTGCCCTCGATGGTATCGGCACTCTGGAGGTCGAAGTGATCGGAGAGGAAAACCTCCTTGGAGCCGTGGAATTGCCGTCTGCCGCCGATCGACTCCTCTGGCCGGTAGTACCATCTGACGTGGACCTTCACGTTGGCCCCACGGCCGTCCGCTTCAATCCGATCGATCTTCGCCACGTACGACGGCTTCGATGGATCCGACGGCCGCATGAGGACACAGTCCCCGGCTGAGAACATTTGGTGAAGTCAAGTCAGATAGTTTTCTCACTCTTTGTTTTTTTAGCACGGAGAGAGGGGATATTGAGGAATTGTTAGTTTCTAGGCAAAATTAAAAGAGGAAAGTGGCACAAGTGAGTGACAGAGACTGAGAGAGTGCTTACCTCGGATGGTTTTGTTGATGTGTTTGACCGTGTAAGAGTCAAGGGTTCGTCTTGGAGCCTTGGGTTTGGCCATGGGAGCGCCGAGAAGAATACAAAGACATGCACAAGGACAAGCGCAGACAGAAAAACCAGGAAAAAAAAAATTTTAATATTCGTTCAACTCTTTTTCCAGGAAGTTTCGATTTGGTGCTTCGCGGTTCATAGATAAGGCGGTGGCGTCGCGGCTTTTATCAGCGTCTGTTTTGGGAAAAGATTGAGCTTCCGATTTAAGAGGAGGGGTAGGTTCGCAAATAACGGGAATATCAGGGGCCGTTTACGTTGAGGAGGGAATAGGGATCGATACGAATCCACGTCAGCATCGATGTGGATTTGGGTCTATCCAGCGTGTTCCTTTCTAATAGTAGAATGTAGAAGGCTTTTGTTATGGTGTAGAATCTTGGCAATGTACCAAATGCGGAATGCCGGACTCGAATCCGATGTGGTCGGTTTAAATGTGCTGTCTGAACGTACACCGTCGATCCTTCTAAATTGTGTGAAATAAACAATTACGAAATTGATTAGTCTTTTTGGATAATATTTTTCATAATTAAATAACATCACTCTTAATTAAATAATTCAACTTATTTATTTTATCCTATAATATTTTTAACTAAAAGTTAATTCAAATTGTTATTTAAGTTGGAACATTGATTGCATTATTTATCTTAAATTAAAAATAATATTTTTTTTATCATCACCCATCAATCATCTTTTCAATAAATAATTTCACAATCATATAATATCATAATGATTAAGATCTTGTAAATAACATTTCTCTTGAGTATGATTAAATTTATCTGTGTCGGAGATTCAACCTCGGATGCACAGATTTGAAAGGAGATTTTCTTGGAAAATGCTTTAAAAAATTAAGAACAGTAACTGTAACAATGGCGATGTTTAAGTTTTGGTTTTTTGAGTGGGTGAGCATCTAATATGGCATAGGGACATAACAGAGAATGATTTCCGGATGGCAGAGTTAGGACGGGCCTATCCATTTTTATTTGTTATTGCTATTGTCTTTTTTCTTAAAGAACATTTAATTATTATAATTTTTTAAAATTTATATATAAAATATAATAAATAATTTAATTTTTTAAAATTAAAAAATATTATTATTATTAAAAAATAATATTTTAATAATATTTTATTCAACTTTTAACTTTACTCTCACCTCACAATCTAAATCTCACTTTATTAATTTGTTTTATTATATAAGAATTTCTATAGTAACTCTAGGTGGTTTCTGAAAGAAAAGAGCTTTCAACCCTATTTGGTGTTGCATTGGTACTCATAATTGTTTCTTACAAGCTTGGCCTAAAGATTAGGCTTTTAGAGCATTAGCATTGGTTTCATCAAATTCATCTTTAAAATTTGATAAAAAATACATATTTTTCATAAATTCAAAACTTACTTATCCATAACTTCACATTGGATTAGTCATTAGAATCATCAAAATAATAATATAATATTATTTTTATTTTTATTTTTATTTTCATATTTTACAATTACACTAATAATATGTACTTTAATAATTTAATTTGACACTTAAATATATTTTTTTTCATATTTTGCAATTGCACAAATTATAGAAAATATAAGAAATACATTTTATAATAAAATAATAAGTATAAATAATGAATAGTGTATCTTCAAATATGAAGATGGAAGTAGAGTTACTGTAGCTCAAAGCTTAAGCTTTGAAGGGATAGCCAATCTAATGCTAACGTTTTAGCTCCAAAATCATCAAATTTTGATGAATCCTCTCTTTTGATGAGGCGGATGCTAATGTTCTTAGAGCTTATTGAAGATGAGTTGAATCAAATTGGAATAATAATATTTTATAAATTATTGAAATAGATTTAATTTTTTTAAATTGAAATGAATTTAATATTTTAAATTAAAATATATAAAATAGCTGGAGATTCGTGTTATAAAAAAATAAAAAAAAAAGTAATAGATTCCCTCGATTTGAGATGAGTTGACAAGCTGAGCAATTGCTTGTTTGTGCTTGAATTCCAACCTCAAATTTACATTCTATGTAATAGATTAGATAAGAAGTAAAAGAACCCCATTAAAGTCCATTACTAACATCAAATAAAAGGACAGCCCATCATGTCTATTATCTGACATTTCAGCCTCATTTTTTGACTTTGGAACACTGGTAAGGAGGTACCTTCTTAATGGTTTTAAAAAGAGCACTGTGCTACTTTTATGAAGTTCCTTCTTGATCACGAGGTGGAGGAATCTGTGACAACATCATCAAGGGTCAGGTTCTTTTTTTTTTGTTCTTTTTTTTGAGGGAAGGGTCAGGTTCTTTAGAGCATCCCCATCGGCTTATTCGAAGTACTTTTCATCTTCAAATTTAGCCAATTTTATCAATAGTCGGTGCACATTGAATTAGCCAAATCCTTTTCATTTAAAATATCAGCTACAGTTATTTCATCTTTCTTTCTAAATATGAAAAGTACTGTTGAAAGTCTAAATGAATTGTTTATTAATTTCGGCTACACTCTTTCTCTCTCTCTCTCTCTCTCCCACGTCTCTTCCTTCTTTCTCTTCTTCTAGTTTTTGTTTTTTTGTTTCTCTTCTTTATCTTCATCTTCCCTCGTTATCTTCCTAAAGGCCTGAAGGAAGCATTGCAGGTCGGTATGCAACGGAAGCCAACGAAACTAATTTAATGCCTCATACAACCATCTTCCTGGTTCTTAATATAATTTCGTGTTGAATCAGGAAATTTTTTCCAGGGATATTTGTAAAATAGGACTTGGCTTTTGAGTGTTTGATGCTTTTCTTGGGAAATCTCATTGTTGATTTGGTTGGCACGATTTTTAGGTCTACATCTGGTCAATTTTTTTGCGATTACAATTTGTTGATTTGGTTCCAAGTCTTCTTTTCACCTGGCGTTATAGCCGTTTGTTGTTTCCTATCTTTTCCTACTTTTCGAGCAGAGGAAAATAAAGAACAATAAAAGATGTGATCACTCTCTTGATGAACCACTGGGTTTCCTAGTTTCAACTTTGGGTTAAGATTTATTTACTTTCATTTGATATCTCTTTGGTTTATAGTGAAAACAGAGTTGGTTTTGATGTTTTTTAATTGCATTTCGTAGGAGATTAACCTGTTCTGTTCTGTTTTTTTACTAGACCTTGAATGTACAGAGTTGAGCATGAGTTTTTGTGAATACATGACTTTGATAATTTTGGTGTGAATACCGCTGCAATAGATCTATTTATTTTAAGCAATATTGCTTATGAAAGAGTTATCGAAAATTATGAAAATAAAAATAAAAGTATTTAAGAATAAAAATTAATCAAAGAAATACAAATAATAAAAAATAATAATATTTTATTATTATAGAGAGTGTGATGGTTAATTCAATGTAGACTTTAACTTTTGAATGATTAGCTAAAAGTAAAAAAGTTACATATTCTTCAAATTTTGAAGGTTAAAATGACCAATCCAATGCCAATGCTCTTAGCCCTTATGATTGAGAAGCTTCTTTATTTTGGATTAAAATTGTATGGAAGCACCTCCAGCTTTAGAAACCTAACCTACACCTTACTTCAATTTGCAATACATATAAATGTGACACTTTCACAATCCTAACTAGAACTCAGTTCCCCATACTTGTTCGTTAGACTCCATTTCCGATACTTCAAATGCTGCCAATGCACTTTGAAATGAATTAAATGGTTCCAATTTAAGTATGGAGTCGCAATTTCTTTTCTTGTTCTCAAAACCTCTAATTGGGTCTGGCAGTTGTAGCATCCGCAGGGGCACAAACGGCTTCCACCAATAATGTTTTTGATATGTTTGGACATGGGTCTGCACCAAAGTTACTGTTTGATACAGTCACCAAGCATTCCTGCTGACCTACGCATTTCTGGAAATAAGGACACGATAGATGTGAATTTAGGATTGAACATAGATCTTGATTGGGTCTGAAATGATGTTAATTTGAATGTTTAATGAATGTGGTCTGAAGAAATTAAAGAGCAGTCTGAGTACCTTCTCAAAGATAGCCAGAGAGCTTGGGGCGTGACAGCTCCCATGCTCAAAACTGCCACAAGTCCCAGATGGAGTTCCAAAACTGGCAAATTTAATTGCAGAAATGGATTGCCCACGTCCACAATGTAGGCTAACCTTTGGAATGTCTAGAACCTCTGATTTTCCATCACTCTCGGTATGCCAATTCTCAATGTTTGGGTGATATTCAGATACCTCAGCACAGATACTTTTAACCGATCTTTTTACAAGTGCAATTCCGGAAGCATCCCCACCAATTTCCTCAAAAACTACCAAAAGATTTTTAGTTGGCTTCAACCATGACCGAGGAACATGGTACCTAACATCATAATATTAGATGGTAAGCAAGTAATATATATATATATATACCATCATTTAATCTTCAGTTTTATCTTAATCATGGAGTTTTTAGAAATTCTGTACCATTTTTGAGTTGGATTGCCACAACCGAATTGGCACTTTATAGGCCGGAATGTGCCAGAATAACTGCATCCATCGCAATGACCATTAGCATAGACATTCCAATATCTCCCAATGCTCTCCCCATTGATCCACACTTGACCCTTCCCCATGCTACTCATGTCCAAAGCCAAGGCCTCCTCTCCTTCCGGAGTGTCAAAATGGGTCTATAGGTTCAAGTAAAATGTCAAACAGAATAAAGAGGAAACAAAAAAGGATTGTGTCAAGGACTCATTTCATTTTCCCATACCTTATACCATGTCAGAGGCTTTTGTTTCTCTGCTGCTAAGAACCCTTGCATCCAATCAACCGATGAGATTGAGTTGGGAGAACCTAAATTCATGGCTTCTCCCTTAAGCCCAACCTGTATAGAGATGCACTTGTTAGATATAAGTTCATCAAACGATTGGAAGTCCTCAAAATATGCAGAAGCGAGATTTTTAGACCTTGTATGACCATTTATGCTGGGACAAGTCCCTTTTTCCCTGGTCTAACCCATGTATGACAACTGGTCCAAGGATTCCCGTTTTCCTCATCTCAAAATGTGGACCATTGTTCTTCAACACCAACGGTACCGAAATAAACTGTCAGTTGAATTAATTATGAAGAATATTCCATATCAAAGAGCAATTTATTTGTTTACAGAATCCAAATAGGTCAAATACCGAGCATTGGAAGTTACAAAAGCTACTGAAATTATAATCTCAAGTTTTTCTTGTAACATGTTTGCTTGACTTATGTTAAGCTGCTAGGACATACTTGGCCAAGCAATAGAGTAACCTGTTGAAGTATTATGTGATACCGATAATCAGAGTCATAAAAGAAGTGGGGATTGAAGTATTAACTGGCAGTCCAACAGCTATACTGAGTAGTGAAATTTTGTTACTTCCAGGTTTCAGATCAACATTCCCTGTAAAAGTAAATCTCAAGCTCTCCTGAGTCCCAAAGGCCGAGCCTATCATCAGATCACATAAAAATCAGCAACTGTTTAACATGTAATAAAACTTGAGCCTCTCTTTTTATTTTTTAAGCCAACTAAATAACAAAGTTTAGTCCAGTTGTATTTGCTGGCTTTCTGTGAAATCAAGAGATTGAATTGAACAAGGTACCTGCAAGATGCCCATTAATGAATACATGCATAGCATGGCCAGTTGACTGCACGGTAAGAGTTGGAAGTTGGCCTTGACGCAGAAACGATTCTGATGAACTGATATCAACACTAGAAACATAATTTTTACTGGTAAGAATCGTAAGATTGTTATCACTGCATGTATGTGCTTAATATTAGAATAAAGAGAAAATATTAGAAGAATTCAATTTCACCTGGTTGTGTACCAGAGATAGTCACTGGTATCTCTGGTGACGTTCAACTGCTCCAAGAGACCAAACACACTGATTGTTGAACCATCATCAGCTGAAGATATGTCTTCATTAAATGTATCCCATGAAAGAAGCTCAACATTAGTGGGCAACATTTGCATTTGGGATGTCTGAACTCTGACCTGAAATTATGATGGCAGAAAGGTTATGCATCTCACCGTGTTATAAGCTTTGATTGAATGGAAATATGCAAACTGATAAAAACATTTCGAGCTGTATAGTATTTGAAAGGGCCTGACTTGTTTGCATCAATAATTCATGTCAGCAAGACTGTGTATTAAGGCTGTTGGATAAGTCACGTTTCATCATGGCGGGAATGATCCGCATATTTTAAAGTAACTGTTGACTATTGTATATATAGACACGTAATTATGTATGTATAGCCAAATTCGCTGGGCTTCACATAGAACATCAATGAAATCTTTTTTTTTTATAAGTAGAACATCAATGAAATCTAGCAACAGACCAAGATGGATTCAGTAGTTTCAACAGGCAATTCACTTACTTTGGCAGTGTTGAAGACAGCATTTTTGCAATCAGGAAGGATGCTTATGGACCAGGGTGGCAGCTTGTAATGCTTGCTATTGAAAGTCACCCTTGCAGCTGACCTTGGGTTATAATTTGAGAGAAAAGCTGCACAGTCTCCTGACTCGGAAGAGAATACATGTGCCTGGGTAATGTCAAACGAAGTCAATCCAATTTTGAGAGAAGGAAAGGGGCATCAATTTGACAACTATCCTATAACCAGAAGCAGTAAAGGGAATGCTAAGGTGAAGTGAGAGTCGAGAGATACTTTGACTATAGCTTTGGATGGTCACTGAAAGGGGTTCTACAACCTATCTCTAATGTTTCTTTATAAAGCGGATAAAAGGTGTAGCAAAGCATGACTTCAACAGAAAGTATGAAGCATCATTGAGGTTATTGCTCCAACTTTACACTTAAATCTACTATAGAATGTCTTAGGCATTCATCCTTGAAGTTTCTCTCCACTCCCCCTTAGGACAGAGAGTACAACAAACCTTTTCATAATTTCCCAAGGATGTGATAGTCGGATCAGCAGTTAGCAAAGCTCGCTCACATAACTTAATAGCCTTATGAAGTTCCTTCAGATGGCCATATTTGGGCTGCCTGATCAAGCCTATCACATCAGCATAGTGAAAATATGAGTTACAAGTCTGACAAACTGACTAATTATTTTTTTACTAATGATGATTAATTACTTAATAAATTATGTCTAACACTAGGAAAAAATCTGACAGTTTATAAATTGGGTTTCTAGTGATATTAAGGATACGGGCTCAAACTTCTCACCATATTCATCAATCGGAGCATCATAGTCATAGCTGGTAGTAATGAAAGGTCCTCCAGCAGTTCTTCCAAAGTTTGTTCCTCCATGGTACTGCAGAAAACAATAAGAATACTAGGTAAATCTTTTCCATATTGTCATTATTTATTAGAAGTAATGCATAAATTGAATGAATCAGGTCCTAGCAAGCATAAATTTTGCTGCATACTACTTTCAAAAGGTGCTGAATGCAGGGTGAGTATTACTAGTGACCCACCATGTAATAATTTACAAAGGAGCCACCCTTCTGAATGAACCGAGCAACAGCAAATGCCAAATCTTGGACCGGTCGATGGTGAATTGGGCCACCAAATTTTGTAAACCTTCCAAAGGAGACAGAAGGAAAGGACATTAATTAATATATCTTCGACCATTGCTTTAAAAGTTATGGTGGATTTGAAGCTTACCAGCCACTCCAGGTCTCAGTCCATAGTGTGGGTTTGTAAGGTTTGTTTGGAGAAAAGTAGTCACAATAGAAACCATTGCACGTGTTTATCTGTTGTCAAGGGTTAGAGAGACAGATTTTCAATCTTTCACTTGTAGAGCAAAAATTACATTTTCATCAGTTTTTTGTGGCATGCCATATATTTTCATCATCTCTCACTAACTGAGTTACAGGTAAGAACAAATCTTCTTTGCAGGTGCCCAAACTAGTTAGAACATACCCATAGTAGAAGTGGAACAATTAATGGGATTCTTGAATCCTTATAGAAAAATACTTTGATTGATTGTAAGAGACAACAGAGACCATTTTAGCTTATAAGAAGACACATAGAGCTAATTTATGAATCATGTTTAAGAAGTATAATTGTCGGTACCACTGGATCCGGGGCATCAGCTTCCTTGCACATTACCCACGGGACCCCGGTATCCATTCCAACAGCCATCTTTGCAGCCCAAGTCACATATTCATGACCGGCAGCTCCGAATGCTTTGCTTACACGTTCATATTCATTCTCAATCTGCACGCAGAAAATAAGTGCAATGATATATAAATAATCAATAAAGTGGACATAATGAAGTTGCACAATATCGCAGTTCGTTACTTCCTACTAGAGCTGAATAGTTTATTTTGCTTTGCAACACAACCAAAAAAAGTTGCTAAAGCGTAAGAGACCACAATTATTTGTACGTCAAAAAGACTTATATGCCAGATAATATAGTGCAACCTGCGGAGAATAGGAGTCAATTTTCCCAAAACGATACCTGAGAGAGGATGATGGGACCACCTTGAGACTCGAACAGATTTTCATTCTTCATCATTCTAACAATTTTCTGGGTAAATTTTTGCGTTGCCAACTGCAATACTGAGAAATGTAAGTACTCCGTAACAAAGCTTAGAATTTAGATGACGGTTGACTAGTTATAGACGCCAACATATTCACAGAGAGAGAGAGAGACCATGAAAGGCTCGTTATCTGTTCTAAAGCTAATGCCCGGAACATACTTCAACCAAACAGGAAACCCCCTGAGGAAAAAAAAAAAAAAAAAACAGTAAAAAGAACTGAATTTGAAGAGCAGAAACCACTAATCACTCGAAAAACGAGATTCTGATTACCCAAAATTCCACTCTGCACAAACATAAGGCCCAATGCGAAGATGCACGTATAGTCCAGCTTTCTGGATCATCTTGATGAACCGAACCAGATCATATCTCCCCTCAAAATTATACTAAAGCCCAAAAATATAAAACAAAAAATCACAACTGATCAATCAATATTGACGAGAAAGTGTATGAAAAATAACACGAGAGTACAAGTAAAGAAAATGAGTAAATCGAAGTACCATGCCAGGAGAAGGTTCGTGAACATTCCAAAACACATAGGTATCAATAGCATCCAAGCCACCATCTTTGGCTTTCTGTATTAGACTTCCCCACATCTGCATATTTTTCGTAATTGAGAAGTGCAACCGAAACTTCACATATCAACCTCATTTTCTTCGATAAATGTGGGGTGGAATGGAGAAAGTATTGTTTAATAACTTAACCTGAGGGGTGCTTCTGGGGTAGTGTATAGAACCAGAAAAGAGAATTCTCCGCTGCCCATTAATGACAAGTGCCTTTCTATCATAGGTGACACTGCTCTGTGCCAGCTGAAGACTCAGAAACAGAACTATACGGAACAAAAACCACTTGGGAGCTGAGCAAGCTTCCATTTCTCTGCAGACGCTCGCTCACACACACACACACACACACCAAGTAATGAGCAGGATGAAATGTGGGAAGAAGATGTTCCTATTCGGTCACCACTCTGCAACAAACAAAAAGTCCATTCCTCCAAACCATTTCGCTGTCTTACGTAAGAAATGTGGCATCCAGAATGTGTGCATCTGTGTGTGTGTGGGAGAGAGAGAGAGAGAGAGAGAGAGAGAGAGAGAGAACGATATGCAACGTGGGAAGAAGAGATTCTGGTCGATATGCAATGTGGGAAGAAGAGATTATAATCTGGTCACCATTCTGCAGCGAACCAGTCTATTTGTGTCGAAACCATTCACAACCACACTCACTATAGCCGATCTGTTTCGCTACATCAGCATAGTGACAGTGACAATGTGGATGAAGGTAATGTGCGTGACACAACTGCAACGGATACATCAAGGCATCACATAGTAAACTGGAAGGGTATAGATAGCGCACAAGCAAATATCATACCCAAAAAAGTATTGTTGACAAAGCTACTTTGCGCAAATAAAGAAAATATCTTTTGGCAGTAAATATGTGTAGTTATTCAAAAAATTAATACTTAATAAATATTATAAAATTCAATTTATGTATCTATTTGTCTATCGTTCTATGTATTAAAACTGGAGAAGGAACTAAAAATAATATAAAAATAAACCCTAAACTAAATTTAGACAAACTACATATTAATTCTATTTAGAACATCAGTGTAAAAATAATTTGATTTTTATTTCAATTCTATTTAGATAAGAACTGTGTCAATTTTAGAGCCTGCCACCATCTCTCTGCAGAAGAGCCGGAGAAAATGGTTCCTTATTATTTAATTTTTTTGAACTTACCGTTACCGGAAACAGATGAGAAATTTAAATATTTTATTGCGTTATCAATCTAGAAATTACTGTGTTCGATAGTGAGAGGTATCGGTCAGCTCTATACAAAAGAAGTCAAAATGATTGATTCTGTGGCTATGGAAAACCATGGCACATGGGATGCCCCAATTGCCTGCTTTTTGGGGAAAAAAAGTCTCTTTATGAGAGCACCAACTTTTTTTTGTTTGACCCTCGCTATCATGCCATATGGGAAGCCATGCCCACATACAAGAGTTTCTTTATAATTTAATTTATACTTAAAATGAATTATCACTATCTTTTGAACTCAATGAAGAAATTATTAAAATTATCGTTTGTAACTCAATTTGAAGCGTAAGTTAGAAATTACGTGCTTATTAAAATATGTCGGTTAAATATAAAATCAAAGCATTACAAGTTTTACAACTCTTTCTTTATATAGTAATTCGACCTATACATGAGAAATAAGTTCCTTGACGTATGTAATCTTAAAAGAATAGATAAATATATATAAAAAGTGATAGTTTAGGGTCAGCGTTACTGCAGAGCAAAAGGATGTGGTAGGGTCTTAAAAATCATCGAGAACAGCCAAAACAGTATAGGGCAACAAAAGAAATGAAGGAAAACGAAAGTAAAATGGAAAAGAAATAGAACCGCATGGATTGTCTCCCGTCGCCGTATTTATAAAATGAAAAATAGTCCAACTATAAAATAATTTTATAAAATTAAAATGTATAAATTATAAAATTATTTTTATTATAAAACAAATCTAATACATCACACTTGAGATTGTAGTTCAATTGGTCATAGCAACGCCCTATCAAGCCGGAAGCGGGTCGAGCCCCTTCAATCCCAACAGATCCAAATTCAATTTTAATAAAAAAATACATCTGCATTTGTTATCCCAACCGTGGAAGCAAATTGAATCCTATACATAAATCAATTAATAAAAGAAATGAAAAATCATATAAACTTGTCAGATTTTTTTCACAAAATCACTTTATACATGTAGTACTTCTATACTAAACAAATTGATATTTCTAAAAACATCTAGTCGTGGCACGATTAAACATGCCATTAGACTAGATATGGTTCTGGAAGTCGCTAATCTCTGCTTGAATACTCGTGCGTATATTATAATAAATTATCACACGCATTATTCGATGGAGAAAACTTTTAAAGCAAGAATTCTCATAGATTGGCACAACAGTAGAATCCCAACTTATTTAAGAATTAATATTCGCATCAGTCGCTATTTGAGATCAGTCAACACACACCCTACAATAAAACTCACTTCCCTCTCATTCTCATTTCATTTTTGTGTCGATCACTGCCTCTCCTCCTTCCCAAGGCCTCTTGTCCATAGCCCATCCTCGGGCGGCGACTGTCGCGAGATGGCGACAGCCGGTTGTAGATTTGGCCCTAAGAGAGAGAAGACCTATGAGGGAGAGAGAAACAGGCTACGTGCGGAGAAGCTATTGGCCTTAGGCTAGGAGAGGAGGATAGGCTCAGTGGTGGTAGTCGGTGGCTACGTTGGGAGACCGAATCGGCGGCAAATGTGAGCCACAACGTGGGTGCGTGGGGTGGGGCGACGAGCGTGCTTGCGTATGGGCCTCAGGCTAGGGGAGGAGGATGGGCTCGGTGGTTGCGGTGGGAAGTCGAATCGGTAGCGGCGATGGCGGATCTGGGCTACGACGAGGACACGAGTGAGGAGAGAAACGGGAAAGACAAAAGAGAAACGGGTGAGAAGAGACAAGGAAAAAAAAAAAAGAATAATAACATATATAGTGTGCTACAGATCAATCGTCAACACTGACTTATCCGTAACACTTCTCCTTATTTAATATTTTCCATATTCCAACCGTTGCACAACAGTAGAATCCAACG
>QEOT01001471.1:1690-31805 GCA_003123785.1 Pterocarya stenoptera
GACTTTGCACTCAAATGGTCTACTCCTAAAAAAGGACAAAAAGGTAAAATTGTGATCGGCTCTGATTAGCCTGGAGATGGGGCATACATACCATAAGGTCTTAGTAGTACCGTAGGAAACCCTTGAGCGAAAAAAATCCAACATCATAACTTTGCAACTTTACACTCAATTGGTTTAGTACTAAGTAAGGGGCAAAGTGGTAAAAATATTACCGGCTCCAATTGGCCCAGGAGTAGGGCATTCATACCATAAGGTCAAGGTAGTACCTAAGGAAGTCCCCGAGAGAAAAACTTCAACCTACAACGCGATGAACGCCCAGAGTCAGCTTCCGCCAGATATACAGAATGCCAAGCTCATTACCATTCAATAAATCCCATCAGTTACACTTACCTTAATGCGCAAATGACTTAAAAAGCTTCCTTGATTCATCATCCCAAGAAGAAATGACTCCTTATATCAGCTATGAGGAGCTTATAAGCAACTTTGCAATTATGCACTCAATTGGTTTACTACTAAGTAAAGGCATAGTAAAAATGTGATTGACTCTAATTGGCCCGAGGATGTGGCACATATGGTCATGGTAGTACCATTGGAAAACCTGGAGAGAAAAAATCCAACCTCTAAGCTCTGCTACTTTGCAATCAATTTGCTTACAATTAAACAAAGGGAAAGTCATAAACATGTGACCAGCTCTGATTGGCATAGGGATGAGGCATACATACCATAAGGACATAGAGTATTATAGGAAGCCCTCGAGAGAAAAACTCCAACCTCATACCTTTGCAAGTTTGCACTCAATTGGTTTACTACTAAGCAAGAGCAAAGTGGCAAAAAGCTAACCGGCTCCAATTAGGCCGGGATGGGGCATTCATACCATATAAGGTCATGTTAGTACCATAGGAAGCCCCCGAGTGAAAAACTTTAACCTCATTACTTTGCAACTTTGCACTTAATTGGTTTACTACTAAGTAAGGACAAAGTGGTCAAAATGTAATCGGTTACGATTGGTCTAATCTGGGGCACACATCAATATGGTCATGGTAGTACGTTAGGAAGCTCCAGAGGAAAACAAATTAATCTCATTACTTTGCAACTTTGCTTTCAATTGATTTACTACTATGCAAAGGTAGAGGAGTAAAAATTTGACCGATTCCGATTGGCCCGAGTTTAGGGCATACATACAATTAGATCATGGTAGTACGATAGGAAGCCTACGAGCGAAAAATTATAATGTCATAACTTTACAATTTTGCACTCAATTGGTTTACTACTAAGTAAGGCAAAGTGTTAAAAATGTGACTGGCAACAATTGGTCCGGGATGGGGCATACATATAATATGGTCATGGTAGTACCATAGAAAGCCTTGGAGAGAAAAACTCAAACCTCATAACTTTGCAACTTTGTACACAATTAGTTTACAACTAAGCAAGGGCAAAGTGGTAAAAATGCGACTAGCTATGATTGGCCTTGGGTGGGGCATACATACAATATGGTCATGGTATTACCATAGGAAACCCCCAAATGAAAATCTCAAACCTCATAACTTTGAAACTTTGAACTTAATTGGTCTACTATGTAATAACAAAGTGGTAAAATTGCCACTGGTTTTGATTGGTTTGGGATGGGGGATACATAACAAAAAATCGTTGTAGTAATTTAGGTGGCCTCCAAGCAAAAAGAATCTAACTTTATAACTTTGCACTCAATGGATTTATTAGTAAGCAATGGGAAAACTGGTAAAAATATGACCAACTCCAATTGGCCCATGAATGGGGCATACATAACCTTAGGGTCATAGTAGTACCACAGGAAGACCCCGAGCGAAAAAATCCAACATCTTATTTTGCATGCAGGGATCAGCTCCGATTGATGCAGGGATCTGGCATACATACCGTAAGGTTATGGTAGTACCATAGGAAACCCTCAAGCAAAAAACTCCAACCTCATAACTTTGCAAGTTTGCACTCAATTGATTTACTATTAAACAAGGGCAGAGTGGTAAAAATGCGACCAACTCTGATTGGCTCGGGGATGGGATATACATACCATATGGTTATGGTAGTACCATAGGTGGCCCCAGAGTGAAATAATCCCAACCTCATAACTCTGCAACTTTGCACTGAATTGATCTACTACTAAGTAAGAGCAAAGTGGTAAAATTGTGACTGACCGACTACGATTGGCTTGGGGATGCGGCATACATACCATAACATCATGGTAGTCCCATAGGTTGCCCTGAGGCGAAAAAATACAACCTCATAACTTTGTAACTTTGCACTCAATTGGTTTATTACTATGTAAGTGGCAAAGTAGTAAAAAGATGACAGGCTCCAATTGGCCCAGGGATGAGGCATACATAGCATAAAGTCAAAGTAATACTATAGTAAGCGTAAAAAATCCAACCTCATAACTTTGAAACTTTGCATTCAATCGGTTTACTACCAAGCAATGGTAATGTGGTAAAATTACCGTGTATATCATAACTTTCAAAATCATTTCCTTCATAAAACATCTTTCAATTTTCATACTTTTTCATTTAACATACTTGTGAGCTTGGGTTCTTGTTCATGTATCATAGCATAACTTTGAGTTCAAGGTCTTTTTTGACTTTTAACATATAAATAGATACCTCACGGCTCCCATATATACCATGTGTTCTTCACTAGTTACCGCATCAACCATTGGCCACTTTAATTAAGGTGGACTACGTCTTACTTTTAATCATTCATATTACATCAGTTCGCTTTTTGCAGTCGTCGTAGGGCACCCACTAGTTTTAGGTGCAACCCTGCTCTGGTATTCTTTTCTTTTAGGAACCATTCGAGAACCGTCGACTATACTTTGTTGACCCAGAGGTTACCATTCCATTTTAGATACTCCTGAATGAATAGAGGAGTTCCACTAGGGCATTTTTCCATATTAACCTTTGGGGTTATGACAAAATTTTTTTAAAAGACTCATTTTCTTTTGAAGGATTTTCACAATACCAATGAATGTGACATGAACTATGAAACTTAGAACTTCCATGGGACACATGCAATGCCGAAACTTAATCATGACCATATAACAAACAATCATGTATATCCTTGTACATTTCGTGTTACAGCTTAAAAATATTAGAACATGCGACCATGTTTTTTTTCATAAATTCTGAGGCATTGAATAACAAGCAAGAAATAAACATTCAAACTTTACATTTAGTGGCCAAAACATATAAACCCTAGCATATCCGAGAATCGGTTTTCAATCATTAAAACTTCAATCACAAAATGTTAATACTTCATCCATGGTCATGGCCGAGACCTAAAAATCTTGAAATATATATTAAACCAACTTTTAATGAATTTAGAATCTTCTAATGCGTTAAATAAGACTTCATAACATGCATTTATAGCCGAAACATACTCATGGAAAGGCAAGTATTTTATAGACTTAATCCTCTAGAGATTCGATCATATAACAAATATCCATGAACATATTAAGAATCAAGCAATCCGAACCCTAAATGTGGCCTCTCATTACATTTTCTTGATGTGAACTAATAACAATAAACCATTTCAATCATTATTGGATAATCATACAAGGAAACGATTATATCACATGAAAAGTATCATTATTTCAAGTATCAACATGTAGCCAAACAACAAATGAGTTCATATGACATATTCATAAAATATCAAAGTACAAGTTAGAGATTTACTTACAAAACCCAGCGTTCAATAAATTAAGCAAGCTGAAAAATATAGTAATAAGGTCATAAGAATTTTCGGTACAATCCTGCTCCAGTATCCTTGTGAAATCCTTAATTTTCGTAAGGAATTATATTTACATTTTGTATGGATGATAATGTGTTTTTGAATTTTTAGTTAAGTGTGTAAGAGCCCATTAGGCTAATTTCTATTTTTATGGGATTTGGATTTTTTAGAATAAGGCTTGTTAGCCCTCAAAAGGAAATAAAAGGACTTAGCCCAAGGGAATAAGCCCATGAAGAGTGTTTTCTTTGGAGAGGCCCAAGTTAGGCCATGGAACAAGGAGAAGGTGCCTCTTGGCAATGGAAGGAGTTTTTGATCTTCGAAAAAAGGCTAAGTTGACACTTGTCAACCATGCATTGGATCTATATGTAAAAAGTGGAAGAAGCAAGAAAAGAGAAGCTAGGGTTTCGGCTTGGAGAAGTGTAGGCACCACTTTTGCAAGCACAAGTCCCCATGGTCACATGTCAAGCTAAGACAAAAAGTAGTTTTGTGAGTTTCAAGATGCGTCATACTAGGGAAGGCAAAAAACATGTTTTAGAAGACTTTTTGAGGAAAAAAGAGGGCATGTGACCGATGGCTACAAGGGGAGAGAGAGAAAAGCAAAAAGCAAAAAGCACCTAGGGAATGACACAAAGTCACCTCAAGTAACATAGGAATTTTAACAAGCCCAAGAGCACACACACTCATGCCACATGTCAACCATGCACACTAGAAAAGTGCTTTGGAAGATTAAGGCTTTGAGAAAATTACATTTTAACCTTTTGGTGCATTGAACCTAGCCATAAGTGGAAGGGCAAAATGGAGAATGGAGGCAAGTGACAGTTTCGGTTTTGGAGAGAGGGGCTACACGACAACATCCTTTGGTCTTCCCTATGCATGTCCCATCTTGAGAGAAAAAATGGGATGCCACTTGTCTTGTAAGCATTGGTTGGTGAAAAACTTAAAAGGATGCTATATAAGGAGGGAACTGAAAATGGGGGAGCCCTTTTTGCCAAAAAGTTTTCCTGTTTCTCCTAGTGCATTTCAGCCACCACTTTTTCCCTCTCTAGTCTTCACTTTCCCACATTTTCTCTCTAGCTAAACACCACCATTTTTGTTTATCACAAAGAAATCACTCACCATTTTCTAGTGGGAGCTCTACACTTAGAGGTAAGAATCATTTCACTTTTTTTTCTTGATGCACACCTAGTTATTTTCGGTTTTAGGGTTTTTCTCACACAACCACCTAATTTCACTCTAGAAACTAGGATTTTCTCTTCATGGAAGACGAAACCGAAATGTTCTTGGTGTTTTGAACACATAAACACGTGATCTAGGGTAGTGCAAGGTTCGGTTTTACTCAAAGGAAAAACTAGGATTTTTAATCTTCAATGGTTTCGGTCCTAGGGTTTTTAGCATGAGAAAATGATTTCGAAAATATCACTACACTCACATTTTTGGAATCTAGGGATTTTGTGAGTTGATTTCTAGTATGTTACATTATATTTTCAGATTTTTGCTAACATTATTGTTGGAATTTTTGTAAGTAAACTTCCAACATATCTTTGATATTATTTGTATATATATTGTAAACTCTTGTATGTTTACTGGCTTGAACGATGTGATTATTTGTTTGACTATGGCTATTCTTTCATGTATGTGTATTCGGCCTATGAGATGCTTTGAATATTTGTATGAAGTTGTGGTTTGAAGCATGATATTCCTTGTTGATATATTCAGCCCTCATATATTAGTACATGAAGTTGTTGCTTAAATCTAGTATTTCTATTAGGGGTGTACAGGAATCGAGTAAACCGACTGGCAACAGATCAGACTGGCCGCCAGAGCACGAAACCGGCTAAAACTGACAGGGAACAGGTCGGCCAGCTATGAAAAATAAGAAGAACCAATCTCTATCGTTTTGGTCCCAGTTTGATCCAGTGAAAAACCGCTGAACCGGCCAACCGGTTCTATCCCTTTCTTTTCATTTTATACCTGTATAAAAACGACATCTTTTCACTCATTTAAGTGGAATGACGTCATTTTGGACCCCAACAGTTGAAAAAAATAAAAGTAAACGGCGTTGTTTGGTCTCAACCAGATACCAAATGGCGCCGTTTCTTGATTAGGTTAAGAATCCCCCTTTTTCCCCCTTTCATTCTTGAATCTCATCTCTTACAGTTACGTCGTCTCTCTTTTTCTCTCCCTCTCCCTCTCTATCTCAGATTCTCTCATCTCCCTCAATCTCAGCACTCGTTCTCTCTCTCTCTCTCTCACAGGCTTTCCGATGCCATCGAATCATCGATCAATTGTCGGTTTCATTGGGTTTTTCTCATCTCAGCTCCATCCATTTGCGCTTTACAAGTGTTTGAGTCTTTGATATTTGTTGTAATATTTCATAGTTGTTGTGATATTTCATATTTTTTGTGAATCTGTGATGGGCATTCGAGTGTTTGTAATTTTGTTTGCGCCACCGACGACGCCGGCGAATCGACTGGAGTTACGCAGAGACCGATGTAGACAGTTTTCTGCCCTTTCATCAGCTGGTTTCAGTCAAGATTCACACCATTTCCAAATATCGGTGTTGTTTCAGTTTTGAACCAAAACCGAAATCGACCCTTCGGTTTTCACCCCTAATTTCTATGATGCTATTTTTGGCTATGATTAAAAGTGATGAGATACAATATCTTGTGATGTATGATTAAGCAAAGTTTTTAAATATGATGTATGTTAGTTTCAGTTTTGCCATGTATATTGGTTTCCATGTTTCTTTGGACGTAAGATCTAATGGGTGCATGATGTTATGAGTTAGAATGATGAAAATACATAGTTTGGAAGGTCTAGATGAATCGGACAAGGCCATCTTTTGGGTTATAAACATCCGTTTTGATGGTTTGATGAAAGAATCGAATATGTTTGCATGAAATTATCTTTGTTTACATATTCTAATATTTTCAAGCTATGATATGAGATGCATGCTATGAAATGAGCTATCTTATTCGGCTTTACATGTTACATGAACAAGAATTATGTTTTTGTCATGAGTCCATGTCACATGTCTCATGTATTTGTGACTCGCTAAAAAATGAGCAGTACAAAGGCTCTCTCAAGTGCAAGAGGGTGTCGTGTAATAATAAGGAATAAAACTCCTAGATCATCTCCTCAGGAAAAGTTGCTTAAAATCAAACTTGTTTGAAATAGTGAAAATATTTATAATGAGAAAATAAGAATAAAAGTGGTGATATGTGTAATAAATGGAAAAGTGCAACGGAAATGAAAAGAATACTAGTCATGGACTAGATTCCTATTTCTAGATTCTTGAGTATAGTTGTAACGACCCGATCTAATACTATTAGGGATAAATTATGGATAATCTCCTTGGACCTAAATTAAGTTAATTGGCTAATAATTATAGAAAAGCCCAATTGATAAGAATTTTGTCATGAGCAAACCAATTCCTATAGAAATTGTAAAGTATTCCCGAAGGTGGTATCGATGAAAGGAATGAATAGGTTTGGACCATGCCCACAAATCACAATTGGGGGAAATGGTATAGGTGGCTTGATGGGCAAAATGGCATGGTTTAACTAGTTTCATGTCCTATGTGGCCATTGTGGAAAGCCTGGGTCAACACATGAGCGAGCTAGCTATTATATGAGCAAAATCTCTATTTCAAGCATGGTTTTTTGTAGGTTGAACATACAGTTGAAGTGAGTCCCACAATGATTAGAAAATAGTTGTGTTCTAACTCTTTAACTATAATGGATCCCACAATTAGTACATTGACAAACCTCATCGAAAAAGGCATATAAAACTCAATGTACCATATTTAGCCTTTTATACACAATCTAACTGAGTGTTACGTAAAACTAACTTCAGTACCTAAGTAGGTAAATAACCAAATGTCTAACTAGACTCTTGACTACATAACATCCAGCTCAACATACATAAAATATTACTGCATCCTTAATACTCCCATCAAGATGGAGAGTACAAAACATGGAAACATATTTTTGGACTCTAAACTATGGAAAGAAGAAATACCAAGTGGCTTAGTTAGTGTATATGCTAATTGATAAGCAGAAGGAACTTGCATAATCTTGATAATGCCAGCTTGCAAATTCTCTCGAACTAAATGACAATCAATCTCAATATACTTTCTATGCTTATGAAAGATAGGGTTGGCAACACTTTGTAAAGCTGCATTGTTGTCACAAAAAAGAGGAGCAACCTTTGGATGAAGAACCTGGAAGTCATAAATAAATAGAGCATCTATGCCGTCTCACAATTAGTGTAGGCCAT
Organism: Pterocarya stenoptera; assembly: GCA_003123785.1. NCBI lineage: Eukaryota > Viridiplantae > Streptophyta > Magnoliopsida > Fagales > Juglandaceae > Pterocarya > Pterocarya stenoptera. The sequence goes on from QEOT01001471.1 coordinate 9,725, forward strand.
AGATAGATATTCCACTTTGGTAGAATATTAGGATATTAAGTGATCAAATAATAATATCAATAGTTCACCCAAACAACAAAAAAGGCATATAAAACTAAAATTTTATAGAATTTGAAAATAGAGTTTGTGAGGGCCCACCGTCCCAAGGGGACAGATCACCAATGGAGTCGAGAGGAAGGAAATATGAGGGACACTCCATTGGTGTAGTGATTGAGCTGCATTATTGCATATCTTCTGTATCTAGAATCAATATATTTTTAATTATTTAATTATTGGTTTTAGATGAAAAAATGGTTAAGAGGCATAAATTCAAGTTATGATTTAAATTGATTAATTGCATAGTTTGTGCTTGATTTTAAAACTTGTGATTTAATTTGATAATGTTCTTTCACATGCACAACACACCTTTAATATTTTACTCTTCATTTTTTGTCTAGTTTTATTTTTATTTTTATTTAATTATTTATTTTCTTGTTTGTTTTGTAGCAACCAAAGCCAACATGCTCTTCCACAGAGCACCACTCTTCCACAGTAGCACCATTGTGAGCCTCTTTCACCAGCCCAAGCAGTACTGCTGTAAACCACCAAATGAGTGCTGCCATGAAATGACCACCACATTGCAACCTCCTCCCTCTGCCCAGCCTCCATGCATGCACCGCTGCGCACGTCACCCAAAACCATCATGCGTTAACCTACACCAGCATGAAGCCACGGTGCACCTCCTCCCTCTGCAGCGTCCCACACACAACAGCCGCTACCACCTTGCGGCAGCACCACTCACGGTCTCAGACTAAGAGGACGGCGCCAATGCCCAGCTAGAAACACCACCAACTCCTCCACTTCGTAGCCCTTCACGTTTGCTATCTCTACCTTTCGGCTCTCTCTCTCTCTCTCTCTCTCTCTCCCATTACAAAGCAAGCAAAGAAATAAAAATAAGTTAAGCATATTTTGCTTTCTGTAGGAACGGAAGACATAAAGAAGCAATCGCGCTTAGGAGAAGCATCCAACAGGCACGCATGTTAGCCAACTCATGAAGAGCAAATTGGTGGGAACCATTCGGAGAACCAGGAAATAAAATAAAAAAAGAACAAATGCCACTACTCATGCAAGGATTAAAAAATAAAAAAAAGCAAAAGAAAGAGGCACATGGCCAGCGACGCAAGATGGAAGAAAAAAAAAACAAAGAAACAACTCAGATGGAAAGAAAGAAAAATAAAAGGGAAACTTTCGACTAGGGGGAACATACGCATATGGACTCTGCACGAAGAAAGGTTGGACACCGAATTTATAGAATAAATTCTATGATTATTCGGAGAGGAGAACATCAACGATGAATTGAGAATGATAAAATAAAAGAGTTTTAGTAATTGAAAATTAAATACATAAATCAAAAATAAATTACAAATACTATCTAATGTGCAAGTTCATCCCTAGTCTTACTTGAGAATTTAGTTACCCATAAATATAATGGACAACAAAAATCTCAAGAGAAAGGCAAAGCAAACGGTGGCCATGACAATTAAATTCCTCTCTCTTTTTTCTTTTCAGATATACTTATATAGAGTATGATAGAAACCCTAATATCTTCATGATTCCCGCCTTGAAAAATCGCCTAAATATTAGGACTTATCTTGACAGCCACGTATGCACTTCAAGAATTCAAATTTGGTAATTCTTATTAGAGACAAAGTCGTAGCCCTTTAAGTTATCTTTCCAACACATTTAGAATTGTATCAATCCGATATGTGAGTACAAAGTTACGTTCAAAATACTAAAGTATATCTAAACTATCTCCTAGAGCATGTTGGACTCTAACTATTTCTCTTGATCCGAATTACCCTTAAACCCCATCACTATCCTCATTTGAAGAGTCTTACACTCAATGAAAGTTCTTAGGTTGTTCCAACTCTTGCCCATTTGAAAGTCCTTTGAATTTGACTGGGTTTTGACTTACTCTTTTATAGTCCCTGAAATTAAATATAAAAATTTGCTTAGGAGTATCTCAAAGTAAATAGAAACTCAGTTCAAGAATACACATTAATTCTTATAATTTCTTTTCATATTTTAGCGTTATAGTCCAATAATAAAGTATTTAGAGTGCACTTTCGTACACTCATCACACCCCCCAACTTACTCATTGCTAGTCCCTAGCAATTTTCATACCAAAACAACGAAATAGACCAAAGAAAATCACAAAAAAAAGGCCACCAAGTAACACTTTCCAGATTCACATATCAAAGTAATCTTAGGAATTCAATAACTCTATCACAAGCAATCCACCTATAACAATCCACAGACTATGTGTGTGTGTTCTAAGCTATATCCATCTAACCAGAAGCCCTGACACATGCAATAACAAGAACATCTCAAGAAAAAGGTTCAACTTCATAACTCACGGGTATAAAAGTGTTTCGTGTGAGGATTCTCTCTATGAAGTTGACAATAGGTGTACACACACTCTCATGGAGAATTAGACAATTATGTACAAACAACAAACAAACATTGATCTTATGATAGGAACACTAACAAATGAGACTTCCACCACTCTTTCCAAAAGCTTACTTAGGATTAAAACGATCAATACAAAAGGTTGTAACGTGGCTTAGGTTTGGGGCTATATGAAAAAAAGGATTAAAAAAACTTTCAAGTACATGCAAAGGGAATCTTATTAAACCTCTCAATAAACCACATTTCTCACCTGATGTACTCTCCAACTTTTCAAATCATCGAATAATGCCTCTTTTTCTCTTTTTTTTTGTCCTTTTTTTTCATTTTTTTTAAAATTTGGTGAACAATTATATATATCACCCTGGTATTTTGCTATTTTTATCCAGCCTGGGTATTTTTGCCTTTGAAACTCACTAACTTGATCACCTTGTAACTCATGTTCTTCACCTTTCTCTCTCCTTTTTTTTTCTTTTTAATTGAGAAGAAAAATAAATTTCACGTATAGTACACACTTGGAAGTAACAACGGTAGGAAAAATCAGTGTATAGGTTATACTCCAATGTGGAGAGGTATGGATGATGTGGGCATATGAAAACAAAAAGTTACATGTGTTTATTGGCTCAAAGTTGGCTGCTAAGGGTCTATGATGGAAAGGGTTAGCTTGAAAGGCTCAAACATTGATCCTAAGTTGACCTTCGTCATATCCAAGTATATCCACCATCTTACCACAAACCATGTAATGATATTCTCAAAAGAAGTATCCAATTCAACAGATCAATGAACGCTTATCACAATTTACTGCATTTGTAGGCTTTCAATTCTCTCCAAAACGCACATTAATACTTAAGCAAAAGAGTTCTCTAGTTACATGTATCAAACCACCATCTTACTACAAAGCTTGGATGAGTGCATTAGGGATTCTGTGAATGCTTCAGTAAAAAATGATTATAATGGGTTTGGTGAATTCACAAAGATGACTATGAATGAGAATGAGTACAAATGTGAAAATGATGCACGTGTGATGCAAATTAAAAAAAATTTGACACATGAAAATATGCCACAGAGTTTCAACAAGCATTTTAAACACTGAATTTGCACCATACCCAATTTAAATGAAACACTGTCCTCAATGTTTAAGAATCAAATTTGAATGGAGAGTAACCAAAAAGGGAAGAATACACCTGATGAGTGACGTGAGTAGCTTGCTAAGCACAAAAGATGGTAACCTGAAATGACAAAATGAAACTAACCTATAAACAAAAACAAAAATAACAATAGCAAACAAAAATGAAAAGAGAGAAAATAAGAGAGAACAAAAATAAAACAAAACAAATAAAACAAATAAAAAAAAAATACCTACGTAGTGTAGTCAGGGTTGATAGACCAGATCCACAAGTGGAATGTTTTCTACTTCCGGAACTTGCCCATCAATTAATACTTTAAGGCGTTGACCATTTACTTTAAAGATCCGACCATCCTTAGGATCCTCTATTTCTACCGCTCGATTTGAAAAAAAAAATCTTCACTATAAAAGGACCGGTCCACCTAGATTGAAATTTTCCTGGGTGCTTATGGAGTCTAGAATCATATAAGAACACTCTATCATTAGGCTTAAACTCTTTTTCAAAATATTGTTATCATGAAATCCTTCATTTTAGCCTTATAGATTCTAGAGTTCTCATAAGTATCATTTCTCAACTCCTCTAACTCGGTTAACTGAAATTTCTTAAACTTACCTGCATTCAATTTCGAAGAAATACTAATAGGAGAAGTGACACTTGGGGCGACAAATGTATGCTTAAGACCTGAAGGCAGTGGCTTCAATTCCAATTTGGGACTATCCATGCTTGAAGGAATCTGATTTTCACTTTTCTTAGACAGCTCCTCAAATTTTGGTTGCAAAATATGTGGGCCATAATCTTGAAGTTCATCAAAAATAGCACAAACATCAACAATATCAGATGAATCATTCATAGTATCAAACTCAGAATTAACAAGGAAATATTCAAAAGAATCAGAATCATGAGTTGTATGAACTCCCTTGTCTATGAGCGCGTTAATCATGTATGCTTGTTGGCACTCATCATCCTCCCCAGGTTGCTTACTGATGTGAAATATGTTGACCTCCATGGTCATATTTTCAAAAGATAGTTTCATCAACCCATTTGTGCAGTTTATAAGTGCATTAGCTGTAACAAGGAAATGTCTACCTAATATGAGAGGAATTTTAGAGTTAGACTCAACAACCGATTGAGTATCCAAATTAAAAAATCAACAAGGTAGTAAAATTTGTCAATTTGGATCAAAACATCCTCAACTATCCCTCTTGGTTTCTTAACTGAACGGTCAGCCAATTGAAGTACAACTGAAGTGGGCTTAATTTCACCCAAACCAAGTTGCAAATAAATGGAATAAGGCATTAGATTCAAGCTAGCTCCTAAATTTAGCAAAGTTTGCCCAAACTCACGATCTCCAATGTTGCATGCAATGGTTGGACAATCGGGATCCTTGTACTTGGAAGGAATCCGTTATTCAATTAGAGCAGTAACTTGCTCTGTTAGGAGCGCTGTCTTCTTCACATGGTGCTTCCTCTTAACTGTACACAAATCCTTGAGAACTTTTGCATAAGTAGGCACTTGTTTAATCACATGCAAAAGAGGAAGATTGATTTTTACTTACCTTAGATTCTCTAGGATTTCATTGTTTGGATCTAGAGTTCGCTTGCTTGATTTTAAAGCTTGAGGGAATAGTACTTTGACAGGACTCTTTGTCACCTCAGGTTCCTTAGGCAGTTCGGCATCACTACTATCTTAAACCTTTTTCACATTTTCTGATTTGTTCGTTGTTAGGATATGTAATGACTTACCACTTCGTGTCAGAATGGCATTCACCTCTTTCAAAAATTTTTTCGCCACGTGTTGACCGTGGTGTGAGGATTGAGCTTGAGAAGTGAACTTACCTCGCTCATTCACACTCAATGAGCTTATCAATTGGACACTTGGCTCTTTATCTCCTTATTTTCTTCCATGACCTGCGTAATCAAAGATTCAAACTTTTGGTTAGTCTTACTCTGTGCTTCAATAAACGCATGCAAAGTGTATTCTAAAGGACTCCTAGAAGATGAAGGCATCATATGGTGCAGGATATGATCTAGGGGGTTGTGCAGGCTGCTGGTTTTCAGACTTCCAGCTAAAATTGGGATGATTGTGCCACCCCGGATTATAGGTATCAGAGTAATGTGTAAAATGCTTATTGTACATACCCAAGGCATTATATGGTTCCTCGTACAGCCCTCTCATCTCAGCAAGTGTGTGACACTCTTGGACGAGGTGATCTACCCCGCCACACACAAAACATGGTCCAAAAGACTCTGCATGATTTGCTACATGTGTTAGCTTTAAGTCCTTATTCTTTAATACATCTAGCTCCCTAATGAGCATCTCAACCTTTGCCTTTAAGTTATCCTCTTCCCTGAGATGGTAAATTCCACCACCGTTTGGGTTTCTTGTAGGTCGTGATCTATTTGTGCTCTCAGTAGCACTAGGTCCAGTCCAAGTGTGAGCTTTTTCAGCAAACTCATTGATGAGTGTACGAAAATGCATTCTAAATACCCTATTATTGGACTATAATACTAAAATATGAATAGGAATTAATGTATATTTTTGAATTGAGTTTCTATTTATTTTGAGATACTTTTAAGCAGATTTTTATGTTTAATTTCAGGGACTATAAAAGATTAAGTCAAAACCCAGTCAAATTTAAAGGACTTTCAAATGGGCAAGAGTTGGAACAACCTAAGAACTTTCAATGAGTGTAGGACTCTTCAAATAAGGATAATGATGTGGTTTAAGAGTAATTCGGATCAAGAGAAATAGTCAGAGTCCAATATGCTCTAGGAGATAGTCTAGATATACTTTAGTATTTTGAACGTAACTTTCTACTAACATATCGGATTGATACACTTCCAGATGTGTTGGAAAGCTAACTTAAAGGGCTACGACTTTGTCTCTAATAAGAATAACCAAATTTGAATTCTTGAAGTGCATACGTGGCTGTCAAGATAAGTCCTAATATTTAGGCGATTTTTCTAGGCGAGAATCATAAAGATATTAGGGTGTCTTTCCTACCCTATATAAGGATATCGTTAAGAGGCTGAAGAGGAGAAGAAGGGAGGAATTTAATTGTCATGGCCGCCGTTTGCTTTACCTTTCTCTTGAGATTTTTGTTGTCCATTATATTTATGGGTAACTAAATTCTCAAGTAGGACTAGGGATGAACTTGCACATTAGATGGTATTTGTAATTTATTTTTGATTTATGTATTTGATTTTCAATTACTAAAACTCTTTTGTTTTATCATTCTCAATTCATTGTTGATGTTATCTTCTCCGAATAATCATAGAATTTATTTTATTTATGGATTCAGTCATGCTTTTTCTATTGAATGGATTAGTTCTTTGATTATGTTTGGATTAATTATTTATCTATATTGATTTAATTCTTTGCTGCAATATCGCTCTCAAAGTATATCGTCGTCATAGGATTTTCTCAATAGTGATAATAATTTACGTATTCTAAAAGTGGTGAATGATTTTTCAAATGGTTATATTTGCTTTAATCTTGGTTTATAAATCTATATCTTCTGATTGGAAATTTTGAGAATTAAGTTTCCAATTGAGTTATCCAATGAATCAAGAATAATTAAAATATCAGATTTGTGCAAGAGATTCTTGATACTCTACTGTTTGTCAAATTGAGTACTTTTTTCGTTAATCACTTTGCTTCTCTTTAATTTACATTTAAAATTAATCTTTGTTCTCTATTAATCATTTGATATTTTTCCTTAATTTTTTTGTTCTTTCTACTATTCTTTTAATTTGTCTCTCTGTGGAATCGACATTTTAAAGCTTTGCTACAACTATCACGTTATTCTTTGGGTGTAATCAAATTTTGACGCCATTGCCTGAAAGATGGTAAAAGAATTGCTAGATTGTTTTTCTTTTCAGCAGTTTGTAAAGGCGGTAATTTCGTTCCTTCTTTTTTGCTTGCTGTATATTTTTTTTTCTCTTTTGATTATTTTGTTACATTGCATGCACAGATATGGAGACGCTTTGGATAGATTTGCTTGTAGGCCTATACTAGAGTCAGGATCAAACTTTTTAAATCCTTTATTTGATAATCCATCTAGTCCTGAAGAAATGAGTGAACACGAAGATTAACCCACTAGAACTCTTCAGGATTACCTGCACCCTACACGCACAGTCATACCATCATGCATCATGTTTCCAGCTAATACTTGCCAACTGGATTTTAAAACAGGGATGATATAGTTACTCCCTACTTTTTATGGCTTGGAAAATGAAAATCCATATGTGCACATTAGGGAGTTTGAGGAATTAGTTACGACTTTTCATAATCATAATGCAACTGATGACATTGTGAGATTTAAGTTCTTTCCTTTCTCTTTGAAGGATAGAGTTAAGAGTTGGCTATACTCACTAAGACGCTGATCTATTGGGTCATGGTGTGAGATGACTCAAATCTTCTTTAATAAATACTTTCCCCAACATAAGACCAACGCTTTAAAAAGGTAAATCTCCACTTTTGCACAAAAGGATAGTGAGACTTTGTATCAGTCTTGGGAGAGATTTAAGGAATTGTTGAGTATGTGTCATCACCATGGGTATGAGAATTGGCGCCTAGTGAGCTATTTTTATGAGGGACTTATATATAGAGAGCGCCAATTTATGGAGATGATGTGTAATGGCGAGTTCTTACAGAAAGATCATAATGAGGCCATAGAATACATCAATGAGCTTGTTGAAAAAGCTCACACTTGGACTGGACCTAGTGCTACTGAGAGCATAAATAGGTCACGACCTGCAGGAAACCCAAATGGTGGTGGAATTTACCATCTCAGGGAGGAAGATAGCCAAAACACTAAGGTTGAGATGCTCACTAGGGAGCTAGAGGTATTAAAGACTAAGGCCTTAAAGTTAACACACATGGCTAATTATGCAGAGTCTTTTGGACCATGTTTTGTGTATGGCGGGCTAGATCACCTCGTCCAAGAGTGTCACACACTTGCTGAGATGAGAGGATTGTACGAGGAACAATGTAATGCCTTGGGTATGTACAAGAAGCCTTTTACACCTTACTCTGATACCTATAATCCGGGGTGGCACAATCACCCCAATTTTATCTGGAAGTCTGAAAACCAGCAGCTTGCACAACCCCTTAGATCATATCCTGTACCATATCGTGCACCTTCATCTTCTAGGAGTCCTTTAGAAGACACTTTGCATGCTTTTATTGAAGCACAGGGTAAGACTAACCAAAAGTTTGAATCTTTGATTATGCAGGTTATAGAAGAAAATAATGAGATAAAGAGCCAAGTGTCCAAATTGATAAGCTCATTGAGTGTGAATGAGTGAGGTAAGTTACCTTCTCAAGCTTAGTCCTCACACCACGGTCAACACATAGCGCAAGAGAATTTGAAGGAGGTGAATGTCATTCTGACACGAAGTGGTAAGTCATTACACATCTCAACAACGAACAAATCAAAGGATGTGGAAAATGATCAAGATAGTAGTGATGCCGAGCTGCCTAAGGAACTTGTGGTGACAAAGAGTCCTATTAAGGTACCATTCTCTCAAGTTTTAAAATCAAGCAAGCGAACTTTAGATCCAAACAATGAAATCCTAGATAATCTAAGGCAGGTAAAAATCAATCTTCCTCTTTTGCATGTGATTAAACAAGTGCCTACTTATGTAAAAGTTCTCAAGGATTTGTGTACAGTTAAGAGGAAGCACCATGTGAAGAAGACAACATTCCTGACAGGGCAAGTTAGTGCTCTAATTGAGCAACGGATTCCTCCCAAGTACAAGGATCCTGGTTGTCCAACCATTGCATGCAACATTGGAGGTCATGAGTTTGGGCAAGCTTTGCTAGATTTAGGAGCTAGCTTGAATCTAATGCCTTATTCCATTTATTTGCAGCTTGGTTTGGGTGAAATTAAACCCACTTCTGTTGTGCTTCAATTAGCTGGCCGTTCAGTTAAGAAACCAAGAGGGATAGTTGAGGATGTTTTGATCCAAATTGACAAGTTTTACTACTCCGTTGATTTTTTAATTTTGGATACTCAATTGGTTGTTGAGTCTGACTCTAAGATTCCTCTCATATTAAGTAGACATTTTATTGCTACAGCTAATGCAATTATAAACTGCAAGATTGGGTTGATGAAACTATCTTTTGGAAACATGACCATGGAGGTCAACATATTTCACATCACTAAGCAGCCTGAGGATGATGATGAGTGCCAACAAACATACATGATTGACGCACTCATAGACAAGGGAGTTCATACAACTCATGATTCTAATTAACTTGAATATTTTCTTGTAAATTCTGAGTTTGATACTATGAATGATTCATCTGATGTTGTTGATGTTTGTGCTATTTTTGATGAACTTCAGGATTATGGCCCACATATTTTGCAACCAAAATTTGAGGAGCTGTCTAAGAAAAGTGAAAATCAGATTCCTTCAAGCATGGATAGTCCCAAATTGGAATTGAAGCCACTGCCCTTAGGTCTTAGGCTTGGTTTGGGTAGTGAAAGTATCTGAGAATGTTTGTGAATAGTAGTGAAAAAGTAATAATAGAATATTAAATAGTAATAAAAAGTAGGTGAAAAGTAATGAATAGTAGAAAAAGTAAGTAAAAAGTAATAATAAAGTAAAGAATAGTAGTGAGAGTGTTTGAGAGTACCTCAGGTACTCCCGGTACCCAAACTAACCCTTAAGCATGCATTTGTCGCCCCAGGTGACACTTCTCCTATTAGTATTTCTTCGAAATTGAATGCGGGTAAACTTAAGAAATTTCAGTTAACCGAGTTAGAGGAGTTGAGAAATGATGCTTATGAGAACTCCAGAATCTATAAGGCTGAAATGAAAGCGTTTCATGATAAAAATATTTTGAGAAAAACATTTAAGGCTAATGATAGAGTGTTCTTATATGATTTTAGACACTATAAGTACCTAGAAAAACCTCGGTCTAGGTGGACCGGCCGCTTTGTCATGAAGCATGTTTTTGAAAATGGGGCTGTAGAAATAAAGGATCCTAAGGATGGTCGGATATTTAAAATAAATGGTCAACGCCTTAAAGTATTAATTGATAGGCAAGTTCCGGAAGTGGAAGGCATTCTACTTGTAGATCCGGTCTATCACCCTTGACCACACCACGTAGGTATGTTTTCTTTTTTTCTTTATTTGTTTTGTTTTCTCTTATTTTCTCTCTTTTCCTTTTTGTTTGCTGTTGTTTTCTTTATTTTTGTTTGCAGGCTAATTTCATTTTCTCATTTCAGGCTATCATCTTTGGTACTTAGCAAGCTACTCACGTCACTCATCAGGTGTATTCTACTCTTTTTAGTTACTCCCCATTCAAATTTGATTCCTAAACATTGAGGACAATGTTTCATTTAAGTTGGGGGGTGGTGGTGCAAATTCAGTATTTAAAATGCTTATTGGAACTCTGTAGCATCTTTTCATGTGTCAATTTTTTTTTTTAATTTGCATCACATGTGCATCATTTTCACATGTGTACTCATTCTCATTCATAGTTATCTTCGTGAATTCACCAAACCCACCATAATCATTTTTGCTGAAGCATTCACAAAACCTCTAATGCACTTATCCAAGCTTTGTGGTAAGATAGTGGTTTGACACATGTAACTAGAGAACTCTTTTGCTTAAGCATTCATGTGAGTTTTGGAGAGGATTGAGAGCCAACAAATGCTGTAAATTGTGATAAGCATTCATTGATCTATTAAATTGGGCACTTCTTGTGAGAATATTATTACATGGTTTGTGGTAAGATGGTGGATATACTTAGGATCAACGTTTGAGCCTTTCAAGCTAACCCTTACCATCAAAGACCCATAGTAGCCAACTTTGAGCCAATAAACACATGTAGCTTTTTGTTTTCGTATGCCCACATCATCCATACCTCTCCACATTGGAGTATAACCTATACACTGATTTTTCCTACCCTTGTTACTTCCAAGTGTGTACTAGATGTGGAATTTTTATCTTTTCTATAGAAAAATAAAATGAGAGAGAGAAAGGGGAAGAACATGAGTTACAAGGTGTTCAAGTGAGTGAGTTTCAAAGGTAAAAATACCAAGGTTGGGTAAAAATAGCAAAATACCAGGGTGACATACATAATTGTTCACCAAGTTAAAAATAATTATAAAAAAAAAAGAATTAGAAAAAAGAAAGAGAAAAAGAGGCATTATTCGATGATTTGAAAAGTTGGAGAGTACATCAAGTCAGAAATGTGGTTTAGTGAGAGGTTTAATAAGATTCCCTTTGTATGTACTTGGAAGTTTTTGAATCATTTTCATCCTTTTTTTTTATATAACCCTGAACCCAAGTCACGTTACAACCTTTTGTGTTGACCGTTCTGATCCTAAGTAAGGTTTTGGAATGAGTGGTGGAAGTCTCATTTATTAGTGTTCCTATCATAAGATCAATGTTTGCTTGTTGCTTGTACATAATTGCCTAATTTCCCATGAGAGTGTGTGTACACCCATTGTTAGCTCCATAGAGAGAATCCTCACATGAAACACTTTTATACCTATGAGTTATGGAGTTGAACCTTTCGCTTGAGATATTCTTAATGTTGCATGTGTCAGAGCTTCTGGTTAGATGGATATAGTTTGGAAAATATACACACTCTGTGGATTGCTTGTGATAGGGTTATTGAATTCCTACGATTGTTTTGATATGTGAATTTGGAAAGTGTGACTTGATGGCCTTTATGTGTGATTTTATTTGATCTATCTCGTAGTTTTCGCATGAAAATTTCTAGGGACTAGCAATGAATAAGTTGGGGGGTGTGATGAGTGTACGAAAGTGCACTCTAAATACCCTATTATTGGACTATAATGCTAGAATAAAAATTATAGAAATTAATGTGTATTCTTGAATTGAGTTTCAATTTATTTTGAGATACTCCTAAGCAGATTTTTATGTTTAATTTCAGGGATTATAAAATATTAAGTCAAAACCCAGTCAGGGACTCTTCAAATAAGAATAATGATAGGGTTTAAGAGTAATTCGGATTAAGAGAAATAGTCAGAGTCCAACATGCTCTAGAAGACTGTCTGGATATACTTTATTATTTCAAACATAACTTTCTACTCACATATCGGATGGATTCGATTCTATATGCATTCGAAAGCTAACTTAAAGGGCTACGACTTTGTCTCTAATAAAAATTTTCAAATTCAAATTCCTGAAATGCATACGTGGCTGCTAAGATAAGTCCTAACATTTAGGCAATTTTTCTAGGCGAGAATCATGAAGATATTAGGGTTTCTTTCCCATCCTATATAGAGAATATCATTAGGAGGCTGAAGAGGAGAAGGATGGAGGAATTTAATTGTCATGGCCACCGTTTGCTTTACCTTTCTTTTGATATTTTTGTTGTCCATTATATTTATGGGTAACTAAATTTTCAAGTAGNGATATTAGGGTTTCTTTCCCACCCTATATAAAGATATCATTAGGAGGCTGAAGAGGAGAAGGATGGAGGAATTTAATTGTCATGGCCACCGTTTGCTTTACCTTTCTTTTGATATTTTTGTTGTCCATTATATTTATGGGTAACTAAATTTTCAAGTAGGGTTAGGGATGAACTTACACATTAGATGGTATTTGTAATTTATTTTTTATTTATGTATTTGATTTTCAATTACTAAAACTCTTTTGTTTTATCATTCTCAATTCATCGTTGATGTTCTCTTCTCCTAATAATCATAGAATTTGTTCTGTTTATGGATTCCGTCATGCTTTTTCTATTGAATGGATTAGTTCTTTGATTATGTTTGGATCAATTATTTATCTATATTGATTTAATTCTTTGCTACAATATCGCTTTCAAAGTATATTGTCGTCGTAAGATTTTCTCAATAGTGATAATAATTTACGTATTTTAAAAGTGGTGAATGATTTTTCAAAGGGTTATATTTGTTTTAATCTTGGTTTATAAATCTATATCTTCCGATTAGAAGTTTTGGGAATTGAGTTTCCAATTGAGTTATCCAATGAATCAAGAATAATTAAAATACAGGATTTGTGTAAGGGATTCCTGATGCTCTACTGTTTTTCAAATTGAGTACTTTTTTCGTTAATCACTTTGCTTCACTTTAATTTATATTTAAAATTAATCTTTGTTCTCTATTAATCATTTGATATTTTTCCTTAGTTTTTTTGTACTTTCTACTATTCTTTTAATTTGTCTCTCTGTAAAATCGACACCCCAAAGTTTTGCTACAATTACCGTGTTATTCTTTTAGCGTAATCACTCATTGAGGTATTCTATGGCCTCATCAGGATCTTTCTGTAAGAACTCACCATTACAAATCATCTCCACAAATTATCGCTCTCTATATGTAAGTCCCTCGTAAAAATAACTCACTAAGCGCCAATTCTCATACTCATGGTGAGGACGCATACTCAACAACTCCTTAAATCTCTCCCAAGACTGATACAAAGTCTCACTATCCTTTTATGTAAAGGTGGAGATTTGCCTTTTTAAAGCATTGGTCTTATATGTTGGGGAAATTATTTATTAAAGAAGACTTTAGTCATCTCACTCCATGACCCAATAGATTGAGGTCTCAGTGAGTATAGCCAACTCTTAACTCTATCCTTTAAAAAGAAAGAAAAGAACTTAAGTCTCACAATGTCATCAGTTGCATTAGGACTATGAAAAGTCGAAACTACTTCCTCAAACTCCCTGATTTGCACATATGGATTTTCATTTTTCACACCATGAAAAGAAGGGAGTAACTGTATCATCCCTGTTTTAAAATCCAGTTGGCGAGTATTAGCTGAAAACATGATGCATGATGGTGTGACTATGCGTGTAGGGTGGAGGTAATCCTGAAGAGTTCTAGTGGGTTCATCTTCGTGTTCACTCATTTCGTCAGGACTAGATGGATTGTCAAATAAAGAATTTAAAAAGTTTGATCTTCACTCTAGCACATGCCTATAAGCAAATCTATCCAAAGCGTCTCTATATCTGTGCATGTAAGGTAACAAATAATCAAAAGAAAAAAAAAATACAGCAAGCAAAAAGGAGGAACGAAGTTACCACTTTTACAAACTGCTAAAAAAAAAGCAATCTAGCAATTCTTTTACAGTCTCCCCGGCAACGGCGCCAAAATTTGATTATACCCAAAGAATAACGCGGTAGTTGTAGCAAAGTTTTGCGGTGTCGATTCTACAGAGAGACAAATTAAAAGAATAGTAGAAGGAACAAAGAAACTAAGGAAAAATATCAAATGATTAATGGAGAATAAAGATTAATTTTAAATGTAAATTAAAGTGAAGCAAAATGATTAACGGGAAAAGTACTCAATTTGACAAACAGTAGAGCGTCAGGAATCCCTTGCACAAATTCGGTATTTTAATTATTTTTTATTAATTTGATAACTTAATTCCCAAAATTTCCAATCGAAAGATATAGCTTTATAAACCAAGATTAAACCAAATATAACCTTTGAAAAATCATTCACCACTTTTAAAATACGTAAATTATTATCACTATTGAGAAAATCCTACGGCGATAATATACTTTGAGAGCGATATTGCAGCAAAGAATTAAATCAATATAGATAAATAATTGATCCAAACATAATCAAAGAACTAATCCATTCAATAGAAAAAGCATGACTAAATCCATAAACAGAATAAATTCTATGATTATTCGGAGAAGAGAACATCAACGATGAATTGAGAATGATAAAACAAAAGAGTTTTAGTAATTGAAAATCAAATACATAAATAAAAAATGAATTACAAATACCATCTAATGTTCAAGTTCATCCCTAGCCTTACTTGAGAATTTAGTTACCCATAAATATAATGGACAACAAAAATCTCAAGAGAAAGGTAAAGTAAACAGCGGCCATGACAATTAAATTCCTCCCTCTTTTTTTCTTTTCAGCCTCCACTTGATATACTTATATAGGGTAGGAAAGAAACCCTAATATTTTCATGATTTTAGAAAAATCGCCTAAATGTTAGGACTTATCTTGGAAGCCACGTATGCACTTCAAGAATTCGAATTTGAAAATTCTTATTACAGACAAAGTCGTAGCCCTTTAAGTTAGATTTCTAACGTATCTAGAATCGTATCAATCCGATATGTGAGTAGAAAGTTACGTTCAAAATACTAAAGTATATCCAGACTGTCTCCTAGAACATGTTGGACTTTGACTATTTCTTTTGATCCTAATTACTCTTAAACTCCATCGTTATCGTTATTTGAAGAGTCCTACACTCAATGAAAGTTTTTAAGTTGTTCCAACTCTTGCCCATTTGAAAGTCTTTTGAATTTGACTAGGTTTTGACTTACTCTTTCATAGTCCCTGAAATTAAATATAAAAATTTGCTTATGAGTATCTCAAAGTAAATAGAAACTTAATTCAAGAATACACATTAATTCCTATAATTTCTATTCATATTTTAGCGTTATAGTCCAATAATAGGGTATTTAGATTGCACTTTCGTATACTCATCACTCCATTTCCATCCTTATAGTATTTTCAAGATTCATTCATCAATATGAATCCCCATCATCAATGCTTTATGATAAATAATTACGACCAGAAACATCGAGGTCAACAAACAAATTTAAGTTTAGTAAGATTTGAACATGATCTATAACAGACATATTAAGTATGAAAAAGAAATATTTAAAATTGAACTAAAATATAAAAGACAAGAATATTCATGGAATTGATATGATAACATTATACTCTATATAATATCACATAGATTTTTATTTTATTTTGATAAGAGCCGGTAGCCACCCACATAGCAGCCCCATCCCAAATTTATTAATTAGCCATCACGTATGGCAGAAGAAAACCATGGTTACAATCACCTGATAAAGCATAGGTGATGTATGAAAAAACAAGCTCAATAAAATAAATCAAAGAACAAAATAAAACTTACATCCGTAAATAAGGAAGGCCTCAATAGTCCGTCTGTAACAAACCCCTAAGAATCCCACTCCCAATATCAGGAGTGAAAAGATACTTACACCGATTAGAAGCAACTTCTTTTGCAAGATAATCCGCAACCATATTAGCTTCCCTATAAATATGATGAATAGAACAATTTAACTCAGAAAACAAACTTTGTATATCCTCCCAATAATCCCACAAATACCATAAGTTACACTTTCCTTCCCCAACCCATCTCACAATAACTTCAGAATCAGACTCCACCTCTATATCTCGAATACTCAATTGTTGAGCTAATTTTAAGCCATCCAATAAAGCTCTTCCTTCAGCCACATTGTTGGAAATCAACCCATAATGATTTGCAAATCCCACAATTAAACACCCTTCATGATCTCTAAACACACCTCCTCCACCCCCAAAACCAGGATTTTCAAGTGAGCTACCATCAACATCAAGTTTACACTTACCTCTACACGGTTTCTTCCAAGCCACAGCTCTTAACTTTTTACTAACAACCTGAGCAATGGGGTAATTTAAATCTTGTAAAATTTGAAGATCATTTTGCCGCCATCTATCAAACTTCCTGTGCGCAAAAAAAATAGCAACTAGCATCAGCTTAATCCATCTTACCACCACTCTCCAATTATTATTTTTTCCTTCCATTCTATCATCACAACGCACTCTCCATAATGCCCAAGTAATAAGTATAGGCAAAATGCCACGGCAACACCCTGCTTGAGAAGAAGAAGAGGCCCGAAACCACCAAACATTCATGACTACCTGCCATCTTCGGACTTGAGGCAAACGAACCCCCACAATAGCTGCAAAAAATTTCACACCGTAACAGCCAAATCACCACTACAAAGAATATGATCAATAGATTCTTACTGTGATAATACACAACAATGACACTTAGAGGCTAGAGATATGCCGAGCTTAATGAGAATATCATCAACTGGTAGCACATGTTTTTGAGCACGCCAACAAAGAAAAGACATTTTCTTGGAAACAAGTTTGTGTCAAAGCCATTTTCTCCACAAACATACTGGTCCTTGAGCTCTAATAAGCTTCCAAGCAGATTTAGTGGTGAAAATTCCATCCGAACATGGCTGCCAAACACACACATCAGGACCCCTAGCAAGCTGAACCGAAGAATCAATAATTTTTTCAACCATCTCTTCCGACACCAACGTATGCAGTTTTACAACATCCCACCCTATATTGGTTAGAAGGTCAGCCACCAATATATTTTCATCACCACTAACCTCTTCCAAATTAACAATGGCTGCATCCCCTAGCCAATTATCAAACCAGAAATTATATTTATCACTTCTCAACAAGATTCTTGAATTATTAATCACAGTCGGCATCACTGACATAATACCCTTCCAAAACCTTGACCAGGTAGAGCTAGAAAGGAGCAAAGGATGCTTCTCACCCACATATTTAGCCAGAAAAAACTTTGCCCAACACGATGTACCATCTAGTAACTTCCAAGCAAATTTCATAAATAACGACATTTGTACATCAGCAAGATTCTGAATACCCAAACCCCTTCCTCAACCGGTAAGCAAATATTTTTCCAAGACACCCACTTCCTTTTCTTTTTTTCCTCATTCGAGCTCCATAGAAAATTAGAAAAAATATTCTTGAGAGCCATGAACACACCCTTAGGTAAATTCATAACAGATAAGACATGAATTGGCATGCTAGATAAAACATGTTTGAGAAGCGTAATTTTACCTCCAAAAGATAGAATATGGCTCTTCCAACCAGACAATTTCTTCTGAATCTTCAGCAATAAAGGATCAAATAATTTGATAGTAATCCTCCCCACATGCAACGGAACACCAAGATAATTATACGACCATTTACCTTCCATAAACCCCATGACCCTTAATACCTCTAATTTTTGAGCAAGCAAAAATTTAGAGGAGAAAAAAATAGAAGATTTATTCGGACTAATCAATTGTCCCGACATAGATTGATACGCATGTAACGTCTTCATAATCTGCACTAATGATCTTTTACCTCCATTTGCAAAAATCAAAACATCATTAGCATAAAGCAAATGAGAAATCAAAGTACCTCCATTAGCATAAAATGGCTTTACTCTTTTCTTTTGAAGATCCTCCTTAATCATCAGAGAAAGAAGCTCTTGTGATAAAATGAAAAGATATGGCGAAAGAGGATTACCTTGTCGAATGCCACGAGAGGGTTTAAAAAATCCCTTTAACGAGCCATTAAGCATAACCGAACACATTGGGGAAGAAATACAATTAAAAATTAAACTCCTCCAATTTTTCGAGAAACCCAAACGCTTCATCACCTTCCATCAAAAACCTCCAATTCACCCTATCATACGCCTTTGCCATATCAATTTTAATCATAGTGTTTCCGTCTCTCATTTTCTTATCCAGACTATGAACCATTTCTTGGGCAATAGAAATGTTATAAAAAATGCTTCGTTCTTTAAGAAACGCCGATTGTTCCTCAAAAATTAATTTATTCATGATAGGTTCCAGCCGATGCACAAAGACCTTTGAAAGGATTTTATAAACAACATAACATAAATTAATTGGCTTGAAGTGCAAGAAACTTCTTGGGTCTTCCACTTTCGGAATCAAAACAATATTGGTGGCTCCAAAAAATGTAGTTAATGGCTTTCCTTCAAAAAATTCAATAGCCAACTGCAACAAATCATCTTTGATAATATCCCAAGCATGGTGAAAGAAACTATTAGAAAAACCATCAGGCCCAGACTACTATCTTGGGGAATTGTCAATAAGGCCTCCTTAACTTCAATCATATTAGGGCCTCTACACAGTAACTGGTTATCTACATCAGTAACTATCGGGGTTAACAAATGCAAACCAGATTCTGTAAAAGACACAGCCAACATTGAAAGCTGTTTCTAGAAGAACTCCACTGCCCCCTCAAGAACCACTTTACTTGATTCCAGAATGAGCCGTCCTCAAGAGTCATTTTTTTCATTGCTTTAAACTTCTTTTTACACTGTAGGGAAGCATGAAAAAATGCCGTATTTTCATCACCTTCACTCATCCATTTAATTCTTGATTTCTGACACCGCATTACTTCTTCTCTATGCAAATACTGAATATGCCTTTGCTTACATCTCAAAAGCTCTGCCTCCACATCCAAAGAATAATTCTGCTGAACCGACTCCTCAAGCTCCAGGAGCTCCTCTTCAATTTGTTTAAGATAGACTTCCACTCTTCCAAAGACCTCCCTATTCCATTTCTTCAATACCTGTTTTAGCAATTTTAGTTTACCACTGAATCTCACCATCGCACACCCCTAAATTTCTTGATACTAGCATTCCCGCACCACATCCAAAAAATCAACATGATGGCACCCCATTCTTTGGAAGCGAAACAACTTCGGACCAACACACCTTTCCTGCAACAACGATGTAACCATTGGACAATGATCAAACAACGTTTGAGGGAGATACTCCATACGGCCATATGGAAAGTGCACTAAGAAATCAGAATTCACTAGCACTCTATCAAGTCTAGCCCAAATTCTCCCACTCCCTAACTTCCATTACACCAGGAAAATCGATTTCCGGAAAAAGAAATATCAACCAAACCACAAGCTTGAATACAGTTGTTAAACTCTGCACACCCTCTAGAGGAATGTCCAATACCACCAATTTTTTCTCCTGCAGACCGAATGATATTAAAGTTCCCTCCAAGGAACCATGGCAAACCATCAGAATCCAAATTCATCAAATAATTCCAAAGAGGATGCCTTTGTTCTTGAAAGCAACTAGCATAGATAAAAGAGGCAAACACCCGATAATTTTCAAGAGAAAACCACCCTGATACAGCTTGATCCATCACCAATTGCAACTGAAAATCAATACCATCAGTCCAAAACAGCCAAACCTTACCACCCACTTCCANTCAGAATCCAAATTCATCAAATAATTCCAAAGAGGATGCCTTTGTTCTTGAAAGCAACTAGCATAGATAAAAGAGGCAAACACCCGATAATTTTCAAGAGAAAACCACCCCGATACGGCTTGATCCATCACCAATTGCAACTGAAAATCAATACCATCAGTCCAAAACAGCCAAACCTTACCACCCACTTCCATATTGTTACAATAATTAGGAAGATGTAACCACCGGGCCCAACGAGCACACTTATTTACTGAAAGAAAATGTTCTAACACTGCTACAACCAAGGGACAATATTTATTAAGAATACAATGTAGCCTTGCCTTGGACGAACAAATCCCTCTAATGTTCCAGACCAAAATATTCATCAATTAATAACGTTTGTTGGAACGTGTTGTCCGTTCAAGAACAACAATTGGCTTTTTCCTTTTTCCTCCTCAAAATTTCTTTTTTGGGATTTCAATCTCACTATTCGAATCATAGCATTTAGCTGCCAATTCTTCAATCTCATTTTCATGTTCATTATCCGTCAATGAATGAACCAACAACAAATGATTAGAGCATCCATTATCCACAATAATCCTTCGGTTCTCACTTCGACATACTTCACATTCAAGAGTTTCATCAATCAGTTTTAATGAACTTCTGGGTGACCCACACTCTCCTAACTGCTCATCAACAGCAACATTCTCATCCATCTTCTCCATTTCCTCAAACCAGACAATGCAACTCCATCCTCCCGAACATCTTCGGCATATTTTACCTTCTCACGATCCGTCATCAGCTGATCCACTGGAACATCTGCAGGATTCTCATTGAGGAGAAATTGATTCTTTGAAAGTGCAACACCATTCAGGCCAACATAGAACACCTCCATCTGCTGTTCATACTCGGCATTATTTTGTTTTTGAATATGTTCTAAAATAGTCTTCCTTCTCGCATTCGATATTTCTGTCTCAGCCTCTCGGTAGACTGAACATTCTCCTCTGGTTTTTTCTCACCCACCACTTTCCAAACCTTTTTCTCAAGCCCCGGTTTGTCCTGTTCTACAACCAACTTTTGTTTCCCCTTCCAGGTATTCTTCTCCTTCGCTTTACACTGGTTTTCCACATGGCCATGTTTACGACACCAAATGCAAAATGCCGAAACATGCTAAAAAATAACTTCCTGATAGTGATTGTTCTAGATCCCAGGCGGACCAATCCAGAAATGGGATTTGAGAGGCACCGAAACATCCATCTCCACACATATTCTCGCCGCCTCCGGCCTCGTAACGCATAACGTAGCATTATCACGTTTCAAGAACCGATCGAATCCATCCCCAAAACTTTTAAGCATGGAATATTGAAAAAAATTCGGTGGAAGCCCTGGTAACGAGATCCATATAGGAACCATAGGAGATTCTTCATCCTCATTAAAATATGGGGTCCAGTGAAAAATTTTATAAGAGACTCCATTAACATCCGAATTCCCCTTGGCCATAACAGACACAAAATCTTCCTCATTGATCAATCTAACCAGAATATTACGTGGATTCTGTAATTGACCAAACACTGGCATGGACAGTGAAGCCCATCTACTTTTGATAAATCCTCTAATAAGATCAAGAGATGGCCGACGACATTGAAACTTCAAAATAATCACAAAACGAAAAGGTTCCACCGATTTGGAGA
>QEOT01001471.1:69138-90537 GCA_003123785.1 Pterocarya stenoptera
CGGCGGCACGATAGGGGCTGAGATTGGAAGGGGAGGGACGCCGGCCGGAGGGGAAGAGAACCGCCGGGGTGGTGTTGGTCACGTCGGCGTGCGGCGGTGCTCTGCAGTACACGAAGCGGACGGGGGAGGGGCTGGGGCAAAACCAAAAATTTCGAAAACAACCAGGGGTAAAATGGGAAAAAGTCAGGGACAAAATGGGAATTGAGAAATAAGAGCAGGGGCAAAACGGAAAAAAAAAAATTAGACGAAATTACTGTTACTAACCTATTCGCACTTTATATATAAGTAGATATATATATATATTACAACAACGTGATAAAAGTATCTTGTATTATTGAGCAAGAAAACTTTCTCCTTCGGGTATTGTTTTGCTTTCCTCGATTAATTTCTGGGCTCCAGCGTAGATAAGATACCTGATGTACATGTTGCGCATGAGGGATACAATTCCTAACACGAAGAAGTTTGGTACATATCCTGTTTTATGGAGCGGCTGAATGCACCTCATGATGTTCATAAACAAATGAGGGAGAGAAAACGAAAGGAAACAGGCGAAAAAGTATTCAGCATTAATACAAGTTTGGTATTTGCTTTTTGAGAATAAAGCGCCCAAGATTCCTAGATACAGAGGTTTACACTTTATATATACAGAAATCATGATATTCATGTTCAGATGCTTTAAAAACAGGAAAAGAAGATACCTAAACCTTCCCTACCAATTAGAGCTAAGAACCTAACACGTTTAATCCTTTTACCTCGCCAAGCCCTCCAAAATCCTCCACTCACTAGTACCTTTAACATAAATGTTGCCACTGATCTCCGGCCGGCACCAACCACTCGATCGCCCCCAATGAAAGACAGGTTTAAGCCTCAAACCCACCCCTTGGTTTGGGTCACAGCCATAATCTGCACACTATTATCTATAGCAGTGATAATCACAGGCATCGTTGTGTTCGTTGGATACATGATCATACGTCCAAGGGTGCCTTTCATCAGCGTCACTTCCGCCCATTTGGACACCATTCGTTATGATCAAGCCGGCCTACTCGAAATCCAAATGGCCATTGATATCAGGGCGGAGAACGACAACGCGAAAGCACATGCAAGTTTTTCCGATACAAGTTTCGTCCTCAGTTTTGATGCGCTACAAATAGCAAAACTAGTTGCCGGCCCCTTCGATGTGAGTAAGAATAGTTCTACTGTTTTTAATTATGTGATTCCATCGTCCCAAGTACCATTGGATCGTACTCGAATGGAGCAACTAGACTTTTCGTTGAAGAGAAACGAAATCACGTTCGATTTGAAAGGGAACTCGAGGACTCGGTGGAGAGTAGGGTTGCTTGGCTCGGTTAAGTTCTGGTGCCACCTGAGTTGCGAACTTCGATTCCATACATTAAACGGATCTTACATAAGCTCACGACGTTGCAGCTCCAAATCTAAATGATCACTACTTTTCTTTTATTTTTCTACGCATGGTATGTGTATGAAAATCTCTCTCAGTTTTTCTGGGGAATCTCTCTAGCTTTCAATTATTCAAGTTTCTTTGCAAACAAGTTCGATGTATCGGTCTTTTTATTTTACTTTCTATACAAGAAACGAAAATATGGCCGGTTGAATGCCTGAAAAAGGCAGGCTATAGGCAAGTCTCAGATACGCACTGATCTGCGGAAAGAGAGCATTTGAAAGAGTAAAGGTACATTAACTTTCAATATGACGCTTTCTGAATTTAGCCATTTTTCAAGCCACGCGGCGACAACTTTGAGCATATGATCATGCAGATCTATTCATCTAATTAATAAGTAATAAGAGGCCGAATTAAGCCACTCAATTAGCTTTGAATTATGGACAAAACGGAAAAGCTCCTTTCCCTTTCCTTGCTTTTGAAGCTGATCTCTTACAGCCTAAGTATCCTCTTTAAATTGAGAAAAAGGTTAAAGGAGAAGTTAGGTAGAATCGGAAGGTTAGCATCTGATGAGATACCTAAAATCATCTCCTCACAATATAAATAACTTTTCCAAATATTTTATAAACATGAACTCACCTATTTTAATCAAATATAAATATAATTCTCACAGAGTTTGCAATGAAATGACCCAACAAGATAAATTAAAAACTTCTTAAATTCTCCATAATAATAACAAATCTCCCAACAATTCACAACATAATAACAACATCATCAACACTGAAGAAATTTTCCTCATAACCACAATTATCTTAGGCACTCAATAATTAGCCCACAGCTAACCCTGCCCATGCCTCCTAATTTTGGTTCTCAGCAGCGTTATCACAATCATCTGAAATGTTATAAAGATAAGGGGGTGAGTTATTAATAACTCAATAAGCAGAGAACATATACCGATATGTAGATATGAGCATTTACAAATTATAAGATGCAAAATAAAATATTTCAGTGTTAGCATGCAGAACAAAACATGTTTTCATAACTAACAGAGCAATGGTTTCAAATATTTCTAATCCAAAGTACTATTGCATAGCAAAAACTGAGCATCATCATCACATCATAACCAAGCCTCACATAAAACAGAGGCCATGTTTAACCCTCGTGATAGGGTTGTGTTATCTTCGACGGTTAAACTGAACAGAGATAGAGGTCGATCTTCCCCTAATTATTCTCGGAGCCTCGAGTGTGTACACAGGAAAGACCACATAAAAACCATTTTGTTTCCAAAGTGGGTGCATTCAGAGACGGAGAAGTTGGTACCAACTCGAACAGAGCAGAGCAGAGCAGAATCAGAGTTAGATACAAAACCAGTACACCATGCCAAAGGTTTTCAGATGCCATATCAAAATAAAACATAGTACCAAACGTATTCAGATCATTCTCACACACTTAGAACAAAAGTAGGAGCATCTTTATAAAACTATGTACAAATTTTCAGATTTTGATAATCACTCTTTTCCACATTTCAGAGATAGCATGTCAAAATATGGCTCATGTCTACACTATTTATGTCAGAAAATATTTTTTCTCTTTCATACAAGTTTCATGAGAATGCAAATAAATAACCGAGGTTGTTTTTCCCAAATTCTCATTTCGTAACAAAACATGCATAATTTTTTAGAAAGTCAACCTCAGTCTATACAATTCTTGCAGAGCCTAGCATAGGAACCCCGCTTACCTGACTCTCGTGGTGTATTGTTTAAAACTTGAGTCTGGACTCTAGCAATTTCAACACCTATACCAAATAATAAGCACTGACATATTAAAAACATACACAATTGCCCAAAAACTACTCAATACAATAACTACTCGACTATAATGATGGATTAAAGCCAGCCCAAAATTTGTAATTAATGCGTCACCCTCGCAGCAAGCCACGACCTATTTTCCAGCAACTAATACAGCCCAACCAGCTACTCATACCATTCAATACAACATGCATAACAGCTCCTCTAGCCAAGCACAACAAACATGAAAACCACACGCCCCACTTGACCTCACAACATCAGCCCAAACAAATATATCTCACACCAACCACTCATCATCATACTCTCCTCCATCCACTTCACCCAACCAAAAGAACTCCTAAAGCAACAATCCAAAAAGAATCCACACAAATTACATGCTTCACCATTTAATGTATTTTCATCAAATTTTCCAGCCACTACCAAACATACCCCTCATACGCGTTATAGTTCAAATAATGAGTCTAATACTCTAGTTGTCACACTTACTTTCGTTGTTGGTTGCTGAAATTGTGAATGGAGCGGCGCTGTCCAGATATGGAATACTGCCCTGTGTGCTAGCAACCCACTAATATTTAGCTTTTGTATTTGAAAAGAATACGCGATGGTTAATTCAAACCGATCAAGCAACAAAAGAAACTTACCTAAGGCCCCGTTTGTTTACACAAAACCACTATCTCATCTCATCTCATCTCATCTCAATCATTACAACTTTTTCAAATCCCCATACAAAAATATAATAAAGAATTCAACTTTTTCAAATTTCAACATAAAAATAATACTAAAAAATATATTCTACTAATATTTTATTCAACTACTATTCAAAACATCTCATCTCATCTGTGTATCTAAGCGGGGCCTTGTCTCGAGGCGTAGGTTGACTCGAAAGACTCAAGAAATTACTGATAAACTTAAACGGACAAGTTCTATTCTAAAAAAGAAATAAAAAAAAATAGTGATTCAATTGGGAATTACACAAAATTAGTATGTATTTTTTAGCGTAGAAATACACCGTAATACAAGGATCAAGGTTTGGGAGGCTTTACCAGTGTTGGTGAGGGAATTCCAATGATCTTCAAATGGCAGTGACGCACGGTGGGGAGGGGAAAAACTTCGTAGGGGCCACTATTGTGAAAACTTTGAAAAATCAGATATGTGGTACTGCGGTTAAATAATGAGGAAATTAACAAAAAATCAAATTGAGAGAAACAGAAGCAGTGGGGGTTACCTACGTGGTGAGGGGTGATCGCCGACCACATGGCCACGGTGGTTCACAACGGTGAATAAGGAGGCTGTTCTGTGTGAGAGAAACAAAACACATGAGGGTGACGAAATCAAATGGGTGTGTGCGTGTAAGTAAGCGAGAACAGAGAGTGAATCGGAGTGTGTGTGAGTGAAAAAAAAATCAGTGGGTGAGTGGAAATGGCAAAGCCCTTACCAACGTCATTCAGGCGGTGGGAACCGTCGGCGGCTAAGGCTCAAGAAGCAAGGGGTGGCGGCGTGGAGCACCCAAAAACTTCAACCAGCGCACGAATGAGGGAGAGTGAGAGCAAATTTGTTTGTGTGTGAGGGAAAGTGAATGTGATTAAGCAACGGAACAAAAGGAAGTTGGGAAAAAAGAGACTTCCTGGGAGCTAAGAAAAATGGGGGAGGAAGAAAACTAAGGGGAGGAAGAATCGGGGAAGAAGAACCGATGAAGGGAATAAAAACTTACCAAACGACGTTGTTTTTGGGGCTTCAGGGCTGGGCTTCGTCACGGGCCTGGGCTTCACAACTTTTCTTAGGTTTCAAAGTTCGATGAATTCAACTCGTAAAAAAGTAGTCATTAATTCTATTAATTAGATAATTTTTAAGAGTTGGACTCAAGTTGATAAAATTCTAGGTCTGTGAGGTATGCTTTTTCTAAATCTAAGGGTCAAATTGTTTTAAGTACAAATAATTTTAGAGGCCATCAAACTGAAAGCTGAACTTCGACCTCTTGAATTATCCGAATTACATTTGCAAGAAGCTTTGGACACCCTCCAAATTAATCACGATTTTATTTTCAAACATCCAGTAGAACTTAGGCTGTGCATCCGGACCGGATTTTTATCCGGTCCGGTCCGAAAACTGAATATCCGGTAGATCCGGGCGGTTAACTGCCCGGATTATTACTTAATGCGGTTTTAAAATTTTTGTAACTGTCCAGATCTGGACACGGATCTGGTTTTGCACGCGGTTACCCGTAACCGCACTATTTAAACAAAAGTTCGCTTAGGTCAAGCCGACAGTTCAAAGAATCAAAACGTCCCAGACTCTCTCGGCCTCTCCAGATGAAATCCTCACAGACTCTTTCCTGTGCTCTCTCTGGCCATTTTCTCCCAAAACCCTAAGCCATTCGCTCTTCATCAGTCTCGATCATCTCTCCCTCTCTTTACAGTCATCAGCACAGACCCATCTTGCAAGGGGTTCTCATAGTAGCGCCGAGATCGACAGCCTTGCACGCTTCGCCGTCCTAGAGCACAACAAGCAAGGGTCTGTCTTCTCTCCTTTCTTTTCCCCATCGTATTTGATATTTTTTTTTTATATCTGGGGCCTCTAATTTCTTGTCGAGGTTTTGTTTGTGCCGTCAGATTTAGAGGGTATTTCCTCTGTTTCCCACTTGGCTAGATCTAAGTTTATGTGTTTGTAGATGTGAGTTTCTGTGCTTGTAGATCTAAGTTTCTATGTTTATAGATCTAAGTCATAGTTTCTTTGGGTGTTTATATGTTGTATATATGAAATACCCTCGAGTTTCTCCTGTTTGATTGGATACTAGAATCGTAATTAGTTAAAAAAAAATTTCTCTAGAGTGCTATGTTGGCGTTATTAAGGGTTCATATACATGCTCGGTGGTTGCTATGAAGTATTTACAGTTTAGAAAATTTATAAAATTTTAGTGGTTTTGATTGCTTGAAATTGTTTGTTATGTTTGAATTTATGCAGGAGAACTATATTTCATTACTGATAGAAAAGTGGATAAATTACTTAAGAAGTTTGGTAAGAAGGGTACTTGATGATGGTTTTGTAAGACATGCCTATTTGTGTATGCAGAGTTGAGGGAATCGTTGCTTGTATGTTGAGGGAGCATCTGCAGTCCATCCATCATCAATAGCTAAGGAATTGTCTTCCTTTCTTAGACCTTCTATGACTTTCTATGTAAATTAGACCTTATAAACTATGATTTGCGCATATAGTTGAACTGCAAGCCAGNGTGTCAGTACACGTTGAAAATTGAATGAAAGAAATGGTATGTAAATTGGTTTGATTCTGAAGTTGCTATCATTTTTTATCTCTCTATGTTGTGGGGGTGTTTGTGTGTTAAATTTGGGCCAAAAAAAATGTGGCAAGGTGGGTTTGTTTCTGGTTTTGCAGAATTAACCAAGGTTTCTTGTAGATCTCTCAATTTGGTATCATTCATGTATTAATTTTTTTTTTAGATTATCATTCTACACATCTGACGTGGAGTGTTTAATGCATACTAGACAAAGGTTCCTTCCAAATGACTTGTATGCTGTAGCAAAATACTTTCTGCATTAAAAGAATAAGACAAAATGGTCAAATATTTCCTTCAGCAACTCTTGACCCATGTCTTTACATCGAGTACTTTGGTCCTAGCTTTACAAGACTACATTGGTTCTGGTTTTTGTACAATTTTAGATCACAAAAACTATTAATAATTATAGCTTATACTCCTGCATAATTATTCAAGTTATGCAGTACTTTTTGAATCTCCTGCATAATCATTATAGTTTTCATTTTTCTATTGTTCGCAGCTTATGGAGAGACAGTCCAGTAGAAAATTTCCCCCCAATTCCAGATTCAAGATGTGAAGACTAATGCATTTTGTTCTTTATGAATTTATGTTTTAATTTAATTAGTTGTGATGTATTAATATTTTTTTTGTTCTTTGTAAATTTATATTTTAGTTTAATTAGTTGTGATGTATTTTTTTTTAT
The DNA here is from genome assembly GCA_003123785.1 of Pterocarya stenoptera. Taxonomy (NCBI): domain Eukaryota; kingdom Viridiplantae; phylum Streptophyta; class Magnoliopsida; order Fagales; family Juglandaceae; genus Pterocarya; species Pterocarya stenoptera. Next base: position 76,320 of record QEOT01001471.1, read on the forward strand.
ATATAAATATTTTAAAAAGTATTTAAATTATTATTTTTTAAATCTGGGCAAATTAAGCATATTTGATTTTTATTTTTAAAAAAACAAGTGCAACTAGAAAAACATTTTTTTTTTAAGTTTAGTGTTCTTGTAAAAGAAAAAAAAGGCATTAACAACCCGGATTATAGTGAGAAATCCAGATTTATTTGAACAATCCGGATTATGGTATTAAAAAAAAAAAAGAACCCGGATTTCCGGTTACAAACCAGATATCCGGATTGAATCCGGTTATCCGCCCGGATTTATTCCGGATAATCCGGGCGGATAACCGCCAGGATTTTACCATCCGGATCCGAATCCGGATCCGGATCCTGTTATGGCCGGATATCCGGATCCGGATCCGGATGCACAGCCTTAAGTAGAACTTTATTTTCAGAGATCCGGTGTCAATAAAAAAAATTCTCATGAGTACGAGATGACAGTACTACTGAATTTGAGGGTGGGTGAGAGTGTGAAGAAGTAGCAACCATTACAATACATTTGCTTTTTAGTGACAGTTGAAAATTTGTGACAGTCCCTAAACCGTCACTAAAACGTCTTTTCTATGACGGTTTCTGAAAATCGTAACTAAAGACGGATGAGATTTTTTTTTTACGTTCCAAAGAATGTGAAAATTACGTTCAAACATCACACATACATTCGGACATATGGCTACGTAAGTGCGAACGTGAAATTTTTTGGTGCAAACGTTCGAACCTTAGTAATTAACATCCGAACGTTACTTATATATTTAAATTAAATATGTTCTAATTTTAAATTTATGTGGTTTTTATATTAGATAATTTGGATACAAGTCTAAAAAATTGATTTGTATACATTTATATATACACAATTTGTAAAATATAATTATATATTTATGTTTATGTATATTTGAAGTGTAGTGATTTAGTATTGAAGTTAAAAAAATAAAGCATTAAAGAAGATTGAGAATTGTAATTAAAAAACCATAGATATATCAAATAATTTTGTTCCTTTTAAATATTAAAAACAAAATACAAAATATGATAAAAGTACGTAAACAACACTCAGATGATATCGCCATCCAGAAAAGTCGTAATGGTCTGTACCTCCTCAGTGAAGGTATTAACCTTGTCATTGAGGATATGTACACGGTGTGACATCTCGGCGACAGACGCCTCTAGAGGCCGAGCCGTTCATCGATCTTACGATCGATATGCGCGGTCAACTGCGAGATCACTGCATCAACCCAAGCAAGCCACACATCTCCGGCAGATGTACTCGTCGGCTGTTGACCACTACTCCCCACACCGAGCTGGGGCTGCGTCGGAGGAACTAGATCCTCTATAGGGGTGGCCGACGTCCCCTCGTCTGTCCAATGCTACGTCGTTCAGTGGTCATGTCGAGGGCGCGCTCATCTGATCTTTGGCCAGCTCTAAAGGCTGGGTTGGCACTCCCCGAGCAAGTAGTATCCGGCTGAACAAGACACCGTATGGGAGGTTGTCTATGGAGACGATACTTGCCTCGTAACGGATCCTGTCAAAGATAAGCAGTGACAAATCTATGGCATCTCCACATGCCATCCATATCAAAAATTGTGCCTAAGTTTGACTAAATGTGGTCTTATGTGCTACAGGATCCATGTTTGTTGCAACTATAAGATGCAACATGCGGAAAAATGATAGCAGATGATTTTGGTTGAAGGATTTTAGCCTCTTAATCTGCACGCGGTCTCTCCCGGTGAGGATGTAGAAATCCTTGTCTCGGTTGTCATCTCTAGCCGAAGGGCCAGCACCCTCGGCCTCTGACTGGTCTTCATCTCTGGCTGATGATGCATCAAGTGGGCCAGTAGATGATGCAGAAGTGCCTATATCTGCTTCAGTCGATGTCTGAACTCCTCAACAAATCCCAAGGTGGTCGGCAATGACATCGGCTGAAAACTCAAATGTCACACCGCGTACAATCACGGTGTGAGAGGATGCGTCCTAAGGCATGGAGCACATCTCACTTTTTAGGGTGGTCGATCCTGACAAGTCTCACTACTCCGTCCTCTGCCTCAACCCCCAAACTTCAATTTCTCAACACAATAACAAAAATAATTTAGAATCCAAGAAGGATTCGCCAATCCAATCACAAGTTGAGTTATCGTGTTATTTAACTCGGGAAGAAGTGAAAACTTCTCAAGAACATCAAGCAAGACTCCTCTTCAATGAAATCTCTTGACAAAAGCATCAAATAATGTTAGGGCTTCTCAAGAGCACCAAGCAATATAGATCCTTACAGAACCTCTCAATGAAAGCACCAGTTAATGTTAGGGACCCCAGTCAAGTTCCTAAACACTATGTTTGTCCTCGCCTTGGTTCTCCTTGTGATGACCGATGTGACTAGCCTTCTTACTTGGCCTTACACGTATAATGGCAATGATGGGTTCCTAGGTTGATGAAAGTATGGTGTTTAGTGATGGAAATGATGATGATGATGATGAGTTCGAGTGATCTAAGTGGCAAATATGCGTGTTTGATGCAATGTGGAACGGCTTGTGGGTTTCCCTTGATGTTGGGCCATCTTGGATAATGTTTAGGGTTTATATGATGAAGATAGGCTATGGTTTAGATGGTGGCTAAGGGGAATTTTGAGATTGGGAAGAGTTGACTTAGGGTTGGAAGGATGTGGTTGAATGAGGTTAGGACTCCTTAATTGATAAAGTCACTTTGGAAAAGATGGGAATTAGCTTAAGGATGAAGATGTGTTGTGTTTGAATGGGTCTAGGGTTGTTCCTTGAGTTTAGGGATTTGGAAATGGAAGATGGGATTTGAATATGGCAAGATAGGATGATAGTCTTTGATTGGCTTGAGTGATTCTAGGGAATGAGAGATTTGTGGGTTTGGATATGGAAAATAGGTTTTAGATATGGCAAGAGGTTGAAAGTCTTTGAGTGACTTGAGTGATGGAGTAATTTTAGAGATGGAGTAATTCTAGGGAAGTTCCTAAAATTAAGGGATTGGATAAGGTAAGATATAGAAGGTCTTTGATGGTTTGAGTGATTCTTAGGATGTTTCTAGAATTAAAGGATTGGAAAGTGAAGATAGGATAAGGAAGATTTGATTTGGAGATGGGTAGGTGGCTAGGATTTGATCCTAAATGGTAAGATGCATGTGAGTTGTTGGGAATTGGATATTTGACTAGGACAATGGGTGTATTTCGAATTTTGGAAGGATTTGAAGATGAGATAAGGATTTCTAAGTAGTAAGAATTGCCTTGTGGGAGTCTAGGGTTTAGTTGGATGAATGGTGGCTAGGGTTAGGATTCTTAAAGTTTAGGAGATCCTTATGGAAGGTTAGGCTAGGGTTTCCAAATGAGGCAAGATTTGTGTATGGCAAAATGGAGGCTTAAGGGATTCAGCTAGGGTTAATGGATATGATAGAGGCTAGATCAAGTGATTTCTAAGGCAAGATATGTGCATGGAATGTATATAGTAATAGGTAAAATGATGAAATGTATATGGCAATGGTGAATTTCAGCCAAGGGCTAATGTGGATGAGGGAAGGCTAATTTTAGTAAGTGGAGCTTATGGGAAATATGGTATTTCAGCTAGGGTTGGTGGAGATGATGGAGGCTAAGTCTTATGGAATTGATGAGTATGAAAAGTAGGGCAAACAATATGTTAGCCGAACTATATGAGTGAGAAAGATTAAATGAGTGAATGGATTGTATTTGTGAGATAGAGGGATGCAAGTCAATGTATGAACAAGGGAAATACTTATGATCACGTGGAAAATTGTATGAACAAATGATGAGTGGACCCAACAAAGGAATATGAAGACTCTTTTTTATGGTTTATATGGATATTTTGAGAAATAAAAAAAAGTAAGATTAAGGCATAGGATGTCTTTAATATGTAAGAAAGAATAAATGAATAAGATGGAAAATATAATAACAATGTATTTTTTTGATTTTGAATATAGAATGGAAAACATAAAAAAGAGATTGACGAATTGAATGAAACAGAATCAATACTCATAAGATTGATCGATAATTCACCATCGATTCACGAATTGCACGATGATGAAATAAGATATATTGAAAAATACCAATTCATGAATTTCAAGGTGATGATCCTCTATTAGGGATTCACGAATTTCACCCATGTAGCCCAAGTGCTAAGCTCCAAAAGGTGATCTCAAGAACAATAATCCACCTACTTAGGGTTTACCAAATTGTCAAAAGATGTAAAATGAAATGTCTAAGGGTCTTATTTATAGAGATTATAAAGTGGAAACCAGCAATAATTTTCTTGAAATATAATTAAATAAAATAAATAAAGATAACTAAATGATATGGTCTTGCATGGCTAATGTGGCCCGTGATATGTTTTGGCCCTTGGTTGGTCTTGGCTAACCTTGATCCTGGAAGTGGTTCGATCTTCGTTGTCCATGCATGCCTTGGACCTTGTTTTAGAGCAATTTTTTATGGGGTCCCAACACTACTACTACCCACACAGGACTCAGGCTGCGTAGAAGGAACTAGATCTTCTACAGGGGTGGCTGATGTCAAGGATACCCCCTCGCTTGTCCAACGCTACGTCGATGCGTGCTCATGTCGAGGGGGCTCATCTGATCATTGACCTACTCCTCTGGCTGGGTTGGCACTCTCCGAGCAAGTAATAGCCGGCTAATGATGACATAGGGCAGGAGGTTGTCAGTGCAAACAATGCTCTCCTCATAACGGATCCTCTCAAAGATGTATAGTGGCAAATCTATGGGATCTCCACGTGCCACTCGTATAAAAAATTGTACGCGAATCCAACTAAATGTGGTCTTATGTGCCACAGGATCCAGGTTTGTTGCAACAATAAGCAGCAACATGCAGAAGAAAGGTAGCAGATGGATTTGGTTGAAGGCATTCTTCCTCTCGATCTACGTGCGGTCTCTTCCGATGAGGATGTAGAAATCCTCATCTTAGTCATCATCTCGAGCCTCACAGCCAGTACCCTCAGCCTCTGACCGGTCTGCGTCTCTAGCTGATGATGGCTCAAAGGGGCTAGTACATGATGTAGAACTGCATACATTTGCATCGAGTGTGCCGTGTGCAAATGCAAATGTGCAAACCAAGGCTAGAGAGTTAGCCGTTGTAGATCTCTCAAGTCCTCAACGAATCTCGAGGAGCTCGGCGATGACATTCGGCGAATTCTCAAACGAAACATTGCATATAGTCACGATGTGAAAGGATGCGTCCTGAGGCATGAAGCACATCCCCATATAGAACTCTTGAACCATTAAGGGGTATACATTCCCCCTCAATATGTAGATATTTCCCCAGCTGCTACTGATGAAAACATCTCTGAAGTTCGTCAGCTCCCATCTGAGCTCATCGAATTCATTGATCAGGACCTCTCTCTCTACCATAACAGTACGAGCCCTGATACGAGCACTGTCCTAAATGGCTCTTTCCCTCCCTCGTTTCCTGGTATGCAAAGGATGTGTCATATCTTGAAAATAAAAAAGGAAAAAAATTATTAGTACTATTGATGCATCTTTTGTATTAATTTTAAACTGCTTTGCATTAACGTTTGAACATAATAAAACATATGTTCGAACGTTGAGATGAAACTTTAGCACGTGTATCTTTTACGTTCGCTCGTAAAACACATACATTCGAACGTTAAGGCATAACGGCTTAGAATTTTAAAATGTGGTACGTTCGAATGTTATGCCTTACAAGTTTGGACAAGTATGTTATACATTCGACCGTATGTGTTTTAAGTGTGAACATAAAAGATACGCATGCGAATGTTAAAGGCATAAATAAATTAAAAAGTAGTACATTCGAACATTAAAATTAAACGTTCAGACGTAAATGCTACGAAAAGTACTATTTAAATGTAAAAAATATATATTCGAATGTGGAAAGCATAACGGTTATGTAATTGAAATGTCGTACGTTCAAACCTTATGTCGAAACGTTTGAACTTTACGACACAAAATGGCTGAGTCAACTCAGCCATTCTTGAAATCTCGAAAATCACATACCACGGTTCTAAGTGGCAAAATACCACCATAGAAATGAAGTATACACTTCAAGAAACTTTTCTACTATGACCATTTGGCCAATGACAACTTGTGGTGATCAGAAATCGAGTTGAAAATTCAGCCACCGCTAACGTTTGGTTTTACACAAAGTCCTACTAAATCCTAAATAAAAAACATGGAAGTGGATAAACGAGGGATGCCTACCTTTTTGTGACGGTTGTGGCGGGATTTAGCGGTGGCGTGCAAATGGTTGAAGAAGAAAACGGTGAAAATGATGTTTCTCTGTTTGGTTTTAGGCTTATATACACGAAACCTTCGGATGTCATTCTTAGTAATGTTCCAACGTGGAAGGAAACATTGGAATGTGAGAAAATAGTACGTTCAAACGTTACTAGATTGATTTTCCAAAAATATATTAATAATGTATAGTATATATATATATACTATATAGTCTATATATAGTGTATTATATATATTATATATATAAACTATACTATACATATAGTATTATATATGCACTATATAATGCTATATACTATAGTATATTGTTGTTGTTAGTTTTATTAATTATAGCCAAATGTCTATTACTATATAATTATGTTTTCATTTAAAGTATTATGCTATTATAGTCTATATATATAATATAGTATAATATTATATATATTATAGTATATATAATCTACTATAATAGTATATATATTATACTAAATTATAGCATTATAAATTTCATTATAACATATACTAATTATAATATACTATAATATAAATTATTACTAAATTTGATAAAAATACCGTTTGATAGGTAAAAACTACCAATTGAACAATTATTTAAAACCGTTCGACTGTTTAAATAGCGTTCGAACGGTTAAGTATATATAAGTTCATCAAGGGCCTCTTCATTTCAACGTCGTCGTCCCAACCGTTGAAAACCGAGAGAAAATGTTTGAACGCCCATCAATCACTGCCTTGAGCCGCCGTAATCACCACCAACATCGAACACTCATCCTCCTAAGTGAAGGTATGTTTTATCATTTTATTTGTTTTCTTTAGAAAAAATTGTATTTTTCTATGAATAGGCATTGTAGAACACCACAATTCCACCGTTGGATGTTTAGAAATGAAGAGTAGTATGTGTTTTGTTGAAGAAACCGAGAGAAAACGTTGTATTTAATGTGTTGTCATGGCCGTTGATTTGACTCAGCCATGAACGAGCTCGATTTTTTTTCTGTTTGAATGAGTTTGAACGGATTTAACATGTGCGATCGAACACTTTTTGGACATTCGAACGGTTTGACAAAAACAAGATGTTGTTCGTTCGAATAGATAATTTTATATGAACTAATTAATTTATTTCCAAGTTTTATTAAATTGTTCTAGAAATTAATTTATTAATTTATATTACTATATGATTTTGTGAATGTTTTCTCCTATTAGATTTTATCACTAATGTTGAATATATATTTTATTTTTAAATTTCATGTTCATAATAATGTCTTATAGGGGCCGTAAACTTGGCAGATCAGGCGAACCTTCCATGTCAACAGTTCGAGAGCAGACTGTTTTACTGGAGCGGCAAGTAAGTCTGATTTTGTAACTCTTATATGGGAGGGTCATTCCCTCTAATCAGTATTCAACGATCGTGGTTGGGCACCAATACTAGATTAGCAAGAAGAAGCAATGAAGCTGATTTCTTATATTGACATTGTCGCTAAGTTCTATAAAGAGCTCGATGGTGCCAGTCCAGATGATGGAGGGGCATACAGAATCTGTGTCTGAGGAGCTCCTGTTATATTTTCGGAGGACGCACTCGTTACATATCTCGGTATTCCTAAGCTAGTCGATGCCTATCCGAACCTACCATCTAGAGAATCTAATCACTCAGGTGATACAGAGATGGCTCAGGACGAGGGACCAGTTTACACAGATGAGGTCAATACACTTGCTAATCATGAGGTTAGAGACCTGATTGTCAGTCCAAATGCTCCAGTGTACGATGGGACGAAGAGCATTTGGCAGGCAGATTTGTCTTCTTTCTTCAAGATCATGTATCTAATCATCGCCAACAATATTGACCCTCGGTAGCACAAGACCAAGATTGGCATTGATCGAGCAAAATGCATGATACAGGTCACTTGTGGCATTCCAATCGATCTCATGGGGTATATATTTGAGAGAATTCGATCAGAGGCTTGGTACATTACGACAGATATACTGCCATTCGAGATCCTGATCACTCAATTCTTGCTACATTCCGGGGTTGCGCCACAACTTGCCAAGCATGAACAGCAACTGATGGGATCGATAAACAGCACCACCCTGTCAAGGAGAACGGGAAACTTGAAACTTCGTTTTCTTAGACCTATTCCTAATTGGGCTAATATTCAGAGAGATGCACAACTGGAAGATCATATAGCCTCAACAGGTGAGACATCTACACAGGCGGAGGCATCACACACATCTACTCACGAGGAGATGGCCGACATACTGCATGCTGAAATCGGCATACACACATCAACGATGATCAATGCAGTGCACATTGCCATGTCTAAGTTGCATACAAAGATTACTGCTAGCATCTCTGAGTTACGTACAAAGATTACTGCTAGCATCTCTGAGTTACGTACAAAGATTAATGCTAGCATCTCAGAGTTATGTACAGAGATTCATGTAGGTAATGCAACTCAGGTCCCATAAAGTACTCGATTGAGCCAGGTAGAGAGACGATTAGTTGCAATCGAGGATGTGTGCAGAGACCTCGCATCACAGTAGTTTCTATCTTTTATTTATATTTTTATTGTTATAGTTATAGTTATGAAAAATATGGTATTTTGATAATTTGCTTTAATTATGAATTATTGATTTATATTATGTGGTCTATGACTGATAATATTTATTTAACTAAAAATCTTATTTAACATAAAAGAAATCATTAAAATACTTTTAAATTAATTACAAAAAATTAATTTATAAATTCGTATTTATGATATATATACATTTTTTATATTTTGAGTTACGTATAGATAGAGAAAATTGAAAAAAAAATCAAAAAAAAATCTAGAAAATCAATAACTATTAAAAAAAATTTAATAGTTATAATATTAGTTATAACATATTATACTAATATATTATATATTAGTTATAATATAGTGTATATAACATATTATACAATAAAATATTATATATACTACTATATAGTGTATATAATCTATTATATAATATAATATAGTATAGTAATTATGTTGTGTTATATAATATATATATATATATACTATAGTGTATATATATAACTAGAATAGTAATAAATACCAACTATTGAATAATGTCCTCCCTTCACGTTTAAACGTACATTATTTACGTTCAAACGTTTAAAAATTTGGGCGGGAGATTTTCTGCTCAATTTCCTTGCTCTGTGATGAGCATTCACGTCTGAACGTTACAATTTAACATTTGAACATTAATGGATGAAGTTTGAGAGGAAATTTATAAATGTTTGAATGTTAAATTATATACGTTCGGAGATGAAAAAATTGGGAGAACTATTTCCCACTTGATTTTCTTGCTCTGTGATGAGCATTCACTTTCGAACGTTACAATTTAACGTTCGAATGTTAATGGATGAAATTTGAGAGGAAATTTATAAACTTTCGAACGTTAAATTATATACGTTCGGACATGCAAAAATTTGGATGGGAAATTTCCAGCTCAAATTCGGGCTCTATCATGAGAAGTAACATTCGAACGTTACAATTTAACATTCAAATGTTTCAGCTAAAAATTGAGTGGGATGAAATGAACATCCGAACGTACAACTTAAACGTTTGAACGTTTCATCAAATGAAATGTTTTTTGAATGAAAACACTCATGGGAGGAAACAGATTCATTTCTGCTGCTTTCCCTGTGGGCGAGAGAAAGAGAGGGGTTAGAGAGCATCATGGGTTAGAGAGAGAGAGTTAGAGAAAGAGAGGATAGAGTGTGAGAGGGTTAATATTTTGGAACTATTTTGATAAGGAAAAAATATTTTTCTTTTTTCTTTTTTTGGAATTTTATTATATTTGTCTTGTGTTTATATATATATATATGTCTCTAACAAGCTAGTGTTATATTTTTTTTAAACGATTGGTTGTTTGGCAAGTTGAAAGCTTTTGATTTGTAAGAGGATATTGTGAGTGTTAGGTATATTTCTAAACTTTAGAAATATGTTTATACATTTTGTTGTGATTTTATTGTGGATAATGATGAATATGGGATGTGTATAATGTGAGTTGATTGTGGATTTTGATGAATTGGATATGGGTAGAATATTGTGAGTTGAGTAGTGAATTTTGATTGTATATATATATATATAGTGAATATGTATCAATTGGGTATTGATGAATTAGAAGGAAATCTTTGTGCTATAATTGTGTAATATGATGAATTAAAATGAAAAATTGTGTTGTGTTTATGCTTACTTTTAAAATGAAAATTTGTGTTGTGTTTATGCTTACTCTAGAAATATTGTGATTATAGTTTGTGAATTTTGTGAATATTTTGTGAGTTTATATTCTTTATTGATGAATTAATATGTTTAAAAATATTGTTGCGAGAATATTGTGAATATGTTGTGATATGGATTTGAAATATTGTGATTATTGTTTATAAATTTTGTGAATATTTTGTGAGTTTATGGTGTTTGTTAATGAATTAATATGTTTTGAAATATTGTTGTGGGAATATTGTGAATATGTATGATATGGATTTGAAATATTGTGATTATTGTTTGTGAGTTTTTATTGAATATGTTTATATGGTTAGAAATATATTGTGTTTAGTTTGTGGATTTGTGTGAATATTTTTATATAATATTTCTTGATGTTTTTTGAATTTGTTCTTTCTTTAGAAAATTATGTTTTGGAACTTAATTTAAGTTAAAATTAAAAACATTTAATATATATTATGTATACTTATTAAATATTTAATATATTCATACTAATTTAATTAGAATATGATTACTTATGCAACTTATAAGTAAATAACTTAATTATATATCAAGTATAATATACATATAATAACTATAATATATAATAAATTATTAAATATTCCTACCATTGTGAGGTTCCAAATCATTATATTATTATATATATATATAAAGAAAGTAAAATACTCTGTAAGAAAGAAGTCTTGAACCCACCAAATAAGTAGAGAGTTGGAATAAATAGATATACTTATTTAAAGTAAAATAGAGAGTAAATAAATAATGATCAAATAAATGCTTAATTAGAAATTATATACTTATTCTCTATATAAATAAATAACTCACTCAATTAAGTATATAAATATTAGTAAACATTTTAGACATTACAACTAATTATAACTAATATGTGCTTATTTTTGTAAGTAATTAAAATAAATCAACTTATACTAAGTTATAATATAAATATTAAGAAATAAATAAATATTAATTATAATAACAATTGTATAATAACAATTAAAATTAAATAGGTATCAATTAATATGTAACTAAGATATATAATAACAATTAAAATGATAATTTAGGAAAAGTAATAATTAAAATTATATAATATTAATTTTATATAACGATGGAGAATGATCTTGAAGAAATATCTGTCAAATTGCTTAACTAGCAAAGTCTCTCTAGCCTTGAGAGTTGTCAAGCCCAGAGAGTTTGTGACAGTTAAGTAATTAGACTAAAATTTAGACATTGTTTTCAAAATCATTCTTTCTCGTTGTGTAAGGATAGGAAACTTTTGAACATATTATTCAATCTCTCTCTAATTCAACAATATAACACTAATATTTCTTTAACATTGTTAATTCAAACAACATGGAAATATTATTTCATGTGTTTTTTTATAGATATTGTGTAACATTACATAAATAACATTAAACCCGTTCAGGAATTAGTATACATTGAGGTATTCACTAATTCTCGAATTGTCTAGTCTGGACAATTTGGGATTATATTATCAGTATTGCACATTTTTGTTATTCCTACTAAACACATTTAGTATCAAGTTTCGGTGTCTTCCTCTACTGTTCTTCGGGTATACTGTTCGTAGAGTCACAATCTCTCTATGTGAACATACATACTTGGAGAATTATAAGGAGGTACTGCTAAAATTTCTACTGACGTTAAAGGTAATAGAGTGACGAAATATGTGCAATATGGATAATATATCTCAAATGGGATAGGACCAACTATCTTATAAAAAGAGCAGTGAGAATTGGAGCATGACATGCATGTGAATTTTCTATGTACGAGTTACTAATAGATAGATGTTTTTAGAAATTGACAAAAGTTAGATGCGTCTAGACGATAGACTTGAAAATAATTAAGCACCTTATGCACATAGAGTAAGAATCTTCATTGATTTTGCTCGAGCTTCTACTTATAGTCGTGGTTACATTAAGTGTCCTATTGAGGGTGTAAAACTTTGTGTACGATAGGGTTGGCTGAAATTGAAAGCCATATATTTGTGAATGGTATAGATCTGGGGTATACCCAATAGATACTGCATGGTGAGTAGCAGATGCATTATTCGGTCATTCGAATTATTTGCGACACATAGATGATGATTATGAGCGGGGTGAGATGGGGGAAATGTTAGTTGACATTGGAGCTGGGATGTTTATGGATAACATAGACGACAATGCTTCAAGTGGTCGAGTGACTGATTTTGAAAATTTTGCTGCAATGTGGGAAGATGCAAAGCGTGAGATTTATCCAGGCTATACAAAACATTCTAAAATGTCATTTATTGTGTGGTTGCTTCACATTAAGTCATTGTGTGGGATGTTGACAAAAGCAATAAATATGGTATTGGACTTATTTAACGAGATGCTAACTGAAGGGTTTGCATTGCCAAAAAACTTTTATGAAGTGAAATAGTTGAGAAAGGGATTAGGGTTTGAGTAGAAGTCCATACATGCATGCAAAAATGATTGTGTTTTGTTCTGGAATGAGAACGAAGAGAAACAAGCATGTCCTGTATGTGAAGAGTCGAGGTAGAAGAGTAAGAAAAATGTACCGATTAAGATGTTGCGATATTTTCCTTGAGACCTAGGTTGCAAAGACTATATATTTGTAAGAAAACAACTGCTGATATGAGGTGGCATGAGGAGAAAAGAGGTAAGGATGACGCATATATGAAGCACCTAGCTGATTCACTTACGTGGCAATCTTTTGATGATCAATACCCACAGTTTGGGATAGAAGTTCGGGACGTGCGCTTGAGACTCACAACCGATAGATTCAATCAAACATATATGTGAGCCCTGATGACTGGAAAATTAGTGGATTGAAAAGTCATGACTGTCATGTATTTTTGCAGAAGTTATTACCGGTGGGAATTTGTGGGAAGCTGACATCTAATGTACGTGCCGCCATAATCGAACTCTGTTTTTTTTAATGATTTGTGCGCTTGGGTAGTAAATCATGATATGTTGCGAAAAATGTAAGAAGACATTGCTACTATATTATGTAAATTCGAGCATATCTTTCCACCATCATTTTTTGATGTCATGGTCTATTTAGCAATACATTTACCTCGGGACATACTGTTTGGTGGATCGGTGCAATTCCATTGAATGTATCTAGTTGAAAGATATTTGGGTCGACTAAAGCACACTGTTGGGAATAAAGTTAGAGCTGAGGGTTCAATAGCAAATACCTATATACACGATGAATAGTTAACATTTTGCTCTCTATATCTTCGTAGTGTTGAGACACGATTTAATCGTCAAGAGTGAAATTGATGGGAACACAGATGGGCCTAGTCTTAAAGATTATTTGCAAGTTTCAGATGGGCCAATTACAAGATCAAGAGCGAAGAAGATCAAGGAAGCAATGCAAGGATTGGTGCAATCCACTTGGGATGAAGCTAACAAGAGCCCAACACTCGAGATCGGCTTGAAAGAAGGAGAACCAGTTTTGATCCACTTGATACAAGTTGTGGAAGATACGACTTAGAGTATTGTTTGGTCCAAATGTTATTGATGGCTTTTAATTTGCTAAAGTATTTATTTTATTAGTTTAGAATAAGAGGGCTTAAGAATGTTTGGCCCACATATGTTTTATTTATTATGAACTAGGGTTTTTGGAAAGGCCTTGTATTTTGGCCAAGGGCTTAATTGGAAAGTTACATATTTTGGAACTAGGGTTAGGAGAGGTACTGTAGCGCGGTACTGTAGC
>QEOT01001471.1:95113-111369 GCA_003123785.1 Pterocarya stenoptera
TGATGGGAACACAGATGGGCCTAGTCTTAAAGATTATTTGCAAGTTTCAGATGGGCCAATTACAAGATCAAGAGCGAAGAAGATCAAGGAAGCAATGCAAGGATTGGTGCAATCCACTTGGGATGAAGCTAACAAGAGCCCAACACTCGAGATCGGCTTGAAAGAAGGAGAACCAGTTTTGATCCACTTGATACAAGTTGTGGAAGATACGACTTAGAGTATTGTTTGGTCCAAATGTTATTGATGGCTTTTAATTTGCTAAAGTATTTATTTTATTAGTTTAGAATAAGAGGGCTTAAGAATGTTTGGCCCACATATGTTTTATTTATTATGAACTAGGGTTTTTGGAAAGGCCTTGTATTTTGGCCAAGGGCTTAATTGGAAAGTTACATATTTTGGAACTAGGGTTAGGAGAGGTACTGTAGCGCGGTACTGTAGCCGAGACACTGTTCATCCAGGGGTAATTTTGGAAACTAGGGTTTATTTTGGGCTAGGGTTTCAATAATGTTTTGGTTTAAGTACTCTTTGTAGCCTCATTTGAAAGGCTAGACAATATTGAATTTTAATTGTGAGTTGAGTTTATTCCTCTTGTTCTTGATTGAACTTTTGAACTTATCAAAGGCAAATCACAACCTTTGTGGCGTTCCTCCTTGTAATCTGGGTTCTTGAGACGGGTTCTTCAACGGGTCTAGATTTTAATATAATCTAGGTTCTTGAAACGGGTTCTCATCGGGTCTAGATTCTCCATCCATTGACTTGATTTTGGGTTTCTTGGGTGAGTTTTCAATTTGATTGTGGGTTCAAGGGATTCTCTTCCTGCGGGTTCATATCAGAAATGTTGATCTTGCTGCTCCGCCTCCTCGTGAGCTATCAGTGTTTTTCCAAAATGTACGACCCTTAGGTGCACAAACGGGTTACGATTTAATTGGTTGAGAGTTGGGTAAAGTTCGATGGTACGTGCTAAATAATTGTCGGAAGATTGATGACTATCTTAAGTATGTCATTGCATGCTTCGAATAATTCTAGTTAAAAAAGTTTAACTATAACTTTTGTGCTCAAAACAATATTCTTTTGCACTTATATACAGTGAGCATATGGACAAATTTAGGACGGAAGGCGAAGAGAATATAGAGGCAAGACACGAGGAAGAATTTCTCGGATGGTTTGAACAACATGTATGAACTAAAATTACATATATGTTAGATTTTGAAACTTTTAACTCTGGGTAACTTTTAATAAGTATATACTATTTCAATTGATAGATTTTGGAACAACGTACTCATAATTCTGGATCAATTTCTCCTAAATTGTATGCATTGGCCCGTGGTCCCTCAAATGGAGCACTTCGATACACTGCATGCTCGATTCAAGGTTATAGATTCCATACTCTGTACCTTGAACGTAATAGAAAGACTCTAAACTGTGGTGTGTTGATTGAGGGGGGAACAGATAATATTGACTATTATGGTGTCATACGTGATATTATCGGATTGAAATATCTTGGTGGGTCTGTAACTTATATTTTTAAATGTGATTGGTGGGACCTAGGCGGTGGTCGGGTTTCGATACATATGGATAATCACTTTATGAGTGTCAATACTGCATCTAAATGGTACGAAATTGATTCATTCGTATTGGCTTGTCAAGTTACCCAAGTCTATTATTTGATTGATCCAATGAAAATTGATGAAGATAGTGGAGAGATAACTTAGCGAGTGGTACAAAAATTTGTCCCTAAAAATATATATAAAGCAAGAACGAGTACGGATTACGAGAATAGTGGAGATAAATATGACACTCTAATTGTAGAGGCCTACCAAGAAGATGGAGAGGGCATTAACTTGTTTGTTGACCTCGGTGCACTCGAGTTGCTTCCCTTGTGTAGAGATGACGTCCCACCCGTCCTTATCGACCCATTCATATTAAATGATCATTCAATTTAAGTAAGTGAGGAAGAAATAGAAGAAGAATCCAGAGAGGAAGTCGATAAGGAGGACGAAGAAAAGGTTGATGATGATGACGAAAATGTTATTGAGGGAAATTCTAAAACAAATATGAAAAATACATCCGGAGATGAAGAATAAATGTACTAAATATTTTATTCATATAGGTGACTATAGAATATTATTCTTTTCGTAATCTAATTAATTTTCTTTATCATATTACTCATGCCTCAAGAAAAATGTTGTTGTACTATTAATTTTCGCTCCTGAAGATCAAGTTAACATGCAAGAGAACGATAGCCAGTCGACACCTACTAGTAACAAAATGTCGTTGATAATTAATTATATATTAATACTTTTGTCTCAATAACTATATAACAATAGATAATACTATTATCTATTAGTTGATGCATCCACTCGTCGCGCTCGTGGCATTTCTCTTGAGAAAAATATAAAGTACAGAAAACTCAAGGTCACCATTCCTGACAATTTCACTAAAGGAGTAGATGATAGTGCAGTAACGCTTTCCTCCTATATTAGCATAGTAGTCCGAGCTTATGCTCTATTTTATGTGCAATCTTGGCGAGATATTCCGAATGAGATTAAGGAGCACATTCGAAGTCGTGTGCTGGTGAGTTACTTTGAGAGTACATTTTTTTCACCTAGATTAGTATATCATATTTTTTACCTAATTCACTTATTAGGATGAATTCGACCTCGACTTTGGCCGTAGCGAGGATTCAAGAACTGTGAATGAGTTGATGGCTATACTATTCTAACGTTACAAGGGACGATATCATGACCACTTCAACAAGTTTAAGACGTTGGAAGAGGCTGCGCAATTCCCTTTCTAGTAGATGAAGTTAGACGATTGGAGAAAGTATTATGATCTTTTTGCAACTCCAAATATCATGTATTCTAGATTTATATCTTTTAATCATTTACATTTATATTTGGGCTATATATAATATGTATATATGTATATATATTACAATTAATATTCTTAATTAATTTTATAACAATTAAGTTCTACGAATGCACAAAATAAATCCACTCTGACTTTCCATCATCGTGCCAGTTTAAGGTCATTCCACCATCTTGCTAATAAAATGGTAATTAATAAATTATAGAATTCATTTATTTTTTCTAATATTCTTTTATTTAAGTACTAACATTTTCTTTTTAAAATTGCTAATGTCGCTTTGTTAGAAACGTGATGATCCTAAACAAGAGTCTCCTCTCTATTTTCTCTCTAGAGCATAGAAGTGGTGTCCCAAGTTTATCATCATGGAGAAACTCCATGAGATGTGGGAGAAGTTTCAGTTGAATGAAGAGGAAAGGTGCGGCTATAAACATTGAAGAGGAGGGGATCCCTGAAGTCCTCCCCGTAAAGGAGATAGGAGTTTGATCAGTAAGATATGGTCAGATCGGCAAATTGGAAAGAACATCATCGAAGCTACTATGGTAAAGGTGTGGAGGCTTAGCAAACCGGCCATTTTCACTGAGGTGGGAAAAAACATATTTGTTATTACCTTTGCTACGCATGCGGATAAAAATCGTGTGATGAGTGGGAGGCCATGGTTTTTTTATGATCATACATTTCTGATGAAGGCTTTTGATGGATATACCCCACTCAATAAAATGTCTTTTGATGATGCTGTTTTCTGGGTCTAGTTTCATAACCTACCACTATTTGGTATGTCAAAGGAATGCGGGGAGAGGTTGGGAAGTTCTTTAGGAGTGGTGGAAAAGGTTAAGGTGGATGGGGATGATGTGGGATGGGGTAGATTCCTGCGTGTAAAAATTGTGTTGAATCTCAAGAAACCTTTGGCCAGAGGACAAAAGATTACTTTGCAAGGTTTGAAAACCTGGATTCCTATACAGTATGAGAAGTTACCACACTTTTGCCTGCAGTGTGGTAGAATCATTCATGAAGAAGAAGGGTGCCCAGTTTCTATCCCCATTGAGACGAGCAATAGGCAGCATGGAAGCTGGCTTCGTGCTGACCCGGGAGGTCGGAGATTTCAAGGTTTTAGTCAAACATGGAACAGATCGCCGACAAAGAGTAGTCCGGAGGAGAAATGGAAGAATACGGTGGTGGAGGGTGGTGAAGCGGCCGAAGTTAATGCCATGCAGCATAGCGAAGATTCTGCGGATCATTCAGTTATGGGCAGCGGAATGCACGACATGAATAAAAAAGGAGATCAGCAGGATACTATGCAAAATTAGGGTGTAGATCAATGCAATCTAATTCAAAAATCAATCCAAATTGATTCTATGCCTTTAATACAGGAAGTTGATGCGCATGTGCTTGAAGTAATGGATACCTTGGAGGGAAGCGGATTTACTGGTATTTTGAATACAAAGGAAACTGTTGACATCGAGGTGCGCCAGGAGAACGAAAAGGCTTGGTTAGCCCAGGAGAGAGTGATTGATGAGGCCCATCAAGTGGCTAAAATGTTGCCAAGAAGGTTCATTCGGAATACGTGGAAGAAACATACTCGACAATCAAGAGAGGTAGTAGCAAACAATTTCATGCATGAAGGGAAGAAACGTCCTCTTGAGGAAGGAAGCAGTGCCTCTCTATCAACTAAAGGGAGAAAGAAAAGCAAACTCTTGGGACTAATAAATGGTGATTCTGATACAATTGTCACTCCTAGTTTACAAGATGTTGCTCAAGATTTTTATACATTTATAGAGGCAGTTGAACAGCCATGCCGACACCACTGATTCTCCTTAGTTGGAACTCTCGTGGGCTTGGGAACCCACAAGGAGTTCGAGTTCTTGCTGACTTAGTCAGAGAGGAAGATCCCAAGGTCTTTTTTTACAAGAGACCAAATTGCATGCAAGAGTAGCAAAAAGATTGAAATTCAGACTGGGTTTTGAGAATTGCTTGGCAGTTAGTAGTGAGGGGAGGAGTGGTGGATTGGTCCTGTACTGGAAAAAAGAGATTAAGGTGATTATTAAGAGCTATTCCAAAAGTCACATTCATGCTTCTATCTATGACACAATTGTGGAAGGGGAAACTTGGTTCCTCACTGGGATTTATGGTCAGCCTGAGGCTCATAGGAGACATGAAACTTGGGATCTCATTAGGCCCTTGAAATTACCACGAGATCAAGGTTGGCTTCTAATGGGAGACTTTAATGAGGTCTTGAGTAATCACGATAAAAGTGGAGGGAGAGTGAGTTCAAACAGACACATGCAAGCTTTTCAAGATGTAGTTGATGAGTGTGAATTAATGGATCTAGGCTTTCGGTGTAATAACAGAGAACCTAACCAATGTATTAGTGAGAGACTGGACAGATGCTTGGCTAATCTTAAATGGAAGGCCTTATTTCCTATGGCAAAAGTTATTCATGGTACAACTGCATATTTAGACCATACCCCTATTAAGTTAAATGTGTTTCCTGCAGGCATCCAAAGGAGGGGAAAAAGACCTTTTCGCTTTGAGGCAATGTGGGTGGAGGATAGTAGTTGTCAAAAGGTTATCAAAGGGGCTTGGTTGGATAGTGTTGGGGGACAGAACAATGGAGGGGCTGTTGAAACAGATTAGTAGATGTGGTGAGAAGCTAGCAAAATGGAACAAAGATAGTTTTGGGCATCTACAGATAAATCTAAAAAAGGCAAAGCAGAAGTTACAGCAGATTCAGGATGCAGATCCTAACCATCTTGATCGAGAGACTATCAAGAATGCTAGATCAGAGCTGAATAAATGGCTAGCTAGGGGGAAAATCATGTGGAGACAAAGGTCGAGAGTGCAATGGCTAATTGAAGGGGATAAAAATATTAGGTTTTTTCATCATAAGGCATCACAAAGAAAAGCAAAAAATATGATCAAGGGAGTGAGGGATTTTGATGGAATATGGCAAGTTGATGAAGCAAGAGATAAAGTAATCCTTAACTATTTTCAAGATCTGTTCACAGCATCTACAGAAGTGGCAGTGCTGCTTTTTTGGAGAATCTAGTTGGAAGGGTGACTATTGATATGAAACAGAAGCTGGATATGCCATTTGTTGTAGTTGAAGTGGATATGGCTTTGAAGGAAATGAATCCCGCCAAGGCCCCTGGTCCTAATGGTATGGCCTCTCTTTTTTATCAAAAATTTTGGCATATTATGGGACGAGATGTGACCTGTGCTGTTCTACATGTTCTAAATATTGGTAGCTTCCTTCCTTGTTGAACCATACTTATGTCACTTTGATTCCCAAGAAGAATAAGGCTGAGTTAGTGGCTGATTTTAGACCTATAAGTCTTTGTAATATCATTTACAAGTTAGTGTCAAAAGTGATTGCAAACAGGCTGAAGAAGATTTTACCAAATCTGATCTCACACTCACAGTATGCTTTTGTACCAAGGAAATTAATCTCAGATAATGTACTAGTAACTTATGAGCTTGTCCATTTCATTCGAAGATAGAGGAAAGGAAAGAAGGCTTTCATGTCTATTAAACTAGATATGAGCAAAGCTTACGATCGAATAGAGTGGGGGTTTCTTGAAGCAGTTATGCAGAAAATGGGCTTTGGTGCAAAGTGGGTGGAGTTGGTTATGAATTGTGTGAGGACTATTTCATTTTCCATTTTGATAAATGGGGATCCTAAAGGTCCTATTTATCCCACTAGAGGTGTAAGGCAAGGGGGTCCTATCTCCCTTTATTTGTTTCTTTTGTGCACTGAGGGACTTATTTCTTTATTACAACAAGCTGAGATGAATGGAGTAGTTGAGGGGATTCGAATATGCAGGAATGCTCCTATTGTAAATCACTTAATGTTTACAGATGATAGTGTCTTGTTTTGCAGGACTACTTTACAAACAAACCTAAATATAATGCAGCTACTTGAGACATATGAAAAGGCATCTGGACAGAAGGTAAACAAGGACAAGACAGCAATGGTTTTTAGCAAGAATGTCATAGCTACTCAACAATTCGAGATTTTGCAGCTGTGGGGAGTGAGGCAATGTGATGCCCCCAGATTTTCGCTTGGGATCGGACGGACATCCGAAGCGTCGGGACATACAACACAAGGTTACCTGCCCTCATTAATGACATATAAGATGCAATATTCCTGACACGCAGATAGCATTATGCAATATTCACAGCAGATAATAATTTTTTTTTCTTGAGCAATACTATACACCAAACTTATAATATCTCATCCATGCATACATAACAAAATAAAAATCCACGATTATAGTACGGTTCTCAGAAGACTGTAATCACAAAACAACAGACATCTAACTCTATAATTACATTGCCAAAATACACTATCGGGCAAGTTCGTTGAGTAACTCTTGTAACTCAACTAACGATGCCGAAATACTATCAATGACCTAACTATAGAGGCTGCAAACTCCGCGTTGCATCTACAGCTTCTAGTCAGCCTCCTCCAGTCTACTAGTGTCTGCTCCCTGCTCTGATCCTGACACATCGCCTACCATTAGGGGGAATGGTAGTTGAGACTACCACGGTGAGATTTGATTACAAATCTTAGCAAGTTAACAGGAAACTTACATACAGGTTAATGATGCATGAATGGAAGTAAAAGCATGATGCATAATTCAAAATCAATAGTAATATAGCATAACTAGACATAACATGGCATGAAATAATAAGCAAAACGTGACTTGACAGAATATAGCATGAGCTGACATAACTTGAACTGAAATTGAAACTTAGCTTGACATGACATAACATGTATGTAAACTTAAAACATAACATGGACTAGTAACATAGCATGAACGTGAACTTGAAACATAACATGGATTTGAAACATAGTATGAGCATGAACATACATAATTTGTATATGAACTTGAAAATAATATGAACCTGAGTATAACATAACATAAATGTGAACTTGAAACATGGCGTAAACGTGAACATGACATAACATGAACGTGAACTTGAACATAACATAAACGTGAACATAACCTGACATGAACGTAAACTTGAAATATAACATGGACTTGAAACATAGCATGAACGTGACATAAACTTGAAACTTGACATGAATATAAACTTGAACATAACATAACGTGAAACATGACTTAAATGTGAAATACATGAACTTGGAATCTTATTTAATAGACTTAATCATTTAAGTGACCATACGGGTTTTATATGGATCCCCTTGAGCCGTGTGTCCCTGCCGATTACCGCATCACAACACAGATATCTATACCAGTTGTGAGTGCGTTAATTCATACTCCACAGTTGTTGTGGCCTCACGTATTCTACATGTCACAATTGCTGTGTCTTACGTAGTGTATGCTCCACAGTTGTTGTGGCCTCAAACTTCATGCTCCACAGTTGTTGTGGCCCCATAAATTGTTTGCGCCACACTTGCTATGGACACGCGTAAAATAAAGTATGGCTCCATCGGTGTTAGTGTCTGGCGCGCTCCGGTGACTAGCTCGTTAGGTCTCATTCACAACCTGTTGACTGTACTTCATCAATATAGGAAATTTCACACATATTTAAACACTCCAGCGTGAACAAAGGAGTTCCACTAGGATATTACACCATCCTAGCTCTTAAGATCATGATTGACTTGAATAACTTAACAAGACTATCGAGACAGGATGACATGAATACGGAAAGACAAAAGTCCTGACGTAACATAACGTGACATGAACGTAAGATGACTGACATGACATACTTTGAGACATAAGTGTAATAGACAACATTTCATAACATGGCATACGTGTAACATATAATATTTTGTAACATGACATAACATGTAACAGACAATATTTTATAACATGATGTAACATGTGACAGGAAATATTTCGTAATATGGCATAACATGTGATAGTAAATATTACGTGACATGATACACATATAACAGATGACACTTACAACATATAGTAACATGTGACAGAATATATTATATAACAGATAAATATTTTGTGACAGAATAATTCATCTAACAGATAAACATGTAATGACATGGCATGGCATGGCATATATAACAACATAAAAACATAAATTGTGGTTCCCTTACCCATCACACATATATAGTAAACCGATAGTAAGTTAAGAGCTAACTTACCTCGATCGTCGCGTTCTATGGGAATAAAGTGCGAAACATGAGGAATTGTAAGAGGGTATTCTAAAAGTTAGAAATTTAATTCCTAACAATTAAAAATGTGAAAAGAGATAACTTAGAGTAAAATTACCATTTTACCTTCTACATATGGAAAAATGACCATTTTATCCCTAACTTAAAGATTTCACATCCTAATTCCAAAAGTTATCAAAATTTACATTCCTCATGTAAATTTTGTCCTAAACTCAAATATCAACTCAAAAAATTTAAAACCATATAAAATTATTAAAACTCTATAGGTCCGAAACTTACATAGGCTATATTTCCTTTGATTTGTTGCAATTCCTTCAAATTTTAAAAACTCATGATCAAACCAAATTTTTGCAACAAATATCTTTCCATCCTAAGTTTAAAACACACTTAAAATGTCCATTAAAAAAAGCTAATCATCAACACCAAACTTTTTATAAAAAAGATCTAAACTTTTTAATAAAAGTAAACCCTTAAATCACAAATTTTAACCTTAATAAAAACATCTCCAAGAATTCCAAATCAAATCTTACTTTTAATATATTCATAACATCATCCTAAGATAAATCATGCTTTAAATCATCAAACAAAAGTCATCAAAAATCACAAAACAACACTTGGAATATTTGGTTTTAACTTAGTCCAAAAACATAAACTTTTCTCTCAATTAACTTTGATAAATCTCTTGATTCATGGCTTAAATACATATGATCTTCAAACTAAAACATCACATAGTTTAAAAATGTGTCCTAAAGAAGATCCAACCATCAAACTTAAAATCACATTGCTAAAACTCAATAAAATATAGATTTAACTCAACAACATCAAATCTTAGGCCTAACCAAAATCCTCTTGTATAGAAAAATCATATATTTGGAACTAATACTAAATATCTTCAAACTAACATCCTAACATGAAAATAAGAGACTTAGAATCATCACATAAAAATATCAAAACCTTTGGAGTAAGATTAAACCACGAAATATTCAAATTTTCTCAAAATAGAAACTATTTTTCCACTTCTAGTTTTCAAGTTTCTAGATCTAAGGAAATCTATCATCAAAAGCTTTAGTCATGTAATAAAATCTCAATTAACATTCATAAATACATGCTAACAACACTCCATAAAATTTCCGGAACGAGATATGTCCATTAGCTTGGTCAAAACTCCAAAACATAACATACTTTCCAGTTTCAAGCCCAGAATGACATTTCCATGGTGAAAAATACTTTTTACCAATCAAATGAGAATGGAACGAGACAAATAATATATTCACAGAAACTAGACTCAAAAACGAACAAATTTTGTGAGGAGTCATCATGATAAAATACTTACAATGGGTCGAAAAGTGCCACGCAAAACATCCCAGAAATTTGCCCAAAAGAGCATTTTTGAGTTTCTCTCTAAGAACGAGGTGAAAAGTGATAAAATGCAAGAAAGGGTGCCTTGCAAGCCTCTAGACTTCTGAAGGGTGAGGTCTGGGCTTGAATGACCCTTGATTAGAGGTGGCTATGTGACATAAAGTGAAGGGGGAGTAGGCTGCTGCTGCTGCCTTCTAGAAGGGGTGTGATGAGGTGGCTCTTTCCCTCACATCAAGGAACTATTTGGAGCAGTCAAGGGCAGTGGATAGTCTGCCATGTGGAGGGAGAAAACTTCTTCAACAAGCTTTGCCAAGGTGGCCAAATTCGTGGGTCATGATGGGCCTCAACCAAGTGGGCTTCAATTTGGGGTTTAAAGGGGGTTTGGTTAGGGTTTAAGATGCTATTAAGCCCAAATCCAATTTTTCTTGGCCCAATCAAATTTTCAAAGTTTAAAAGGTTGGATAATGATATCATAACAAGAATTTGAGAAATTAATAGCATATGAAAGTGATTTAATCAAGTGATTAAACACAATGCTAGAAATCGGATTAAAAAGGGTTTGGAGGCCAACTTTAGGGTTTGGGAAAACCGTTTAGGGTTTTGGTTTAACCAAGCTTTTGGGATTTCAATTAGATTCCAACCATTTATGATTTCACTAGGGTTGGAACCCTCTTTGGTCTGACACAAAAATTGGTTGATGAGATGAAAACGAATAGGGTTTCGCTTAGGTGGCATGATCTCACACTTTGATTCCTTCATAGTCCAACTCGTGGTTCCTCTTTGAGCCAAGTGTCTAATACTATTCACTAAGTGTGGCTAAGATCTTGCAAACTGTCCAAATAAAATTTCTTTAACCTAATTTAGACATTCCATACTGTGATTTTGAAAATACTACACTTGGTGCGCTTATCGAAGTTACTATTAACTTCAAAAAAATATATAATAAACTTAGTATTGAAAAATCCTAAATATTCATATTAACCTATAGTAAAAATCGCTTACCAAAATTCAACCCTGAAGTACCCCTAAAAATAAAATCACAATTTTAAACAAGTGTTTCATCTGAAATTATGAAAATGGGTTATTACGTCATAAAATTCTAAATAATCAACTGAGTCTAATGGCGTAGACCATAATGCATTCTGACACTTCTAACTATCTTAAATAATTCAACTCATATTTCTAGCACCATAGTGAGTGATAACACTGATTATGTTGATAGACTAAAACCTGCGCGATTGGTCGATTCGTGAAAACTTATGGAATTTTCACGAGGTTCCTAAAATCAATAGAAATTCCACCAATGAACTTCTAGCGGGCTGTTACAGGCAATGCCAAAATTATGACAAGTATCTAGACCTCCCTTCTATGGTGGGCAGAGGAAAATAGTAAGCTTTTTCTCAGATTAAAAACAAGGTTTGGCAGAAACTTCAAGGGTGGAAGGAAAAGATCCTGTCTCAATGAGGGAAAGAGGTGCTTATCAAGGCTGTCGCCATGTCAATCCCAACATACTCAATGAGTTGCTTTAAACTCCCTCTCTCTTTATGTTCTGAATTGGAAAGCTTAATTGCCAAGTTCTGGTGGGGGCAGAAGGGAGAGGAGAATAAAATAAGGTGGGTGAGTTGGAGAAATATGTGTGAATCAAAAGCTAATAGTGGGATGGGGTTTAAAGATTTGAAGACTTTCAATCTTGCTCTATTAGCCAAGCAAGGATGGAGAATTCTCAAAGAAGGAGATTCACTTCTACACAGGATCTTCAAAGCAAAGTATTTCCCCTTATCTGAGTTTCAAGAGTCTAAGTTAGGAGCAGTCCCTTCTTATGTATGGAGAGGTATTTGGGAAGCAAAAAGTTGGCTATTAAAAGGTTGCAGATGGAGGATAGGAGATGGAAAGGCTATTAATATATGGTATGATTATTGGCTGCCAAAACACAGATTAATCCCACCTTTAGAATCCATAACTCAGACACAACTTAACTGGACAGTGGCAGAGTTGATTGATGAACACACAAGATGGTGGGATATGGAGAAGATTAGAAGATTGTTACCTCAAAATGCAGCTCATGAGGTTCTAAATATTATGTTACCTGTTGAGAGCCAACAAGATTGTTTGGTCTGGGAGCATGAGTTAAATGGTCAGTATAGTGTAAAGAATGCCTACAGGATGTTTATGTCTTTATGTGAAGAATCGCAGGTGGGTGAGGTTTCTTATAGGGAGGAGCAAAGGAGCTAATGGAGGAAATTTTGGAAGATGAGAGTCCCTAACAGAGTAAAAATCTTTGCTTGGAGGGTATGCAAGAATGGATTACCAACTTTGTAGAACCTCAAAGCCAGGAAGGTGGTGGAAGAATCTGAGTGCAGATGGTGCAAGATGGAAGAAGAGGACATTAATCATGCTCTCCTTTACTGCTCAAGTTTCAAAGAAGTTCTAGTGTCACAGCTCAATTTTTTGCAAGAGTTTCAAGCTAATCTTGATTTTTTGCAAATTATGGCTCTCGTGGTTAGAAGAAATAAACAAGGAGAAATTGAAAAATTGTTCCTATGTGCGTGGGGGTTGTGGTATAGAAGAAATCAATTTATCTTTGAGGAGAAAACCTTGAAATGAATCGAAGTCTTGGATAATGCTTTATCAGGTTATAATGAATATCAATCTGTGATAGATTATCAACAACAAGGAGGCAAGTCTCACTGTGGTTGACAGCCACCACCTACAAGAGTAATGAAGCTAAACACAGATGGGGCTATTTTCCATGACTATCGTAGATCAAGTGCAGGCATGGTTCTTCGAGATGAGGGTGGCAGGGTGGTATTCACAGCAAGCAAGCCAGAAGCTGAGATTGATAATCCTATGAAGATTGAACTTATAGCTGTGTTGAGAAGGCTACAGATTTTTCTCCTGTTGGGTATTAATGATCTTCAAGTTGAATGTGACTCCATGTTGGTGGTTCAAGAACTTAACAAAGAGCATATTTCTCTGTCAATATGGGGAAATTTGATTCAAGAGATTAGGAGATTACTTCTTAGATTTCCAAAAGTTTCAATTCATCATCATAAGGGCCGTTTGGCTAACAATGTAGCCCACAGTTTGGCAAGATATTCATGGCATCTAGATGATCTAGCGATTTAGTGGAACTCGTTTCCAGAGTTTGTTCCCAAGTCATTTGGCATGATGTAATTATGTAATTCTTTTAATGAGGAATAAAACAAGTTTCAGATTGTTTATCAAAAAAAAAAAAAGGTGATGATCCTTGAAAACTTTTCTCTCATTCATTTCTATGCTGCTACTCACACTAATGAGTGTAGTGAGTGGATAGATCCTGCCGCTGCAGATAATTATGTAAGCAGTGTTAATTTTGTTAAATAAATTATACATGTGAATAATTTATTTTTTATTTGTATTTCTTTTAATACATTACTTATTGTGTGTTTTCTTTCAAATTGTAGGAAAAAATGATGGAAATATAGTCAGCTTCTGGGAAATCCTCACCAAGTGACATAGACATATCCACGCAAGTGCTCGGGCCCAAGTCTAGTATGGCAAGAGGTTCGGGACCATCTTTCATGCATTCCAATTCATCCTCCTCAACCTCATCGACTTCACAAATTAACAATCTTACCAAAGATTTAAAAGCTGCACAGTGCGAGAATGAGTATATGAGGTCGAGACAGCAAGAGTTGGAGTCTCTCTTAGAGCGACAGTCTCATTTAGAGATGCGTTTGCAGGACCAACAGAGAGATCAAGAGGAAAGAATACGCAGTGAAGTCCAAGAATAAGTGCAGCAGGAGATGATGGTGCAAATGGAGCGTGTTATGTCATTGCAACAGAATCGTAGTAGGCGAGAAAAGAAAAAGAAATGAATTTATCAATTCTATCGGTGTATATAACTTTTAATATCTAATTTTAAAGCTTTATAAGACATTGTTAGTTGTTAAATGATACAATTGGTATGTTTTTTAATTTTATGAAATTAGTATTTTTGATATGTACATTCGAATGTAAATAAAAAAGGTTCAAACATTAGTTCACATTCGAACAAACATTCGAACATAATTACACAAAATTATAACATAACGTTGGAACGTACTTGTCAACGTTCGAATGTACTCACCCTCAAACGAACAAAATTAACGTTCGAAGAAACCTCCAAACGTACCACGTACGTTCAAACTCTTCTTCATTAACATTCGAACTAACATCCAAACGTTATACCCGTTACGTTCGAGCATTGGTCAATTCGAACGTTTATTGCAATTAACATCCAGTAAATATGATACGTTCGAACTATAATCAACGAACGTCAACTTCTGACATTTAAATGCCAATTGGTCGGGTTGACGTTTGAACATTATATTTGACGTCCGAACATTACTTTCTGTGACAGATCTTAACCATCACAAAAAAGGGAACGTTCAAACGTTACACCAAACGGAACACCTCCAACCATCACTGAAAATATTTTTAGTAACAGTTCAATAGTAAACCGTCACCAATTGTTTTCTGTGACGCACATTAGGTAATAATAGTGGTGACAGTTTCAAACCATCACCAAATGTCTTTAGTGACATTTTAGTTTTTTTTTTTTTTTATGATTTCCTCTGTCACAAAAGACAAATTGTGTTGTAGTGCTGGTCATTTAGGTACTCTTGTTCCAAACTCCAGTTGACTCCACCATCATGAGTTTGAGGGGGAATGTTAGCATATATTTACCAACCTTAATTAGATTAGTATCTTGTCTAAGATTCTAACAACATTATGGTAATATTCTGTAAATATTATAGGTTAGAATATTTTTTGTTTAGGTATTGATTGCATTTCCTTTATTACACGGGCCTTATTATAATATAAATAGGCCAACCTTATACATTGCAAAAACACATTGAATTTTAAAATTTTCTCGCATATAGTTTTCTACAAAACGTAAGACCTTAAATAATATGGAGTCTTCGCTTAGTTCAGGCGACACCTCATGCTCAAATTCTTTTTCTTCTTGTTGACCTGACAGATTAATTTTCCCATCGTTTTCAGCCACTTCCACAATCTGATCCACTAAAACCATTAACTCATGCCTGGCCTGATTCATAGTCTATTCATATGTGGAAATTGGCTTCCTAAGATTTTAATTACTACTGATTAAGTATGTTGCTGGGAAATGAGAGTAATAAAGAAAAATTTGGAAGAAACCTAGCTAGTAATTGGCCAGCTTGTGATGTAAAATTATATCTCCTTTGATATTTTGTCTTAAAGTATGACCACTGAAGAAAGGACCACTTTTCTCAACATGAGTAGTAAACTTGAATTTAATATTTCATCATGTGCGTGCAGATAGTATGCGGTATCATAATTGAGGATAAGGATTAAATGAAGAGGAGGAGTGCCCATTTAGGAGAAGGTAGCATTTCATTACAGTCTCCATCACAGATATATTCACATCACAAGGTAACATTTCTTCTCTTCTTTTTCTTCCTCTGGTAAATTAGTTTCTACTTTCTTTACTCTTCTTTTGTTCATTCTGAATCTGCTTCATTTTTTCTGAACTTTTACTGTGAGATGTCAGATTTTGACTGCATGATAGGTCGTTTGCTTGTTCATTTGCCATGCACCACTGTTTAACAATTGAGTAGATACTTTTTTAGCTTTTGGCCTACTCTAAAACTACAGATAATAAAGCAATAAAGGGGATTGCAATGGTCTATTTGCATCCTCATGGGCGAGCTACGTCAAAATCTTGAAATATATATGTTGCTTGCTAGTTTGGTTTCTTAATCTTTGAGATGTAATTCCAATAATTGAGTTTTGGCTCAAGTAAGGGAGCCATTGATGGATTCGGATTTGATAAATGGCTCTTCTTTTTGCTTTTTTTTTTTTTTTTTTTTTT
>QEOT01001471.1:112584-162222 GCA_003123785.1 Pterocarya stenoptera
AAAACTATCTTAGGAACAACATAATTTCCTTGATAAAACATTTTAGCAACCATTTCATTTCCTTGCAAATGATAGTAGGAAAATAATAAAAATCCATTACAAACAACATTTTTTCCTTGCAAAAAACCTTTATTTCCTTGCAAAAATATTTTAGCAATTATATAATGTCCTTGCAAGAAGAAATTACAATGGCATCATTCTCCTTGCAAAAACAAATTTTCAATGATACCATTTCCTTGCAAAACCATGCTAGCAACGAAATTATTTCTTTGCAAAACAATTTTACCAACGATATGCTATCATTGGAAAAATTAACTACCAACAATTACCATTTCCTTTCAAAGACACTTTACCAACCATATACTTTTGTTGCAAATAGAAACTAAGCAACGATGGTAATAATTTTGTTGCTAATGTGTAAATCTATATTACCAACGAGACTAATTTCATTGCTAATGAATCAATTGCAATGAAATTAGTTCGTTGCAAAACAATTAAAACACATTTTAATGCTATGTTTCTCCTGATACTTTATTTTCTTGCTTACCTACTTCATTCTACCCTCCATTAAGGTATTCATCGAAATATATTGCATATGACAGAGATAACAGTGTGAGTGCTCAATCGAGAGGCCAACTTGTTACTTGCTAATTTTTCATTTTCTTCAGGTTATTTCCCATTCTTGGATCTAACTCATTACATAAATCTGTTCTTTATATAAAATACTCTTTTGCATCCAGGCCAATCCTGCATCATATACTCTCTTGCGTCCTAACGAAATATGAATTTAATAACCATTCAACCATCACTGCCTGAAGCACCATTTGGTCGACAAAGTGTCTTCTCTCTGTTTGATAAGATATGTTCAGAACTAATGAGGCAACTGATTTCCAATGTTCAAACGGATACCGTTTGCCAATCCATTTGATAAACTCTGAGATAGCTATGTAAGTTCTCCTTTTACAAGGTGATTGAATGATGGCAGTTTGGCTTTCTCCATTCGGCCACTTCTAGTCCGCCTATGTAAAATGATGGCTTAGAGAGATGGTCGAATGGATTCCATTCACTAGTTCATTCGGTAGACTATGAGATAGCAATGTCAGTTCTCCTTTTACAAGGTGATCGAACGACAACCATTCAGCTTTCTCCGTTCGGCCACTTCTGGTCCTCCTATGTAAAATGATGGCTTGAAGAGATGGTCGAACAGATACCGTTTGCAAGTCCATTCGATATACTTTGAGATAGCAATGTAAGGTGTCCTTTTGCAAGGTGATCGAACAACAACCGTTCGGCTTGCTCCTTTCATCCACTTCGGGTCCGCCTATGCAAAATGATGGTTTTGAGAGATGGTCGAACAACGTACTGTTCTGTTGGTCCATTTGATGTACTTCACGGACTTCACACATAATTAATAAAATGGACATTCTAAAAAAATAAAATATTTTACCAATTTTAGGATAACATTACGGTTCAATTACTAGATTTATAATTAAGTATTACTCATTGGAAAATTCTAGCTAATATCTGGACGCAAAATTAATGACAAAAAATTAAAAATACATTTTTACCTAAAATGAGTCAGACATTTATATGATAAGGGTTCATAATAAAGGAAGTCCAAATATTATAATTTACCCAAGATGCGGAGGAAACAAAGCGCACCCATCAAGGAAATATTGAAAAGACCACTTAAACATATCTACCTCAAAAACACTCTTGCTATTCAAACTTCTCTAAAAGAACTAATTCTAGGGCTCCATTATATTTCACTCTCAAGCACTTGCTCATTTCTACTATAAAAGTAGTATATCTCTAGTTCACATTTGCAGTGAAGAACAGAGGGTCACAAGAAATCCGTTCAAGGATGGAACGTTCTGAGTCATTCAAAGATTTGACCAATTCTATTTCATTTCATCTTCAATGGAGAGATATCCAAGTTTGGGGGTCATTATGGTTTGGGGTTTTGTAAGTTTTGTGGAAGGGGCATTTGTTTCAACCATCAACAAACAATATTGGTTTGGGATTTTTTGTCCACTACGTGAATCATCGTTTATTTCACACTAGGGGGTTTTGGGCATACATTTAACGAATTGAGAATGTAAGGGGATTTGGGCAGGACGGTTTCAAAACTTGCCCAACCACCTCCAGATCAAGTAAAGGTACAAGCTTTTTCTGTCCACATTATATAAATATTAGCTTATTTTGTCCCAAAATTTAAGTGACTATTCTTGTATCATGTCATAAATGGAGCATATTGCACCACCAGGGTAACATAGCTTTAGGGTTACGTTCTTTATGGTTAAAAGAGTGATGGATTTTGTTTTTGTTTTTTGTTTTTTTTTCCTTTTTTAGTTTGAAGTTTACTTTCATTGAACAAATAACCAAATACTATGTCATGTTTTTTTTTTTTTAAACAAGAGTTAGGGTCACCTGTCCAAGAGTGACCCCTCCCCAATTTTATTAATAACCCTCACTTGTGGCTGAGGAAAACCGTGGTTACAAATCAAGCATCTGGGATACAATAGAAAACCAGAATGCAGAAAAAGAAACAAGCTAGAAAGAATAAGACCACAAAAATCCAAAACAATGAAACACACAAATTAGCTAAGTCGAAGCGAAGGCAAACCAGAATAATCTACGCGGATAAGACCGAGCAACGCTCGGGGAGTATCCGTCAAATGAGAAAAAGTTAAATCACTACCAGAAGCCCCATGTTTGGCTAACCAATCTGCAACTTTATTAGCCTCCCAAAAAACATGATGAATCGAGCACGTCATTGAGTTCATGATGTCCATAATTTCCTCCCAGAAATCCTCCAAGTACCACACCCCACATCTTTTAATTCTCCACTAGGAAATAACAGTCATAGAATCAAGTTCAATATCCACATAATTTAAAGATAAAGATTTACAAACCTGGAGCCCATGAAGAAGAGCTAATAACTCAGCCCTATTATTAGAACCTATACCAATGAACGAGGAAAAAGCATGAATTAGTCGACCATGATTATTTCTAATAACTCCACCTATGCCTGAGGCACCCGGGTTACCCAAACTACTGCCATCTATGTTCATCTTAACCCATCCCACAGAAGGTCGTTGCCAAGCAATAAACTTGCATTGCCGGATTGGGGGAAAGATAGGCTGTACATTCAAACCCTTAAGTACCTGTAAATCAAGACTAGATATGTGAGAACTAGCATGCATATCACGACAAATAATACTAATCCACCGATGAACCAAATGAATGATATCAAAAGCAGATTCAAAGCAACCCTCCATACGAGCCAAACATCTCCGCCGCCAGATTCTCCACGTGATAATCACCGGGAGAATTCCCACAATAATGCCAACCTAAGACGAATGTTTTGCACGGCGAAACCAAATCTTCACCGAATCTTTTCAATTCCGGCCCATCGGGATTCCAAGGTTAGCCCCAAAATAACGCCAAATAGTTTTCGCAATATCACCTGCAAAAAGAACATGATTTTGGTCCTCATAATGACTGTTAGTACAACAATCACAACAGAAGGTAATAGGAATACCAATATGTCTAAGATGATGATCGACGCTAAGAGCCATAAACCAAGCTTTCCACATGTGGGTAGACATTTTAAGAGGAAGACTTTTATGCCACATCCACGAGTGCTCCTCAATAGTATCACCCCTAATACGGATACAATCCCAAGCCGACTTAGTGGAAAACAAACCATTATCATTTTTAGTCCAAATCAACACATCAATACATGGTTTAGCTTTACCAATATCCTCTAAAATACCATCAAAATGATTCGGCCCCACTAATTGAAGAATAAAATCCATATCCCACTCATTATTTAATTTGCAATCCTTCACCTGAAGATGAGGATGACCCACAATATGCATATCATTAACTAACGGACCAATTTCCCGCCATTTATCATACCAGAAAAAAATCAACCTATCTTTAAGGCACCACTTGGAATTATCCAAGACCAAAGGAAGGGAATTAGCAATCATTTTCCAGAACCTCGTACCCTTAGTTGGATCAACTAGGACCCAAGATCTAGAACCCACATATTTACTCTTAAAAAATTTAGCCCATAAAGAGTTACCTTGAATGAGATTCCACGCAAATCTAGCATGGAGGGCTTTTTGCATATCATCAAGATTCCTCAGAGCCAACCCACCTTCCTCCACGGGACGACAGACAGAATTTCAAGACACCCATTTTTTCTTACCTTTACCATTATGCTCCCCCCAGAAGAAAGTACTCATCATACGATGAATAGCATTAATAGTGGATTGCGGGACCTGAAGAACGGCAAAGAGATGGAGAGCCATACTAGAGAGAACATGACGAAGTAAAATAAGACGGCCACCTGCCGAAAGAAATCTCATCTTCCATCCCGAAATTTTCTTTTGAATATTAGACACCATATCTTCCATATGTACCTGTTTAAGATGACCTAGAATAATAGGTACTCCAAGATATTTGAAAGGAAAAGATCCTTCTAAAAATCCAGTCTTCCGTAGTAATAAACTTTTACGCATAGAAGAAATATTTTTTGAGCAGTAAAGGGCAGATTTAGAGTGATTAATACATTGACCCGACCAGCTCTCATACTTGTGAATCACAGATAAAATCTCCCTTAGGGCTTTAGAGCTACCATTAGAAAAAAGCACAATATCATCAGCATACATAAGATGAGAAATTATGGGCATACCTCGGGCCTGAGAGAATTGACCAAATTTCTGATCCTGTACACTTTGCTTGATCAATCTAGAGAGAATTTCTTGAAGGATAATAAAAAGATAAGGAGAAAGGGGATCACCCTGACTCAATACCCGTCCACTTTTAAAAAAACATTTAATAGTGCCATTCATCATAATCGAAAACCAAGGAGTCGAGATGCAAGTATTGATAAGATCACAAAAATCAGATGAAAAACCAAAACAGCAAAGAAACTCCAGAAGAAAGAGCCAATCTACTCTATCATAAGCTTTAGCCATATCCAGTTTAATCATGATATTACCACCATGGGCTTTTTTGTTAATGGAATGAACCATTTCCTGAGTCAGACTAATATTCTCGAAAATGCTATGCCCAGGAATGAACGCACCTTGTTCCCATGAAATCATTCTCGAAAGAAGACCTGTCAACTGATTAACAATGATTTTGGAGCAAATTTTATAGAAAATCGAGCAAAGGCTTATAGGCCTAAACTTATCAAACCCAGAAGGTGTATCAACCTTTGGAATTAAGACCAGAAAAGAAGCAGTAAAAAATCTTGGAAGCTGCTTAGAAGTAAAAAAATCAGTTATGGCTTCCAAGACATCCTCTTTCACAATATCCCAACAACTTTTGAAAAAATCCGAACCAAAACCATCAGGACCCGGGGAGCTATTAGAAGGAATAGAAGATAAAGAAAAGAAAGCTTCATTCATAGAAGGCACTGCACAAATCATCAAATTATTAGAATCAGAGATAATAGGGAGAATAAGAGCCGATAAATCAGGTAACATGGAGCTGTCGAGTAACATGGATTATGATGCACCATGCAAACATCATGCATGCTAGCTGGAGGTTTGTTCCGGATGAGGAGGAAGAGGAAGAGGAACTAATTCAGCATGTTAGGGTGAGTATATTCATGCCTATTTTCAACATGTAATTTGTGAGCATAATATTTCTGCTTAATCCCCAGCAATAAATGCTTACATTACGTGTTCACATGTGATTTCATCCAAGATTGGGAGATCCAAATCATAGAGAATGTGTAGAACTGCTTCTACAAAGTAGTTACAATTATTTTCATCATCAACTGTACTTGGAATATAAGCGAAGTCATACACATGCAGCGGCCTTGGCAAAAGGGTCAACAAAGGTGGATACACTAGTGTGGGAAAAGTTGTGTGACCAATGGATATCTCTTGCCTTTTAGGTAACACATTAGTTATATCGTTTTTAGGGTTAGTTTAAATAAATTAGACAGATGGGAATAATGTCCCAATTTCAAGTTGTATATACATAAGTTGTTTTGTTATGACTGAATTTGTATGGAAGACATGTTATGCATTAGCATTGTATGATGGGAAAAAGTTCAAATTTTGATTAAGCATACTAATTCATTTACATGGCTCAGATAACCTAGAAATTATCGAGTCAAAATAAGATGAATAGGGAGAAGGCACGATCAAATCATGTAGCTGGGTCGAAGTCATTTGTCAAGTTGATCGCTAAGAATGAAAAGAATTTCTCTTATGTATAGTATCTGTAGCTAGTAAACATGCGTATACGATTCATTATAATCGTAATGAACTATAATTACTTTGCAGCGTGACACGGTTGATAACTTTGTAGATTTTTAAAAGTTAACTCGATGGTCTGGCAAGAAATGGAGATTTGTTATAGAGCACAATAAAGAGAACTATGTAAGCAACAATAACACTATCATCCATTTAGTTTATTCGTGTTAAAAGAATATTTATTTACATAAAGTATCTGTATTCTTTGTATAATAGAATCAAAGGGTCAATGCCGATAGAAAGAGAGATGCCACTTGCATGGATAAAGATGTAGTAAAGGAGGACTTCAAAGAGGTGCTAGGGGACAGATCTAGGTACATTCGAGGATTGGGCTGTTCAGTTGCAGCTGAACCAAAACTAACCTCTCCTTTAGTCACCAATCTAGCACCAAAAGTTTAGAGCTATAAAGAGAAGTGCGAGGAACTCACAAGGGCCTTGGAGTCAGTTATGGAGAATCAGAGGCTCTATCAATGATTTCCTTGATATTGTAATAGACATCAATGAAATGGTGTATGTTGACTGTATGTATGAAGGCTATTGTGCTATAAAATGAATGAAATGCATGTGCTTATAGACTTGTGATTGTGGAACATAGAGATGACAATATTATTGTAAGAACTAATGATGCATGGTCTTGTGCACTATATGTTTGAAAGTGATATGTTTGGTATTATTAATGATATAATAGATCATGTGAGATGAGATTGTAAGAGATCTAGTCAATCCAATGGTGCATTTCAAGTTGCAAATGATTTTTTTTTATAAGTCCATGACATTATAAGTAGTAGTTGTCAATGAGTTTAATTGCATTGTGAAATAATGGACAATAGGTTTATGGACAATTTGTTGAAATTTTTTGGTACTCCTTTAATTTGCAAGCTAATTCAAAACCTAGCACTAATTAAAATACCAAAGCCAAACAAAAATAATTGCAACAACAAATGTAACAAATTTCATGTATTTGCAATGGCATGCTTACGTTGCAATACAAATTATCTAGTCAAAATATACTTTTGCAACCATATTTATTCATCGCAACAAGAAAAATTGCAAGAAAAACAATTTTTTGCAATAATGTTCAATACTTTTGCAATGAAAATGTTTCATTGCTGAAAAATATTTGCAAAAAAGGGAAATTGTTGGAAATGTTGATTTGCAACAAATATATTTTGTTGTTGTAATACAATTGGAATGAATGTAAATCGTTGGAAAAAAATCATTGACAACAAATCCATTCGTTGCGGACTTGCATTTGCAACAAATGTAACATCATTGCAAATGATGTTTTTCAACGAATTACATTTGTTGGAAAAGTCCTTTAACTTCATTGTAAACTACATTTGCAACGATATGCATTTGTTGCAAATGCATTTCTGCAACAAATGAGTTCGTTGCAAGTGTCAAAAAGTAACAATTTAGTTTCATTGCAAATGTGCAATATTGCAACAAATTGAATATGTTGCTACAGCTCAATTACAATGAAAAAAATGGTTGCAAGTTATAGATTTGCAACAAAATTGATTCATTGCAATATATTTGCAATGCATAAAAATCGTTGCAATTTTTTTTTTTTTTACAACGATTTAATCCATTGCAGGATTACATTTGCAACAAATCATGTTCGTTGCTACTGCTATTTTGCAACGAATATAAAATCGTTGTTAATATATATTTGCAATGGTTTTCTAGATCTCCTTGATGGACTTTAGCAATGAAAATATATACATTTGCAACAGAAGATTCTTGTTGCTAAAAGTGCATATTTGCAATGAAAATAAGACTCACTCGTTGGAGAATGTCAAATGCCAATGCGGCAACTCCGAAAGCAGGGCAACAAACATTATTCGTTGCAAAGAGGCATTTTTAACGAAATAAGTCTTTTTGGAACGAAATATTTTCCTTGCAAAAAGCATTTTCTGTTGTAGGTACAATAGCTCGATAAAAAGAATAGCTTGCTTCTTTCTTGGGCAGAAAAGATGGCGAGGAAAGAAATTCAGAGGTGGTGGTGTTGTTTTTATTGACATGCTTGGAGCATTGGTAGTAGTTTATGCATCTTCATATACAAAATCACATCTTTTGAAAATTAATTTTGCATATGAAGAAAAACTCACATTGGATTATACATTTTTTAACCAAATAATAATAAAATATTCATTATTTTATAAAATAAAAAAAAATCCTATAAATCTAGGCATTGTCTATTTTATGCATCTAGATGGTATATTGTTAATCTGGATGGTCCAATAAATTAAAAATAATGTTGGGGACCGAATAATGAATATTTTATTCTTGATGGTATATTGGCATTCAGATAGAGAGAAAAAAAAAATTAAAAATAATATTTGGAAAATCAACAGTGCTTCTTCAAGTTTGAAGAAGCACTGTTTACAGCTATGTAAAAATTTAGAGATACATAAGCCAATGCAGATGAATTTAAAAACATATTACTCGAATTTGAAGATGAAGATAAAGATGAATAAGTCATTGCTAGTGCTTGAAATTATCATTGACCATCTCCTTAGCTTGTCATCTTCAAACAGTGAAATGATAAACAATTTTATAACATGGATAGAAGGAGGGTGGGTTAGAGAAACGAAAGAAAGCGCCATCACAACCACCTCTTTCCTCTTTCACAAAATGTGCAAAAAAGAAAATTTGAAAAAAAAATAAAAGAACTTTGAGGCAGAGAATACAGATTCTATTTCCTTATCAAACTGAAAAGCCTCCCACCATCACTTCTCATCCGAAGTTAAGCAAGCAATACCTACACCTACTTTTCCTTGCGTTTGCCTCTTACTTTCCCTTCAAGTACAACTCTAGCTCTCTCTCAAATAAATCCTAGTTGTTGGTATATCAGAGATATTGATGTTGTTGAGTATTCATTCTGCAGATCTAACTTCCCTTGATCTACTCGTACTCTTGAAGGTATTCTCATACCATCAAATCCCATTTTCTGCTCATAATCTTCGCCATTTTTGTTTTATTTTTTTTATTTCAGGGCTTGAGCTGGACATTTGAACTCGCAACCAATCAGGCCAAGTTGATATTCTGGATTGCCCTCAGCCAAGTATTACGTGAAACCCAAAAGTGTCTTGGAAGTAAGTTTATCTATTCAAATTGTCTATTGCGTGTGATATATCCGTGATTGAATATTTAACGAAGAATTAGATTCATTCAAGAAAGCAACTATGCCCTTCGGATTGGTTTCAGCGTGGAACAAGCGCCGGAGAAGCAAGTCCCATGACAGCATAGACCCTTGTATGTTCTGCTTCTTTAAGTTAAGCATTATAACAATTTGTGCTTTGAAGCTTGTTCTTGTAGCCCTATAATTCATATTTGTCTCCGGAGCTTTTCAGGGATTTATAAACCTCTGGAATTTTGGCAACTTGAAGATCAAACCCCTCAACCCACGAAAAGGCACAATGGATCATCCGTTTTCACGCTCAAGGAAATGGAAGGAGCAACAAACTCATTCAGTGAAGAGAATTTGCTTGGAAAGGGAGGATTCGGACGAGTTTACAGAGGCACTCTGCGGTCAGGAGAGGTGGTAGCAATCAAGAAAATGGAGTTGCCACCGTTTAAAAAAGCCGAGGGGGAGCGAGAGTTCAGAGTAGAAGTTGATATGTTGAGCAGGCTTGCTCACCCAAATCTGGTTTCCTTGATAGGCTATTGCGCTGATGGGAAGCACAGGTTTCTGGTTTACGAATATATGCAGAATGGAAACCTGCAAGATCATTTAAACGGTTGGTTTCGATTGTCATAGAAACCAATTCTCGTTTCAAAGTTTACTCTTTAACTTTTGTTAATTTACGACTGCATATAGGTATTGGGGAAGCAAAAATGGATTGGCCCAAAAGACTCAAAGTGGCCCTTGGAGCAGCTAAAGGGCTTGCTTATCTCCATTCTAGTTCTGATGTTGGGATTCCAATTGTTCATCGAGATTTCAAGTCCACCAACGTTCTTCTAAACGCCAACTTTGAAGCAAAGGTAAATTTATTGGAAAATTTCCTCAATGATTTGTAATAATCAGGCCATTGGGTTTTTTCTTCTCTCTTTAAGATGTATATACACTTAATGTTCAAGACTGACTTGCTGATTTTCATAGATATCCGATTTTGGACTTGCCAAATTAATGCCAGAAGGCCAGGAGACCCATGTAACAGTTAGAGTCCTTGGCACATTTGGCTATTTTGATCCCGAGTATACATCGGTATGCATCCCTGTTACATGGAACAACTTTTCAATTTGATACATGTTCAATGCTTTCAGAGACGTTTTGCCATCTCTTTCTTTCTCCGTGTCACGAATAAACTATTGATCTACATGCATTCTCCAAGAACTCATTTGTTCCAGGTCTGCAACGATATGCGGACAAAATTGCAATATACAAAAGCCTGGCTTATACTTATAAATAAATATAGAGATGCATTATGGAGAAACTAAAACTCCCTAGAAAATACAAAAACGTCATCCATTTAAGTTGCAGCAACACGATTGTGTTCGCGTCTGCAGATAATTGGAAGAAAGAGGTCATTTTTTCAATATTTGTCTTATATATGACCAGAGTCTCCAGGGGTTCAACCCAAGGCCCCCAACTAAACCCCGAGTGTATGCAACTTGAAAAGGACACCCAATTAGCAGTTCACATCAGATCCTAGGTGTCTCCAAGGAAAACAAATAGATAACTCAATAGGTGCAAAGCTACAAATTACAAGGTAGGTCTAAAATATTATTTTGAGTTTTATGTATGCTATGTTGAACTAGCACAACAATATTTTCCCTCGATCAAGGTTGCAGCTGCAACAATATTCTGAGTATCCAACATGTACAGTGGGAATTGTAAGCAGCTGCTATGCTGACTCAGTTCTAATGTGACTTGACAGAATACCATATGCCCTGGACAGTTGTCTGATTGCCCTGACAGAATACAGTGATTAATGTCTTAAATGTATTTCTTATATGGCAAACGGGGCTCCAATTGGACCAATCCACACTCGAAACAAACACATAACATATGAACTCTTGAATATCATCCATATTCCGAACAGTTTTCAACAATACCGAGTATGCAAAACAAAAACAATATGCTGTTGTTCTACAATTTAATATCTCACTTTCTAAATACTTTGCTACTAGAATTTGTTCTCTCCTCTTCTCTAATTCCAGTGGATTTAACAAGTGGACTCTTAGCATTGAAATGTCTCCTTTGACAACAGACAGGGAAACTCACTCTACAAAGTGATGTTTATGCATTTGGAGTGGTTCTTCTTGAGCTTCTGACTGGACGTCGAGCCGTGGACTTAAACCAGGGACCAAACGATCAAAACCTTGTACTACAGGTAAGAAATGTCTTCCAAGAATCTTTGGAACTAAAAATGACAAAAGGGTAAATGTAAACTCCCTTATATTTCAGGTAAGGCACATATTGAATGATCGGAAGAAACTGCATAAGGTGATAGATCCAGAGCTGAGCCGAAGTTCATACACCATGGAGTCTACAGCCATGTTTGCAAACCTGGCATCAAGATGTGTCCGTATTGAGAGTAGTGAGAGACCCTCGATGGCAGAATGTGTAAAAGAAATCCAACTGATTATTTATTTAAATTCAAAAGGCTTGGGCACGGCTATGCACACTTTAAGGATGGTCTAATAAAGCCCTATGTTTTAAGCAGGGTGTAAGTGCTCTTAAGTGAATAAAAAGAGGAAGAAGATCCTTTATATTTTATTAATGATTCTTAAAACTACATAGCTCGTGATCCTACAATGGTACAACCGCAACATTATAACCATGATATCACTAGATAAGGATTTATAAGAAAGAGAAAACAGATAATTTTAACAGAAACAACAGCAGCAATGCAATACGATCACATTGAATGTGGCTTCTCGGTTTACAAACAAGAGAACCTGGCAAGTAAATCAACAATACGAAGGTATCATTTCCTACCAAGTATAGTTTTCTGCTATCATCAACTTTTGTCCGGAAGTTTTTACTGAGTGACCTTTGCTTCTATAGGCTATACACACTGGTTCTGTTTTCCAG
Organism: Pterocarya stenoptera; assembly: GCA_003123785.1. NCBI lineage: Eukaryota > Viridiplantae > Streptophyta > Magnoliopsida > Fagales > Juglandaceae > Pterocarya > Pterocarya stenoptera. The sequence continues at coordinate 124,912 of QEOT01001471.1, forward strand.
CCTACTTATGCTATAAGCCATATACACTAAGTTCAAGAAAATATAATTAAAGGTCTAGAAAACTTATATGTTCTACTTTCTGTTATAACTTATCAAATTTTCTATTTTCTGTTATATGTATTCTTGAAACCCAGAAACAGGAAGAGAATTGCATGAAATTCCAATTCTTCAGCAGTACTTGATATAGTTCAACCATCCATATTAAGTATCACCCGGAGTTGATAAATCACTTCTAGTAATGCTTGATGTGGTATTAGTTTCAGAAACTTGGGACAAAATCTTTTCTATTAAAACTTCAAGATCACACATACAAAAAAATAGATCTCATATATCATAACTGGAAAGTCAAGATAGGATTGGTTCATCTTATAACAAAAAAGGGACTACAATCACATGGAGATGCTTGATGCAATTTACATGCAACAAAATGGGAGCCCTACCATACACAACAGAATACAACAGGATGCTGGAGTATCAAGGTTCACCTCAAAGCAACAATTCAACCCAGCTGGTCGATCATTGCAATTGCGTTGACGCATGTCCTGGAAAATAACCCCAAAAGGCCTATAAGGGAGTTAAGAAAAATGTAACAGGAAAATATTCATATATCTAATCATTGCAAGTGCAACTTACAGAAAGATCTACCCAAACACAATCGAGATATCAATGGAAAACCACAAGCGAAGCATACAATATTAATTCACGTGCATGTAAGCATGTGCGTATGATAGAGAGATTAGGGAAAGCAGCACATGATGGTGCAAGATGCTTTTGTAAATAAATAAAACATGACAATAAATGCATGAAAGATTAGTGAAAGCAGCACATGAAGGTGCAAGATTCCAGTGTAAATAAATAAAACATGGCAGTAAATGCTTGTACCTCATAGATATAGTTATGATCCACGTATCCATTCAAGATGCTCGCTCTTCATCAGAATCTGACATATCAGAAGGGCTTCTCCGGGCTTGAAGTTTCTTGCACATCAAGTGCTTACGTCTCTGCAACATCAACAGGATTAAAATACTATCTGTCTTGATGATGCTGTAGCCTGCTTTTGCATACATATTGAATGGAGCTGCATCAATCATTCTGCAGTGTAAGTAGACCTCTCTTGAGGAACTCATCTCCGAAATTAGTTCCTCACTTGCCTTTAGGAGATGCCAGCCAATGCCCCTCCTGAAAGATACAAAATATAAACTCATAAACGTGAAATGCTGTGCTAGATATAGAAATGGCTTTTGAAAGTTTGAAACTGGTACTATAGCCCTGAGAACCTTCAATTCAGATTACAGTTCACAATAAAGAGTCTAAGAGAAGAGAAAAAAAATAAAGGTTATAATATTTTTTAAAATAACATTGACTAACATTACCATGTATATTAAGATGCAAGTATAATTTTACAGCCTTTCACATTAAGATCCATCTAGAAATTTTATATCAGAATTTTCCATGTTTAGGGGCAAGAAGGTATAAGCTTTTCACAATCATATGCATTCTTTTATAATCGAGTCGATCCTAACTTCTGGTGTTTTCCAACTTTTCAGCCTCTTCATACCCAATTTGAATGAACTCCAGAAGTTGTAAGGCATTAGTTGTCTGCTAGAGAACTGAAGCATAATTCCTTGAATGGAGAATTTGGGTATTCACTCACATTGTAGGCAAATTTGGATATGAATATAGGTCAATGCCTGACTAGAAACTAGAAAGTTAGGTGGGAGTTCTACTTTTATCTATAAAAGAATGATCAACATGTATACGGGTATCACGATGACGGCATTGTTGTGTCAGCATTTATCTACAATAATAAGAAGGAATAAGAATCCAGGAAAACCTCACATTAGATAATCGCAAAGAATAAACAATCACAATACATCTGTCTACAATCTTAATTCCTAACTATCTGGCTATATAACATCAAAACAGCTGATACAACAAACACAGGCTATCATCACAACGGCAATGACAGGACAGTTCAACTCCCCTCTTTGACTTATGTTAGCTCAAAAGACGTGGTACTTTAAAAACGCTAAGCCTGCGCTTGGATGTTAAGCTGAGTTCAGCTGAGCTCAGTTCTTTATAAGTTGAGTAGTGGAGAGAGTTATGTAGAACCCATCTAAACTGAGTTTAAAGTGTGTTTGGATGTTAAGATAAGTTTATTACTTTTTATAGAAAGTTGAAAAAGGTTGTGGGTCTCACATATAAAGATGTGTTAAATTAAAAAAGGTTGTAGGTCCCACGTGTAAAGAGGTTTTGAGTTGAAATGAGTTTAGTAATTTGAAAGTTGGATGTTTAGATGTTTGATTTAGCTTAAAATTAGACTAACCTCAACTGAGTCTTGCAACCAAACGCAGCCTAAAATTTCAAGTACTTGGGTAGATAATTCATCGCCAGTAATTGACTCAAGAGACTGCATTCCTAGTTTACAAGACAGTTACTGGAGCCAAAAGGTCTGCACTGCTTCAATCTTTGACTTTTGCATGCTCGATTGCTAACGATAAGGCCTGAAAAACAATGATGTGACCTATGATAAAAGCCAGTCATATCTGTCTCCGTGTGTATCACCCCAATGGAAGACCCAAATCACATAATCTATTTTTTTTTTTTATAGGTAATAAGAGATTTTATTCCAAGTAAAAAGACATAGCCCAAGTACACAGGAAGTATACAAGAGAATACACCTAAATACAAACTAGAGCAAATTAAAAGAGAACACTACAAATATTCATGTCCTTCACTAGATTGCACGCCCAAAAATTTAAAGTGCTAGAGAAAAAATCCCTGAATTCTTTCATTGTGCGTTCACAATCCTCGAAGCACCTCCCATTTCTCTCCAGCCATAAACACCAAAACAAAGACAAAGGAATCATCCTCCATACAGCTTTATTGCCTCCACATCCCACAGCGCCATGCCAACTAGCCAAGAAGTCCACCACTTGTAATGGCATCACCCAAGCAATGCCTATCCTTGCAAATAACTCATTCCATAAAGCAGACACCAATTCGCAATGAAGAAACAGGTGGTTAACTGGTTCGCCATCTTTTTTACACATATAACACCAATCCATTACATATAAACCCTTTTTCCTCAAATTGTCGGTAGTTAAAACTTTCTCCAACGACATCAACCAACAAAAAAATGCAACTTTACTGGGCACTCTAGTTTTCCAAATACATTTCCAGGGGTATGCTTTAAGATTCTGTCCATTTAACACCTTGTAGTAGGATTTCACCGAGAATCTGGACTTAAAATCATGAACCCACAGCATCCTATCCTCCCTGCTCAGATCGATCTTCAAATCATAAAGTTTTACAAAGAAATCAGCAGCTTCAATTACTTCCCAGTCCTGTAAATCTCTAGAAAATTCCACATTCCAATTCAACATGTTATTAGAGAACGAATATGAATCAGCCACAACAGCCCCTTTGTATTTGGCAATCCTAAAAAGATTAGGAAATGCTAATTTAAGGGGTGAATCACCACACCAAACATCGTTCCAAAAGGAAATATTATTCCCGATCCACACTTTGAAATTGGTGTTTTTAGCAAAGTCCCCCCATTCCAACCGAATGGACTTCCACAATCCCACCCCAAATGCCCTTTTTATTTCATTAGAACACCAATTCTCCCACATCCTACCATATTTAGCATCTATAATCTGTTTCCACAATGCATTACTCTCATTGTTATATCTCCAAAGCCATTTCCCAAGAAAAGCTTTATTAAAAAGCTTTAAATTCCGCACGCCTAAGCCTCCACAAAACACTAGAGTACAAACCTTATTCCAACTCACCAAGTGAAATTTTCATTCCTCTCCAGTACCATCCCATAAGAAATTTCTGAAAATCCTTTCAATTTTTTTAACCACCCCTCTGGAATAGGGAAAAGAGAGATGTAGTAAGTAGGTAAATTTGACAAGGTGCTTTTAATCAAAGTAACTCTTCCCCCTTTGGACAAATAAAGCTTTTTCCAACCAGCTAGTCTCTTATCGATCTTCTCAATCACCCCATCCCAAACAGCCACAGATTTATGAGGAGCTCCCAAAGGTAACCCAAGATAATTCATGGGAAAAGATGAAACTTTACATTCCAGAATATTGGCTAAATCATAAATATTACTAACTGAGCCCACTGGAACAGTTTCAGACTTAGTTAAATTGATTCTAAGCCCAGAGACTACTTCAAAACATAACAATAAAGCTCTTAAAGAACAAAGATGGTCCATATTAGCATCACTGAAAATTAAAGTATCATCCGCAAATAGGAGGTGAGAAACTGTGATGCATCCCCTAGAAACATCTCCCACTTTGAAGCCCGACATAAAACCTCTTTCAACAGCCATTTTAATCATATGACTTAAAGCATCCATGACTAAGATGAAAAGAAAAGGATATAAAGGGTCTCCTTGCCTTAATCCGCGGGAGCTGCTGAAAAAACCAGCCGGAGAGCCATTCACCAAAATAGATAACTTTACCATTGAAATGCAATGTCTAATCCATGAGCACCATTTCTCCCCAAATCAAAATCTTCCAAGCAAGTAAAGAAGGAAATCCCAATTGACATGGTCAAAAGCCTTTTCCATGTCTAATTTGACTAAAATTCCAGGTTGCCCCAAATCACATGGTCTATACTCCAAAAAAACTCGTCAATGATACAATTAGAGCCCCATTAAAACCTCATAAAGAGCAAAAACTTATCCTTCTCAAGTAATGTAGGATCACATACACCACCTACCCTTATCATTATCATATGGAATATCACAATCTACCCCCCTTAAATTCCCGAAATCTTCGTCGGGCCTGTCCATTGTAGGTGGCATGACTCAAGTCCCACATTTCTGGTTGGGATAGGCTCTGACACCATTTGTAACTCCCCAATGGAAGACCCAAACCACATGGCCTATACTCCAAAAGGACTAGTAAATTATATAATTGGAGCCTCATTGGAACCTTATAAAGAGCAAGAACTTCTCATTCCTAAATAATGTGGGATCTCATACACCACTTACCTTTATCCTTATCATAGGGGATATCACACCATGTGTATGTGTGCACAGTTATCCTCCTTACCAGAAATCCAACTAAACATTAGAAGGAAAAAGAACAAGAAGTACAAATTGAAATCTAGGCAAATCACAAATATAATTGGCCACCCAATGATAAAGGGTTTCAAAGGGAAAAAACTACTGTGTTTGAAGGGTGAGCTCATACTACTTCACTAATATTTACAAATTATTCATTAATTTTTTATTATTATTTACTATTTTTCATTGCTATTTACAAATATCTGACATCACTCAGCATTCAGGCTATCCCAACTCTTGCCCTTATTCCCAAGAATTTCAAAATACCCCTTTTTAGATCGACAAATTATCCACTTGCCACCACAAGGACATGTACAATGTCCCTAATGTTTCCAAGGTCATTTTGACAGCAGGGCCATAAATATAATGGATCCAGCCATTGTTTACTAGTGCTCATTTAAACATGAGCTGTTATTCTAGTCCACAGAAATGAACTCGTTATTTGTATCTATTTTTATGGCAGTGAAGAGTTCATTTCTTATTTCAGTTTACGGTAGAAGACTCGAGAAGAGTACACAAAACTATACTACTTTGCTACAGAAAAATAAGGTAGTCCCTAATCACCCCAAGATACTCCTGTCAAAATAGCATGCGAACCCACATTAACTTGTACCAGCCCAGCAAATAATTTCTGTCTTGTAAACACGGAATTCAAATATCAAAGAAAACAACAAATTGGGAAAGTGAAACCTAATTGTGAAAATCCAGTAATCGAAACAAGAAACAGACCTGCGAAGTGGCTTTTTGACGGTCATATTACAGATATACGGTGAATTCTTGGGAGGAGTAGGCGTGGGAGGAGAAGCATTTGCACCCCTTTTATCAAAGCAAACCTCAACAGTCCCCGCCAACTGCTCTTCTTGTTCTGATATTCCATTTTCTTTTCTTCTGTGAAAACCAATAAGCGTGGCGGTGTGGGGCATTAGAGCTCGTCTCTCAATCAAGTACTGTTTCACTAAAAACCTCAGCAAGGACAGGTACCCAGAAGGCCAAAGCATGGACTCCGCAAAGGATTCGGCAAGCAAAGCAACGGTAGTGTCCATCTCCTCCGCCCTCATTACCCGAATCGACAATGACCCAGATTCCAGCTCCCGATAATACTCGAAATCCCCAAGGAGTTTGAGCTTTTCAAGTTCTTCATTGCTCAGAAACCGACCTGTTCGAAATGGGTCTTCAGGATAAGAAGAGCTTGTGGCTGTTGAAGGACTAGAGTGGGAGGAAGAGGACGAAGATTTGGAGGCGTAACGATTGTATTTGCGAGAAATAAGAAGTGGGTGTTTGAGGGTAGGCGGTAAGGGAGTGAGAAGAAGAGTTGGGTGGGGTTTGAAGTGCGTCTTCAAGGAGAAGTGATGGTGTTGTGGATCTATGGAGAAATAGAGCGAGACTGTCGCAGCCATAGAACGCAGACTACCCTGGTGATTTTTCAATTTTTTCTCGAGCCGATGAGATAAACTATTTCATCATCATCAATTTATTATTATTGATATTAAAATTATTAGTAGTCCTTCAACAAAATCCTATATTTCAACAAAATATAAATTCACATTTTAGGATAATTAAATTATTAAAATATTTCTTACCAATTGAAAATTAATTTTAAAAAAAATTGTCAATCAATGTTATCTTATTGTATTAAAGAATGGCATGCTTATTTCATAATATTATATGGTAGATATTATATTTAATAGAATTCATCTATTTCCTTTTTATTTAATTAATCAACAAAAATCGTATTTGTAATAAAACATGATATACATTATTCATCATTTTTCCAATCTTTTTTAATATGTGAAAATCTTTAAACTATTTTATATTTGTAAAAATCTAAGGTTGGCACACACAATTTGCCCAAGTAAGCATTATTACCCTTTCCATCGGTCATTTTTGTTGCAAAAGCTGTAATTAGACATTTCTTTAAGTAATTTTCACACTTCTCGGCCAAATGAACTCTATCTTGAATAAAATCAAATTATATATTAACTTTTAATTCACATTACAAACCCCTAATTTTCCTTAATCCTATATTCTTCAAAATCTAGTTTTTTACAACTTTCCTACTAATTAAAATCTCAATATTTCAATCAAACTCAAATTGTTGAAGACCTAATTATACATATTGTTCAAGACCAAATGATTGTTATGATTGAAGACCTAGCAAGCTTATGGGCAGCTTCATTCCCTACTCATGCAATATGTTGAATAGTGCAGCCCCTGAATTTCTTCATTAACTCATTTATCTCTATAATGATATTTCCTTCTATGGACATTGAATCCCTAGTAGCTTTGACTTCATTCACCATAAGTAGAAAATCACTTTCCAGAATGAGGTCTTGAATGGCATGGGTAACACAAAGTTGCAAGCCTCTAAACATAGCCAATAATTCAATCTCAGAAGGGTCACACACTTCATATTCTTTTTTCCTTGCAGCCTAAAGGACCTCCCCTTTGTGATCTCTTAAAATCACTCCCACCCTTGCTCTATGTTGATCTTGAAAGATAGGTCCCTCCACATTAAGTTTTAAAGAGCCTTCATTTGGATGAACCCAACAGCATTGTGTTTTATTACTCTGCTTCTTTAAAACCTTGGCTACCTTATGACTTTTCTAAAAAGATAGTGCATAATTCACAACTTGCTTCATTGTCAGAATATTATTCTCATAAATCTTCCAATTTCGTCTATACCACAAGCCCCAGGAAATAAGGAAAAAAATTTCCAGTTCCTCTCTACTGCCTTATGCCCCAACATGTCTATAGCTATATCAGAAAAATGATTGTGGACATTAGAAAGATTCTGAGAAGGAAGAGTCTTAGTCCAAATCTCCTTCATAGAGGAACAGAGAACCGGTGCATGAACAAGGTCCTCACTAACCTTACCACAGAAAACACAACAATCCTCAGTGATAATGTTTTTCTTTAACAAACTGTGTTTTGTGGGTAAACCATCTTTACAAGCTCTTCAAGGGAAGACTTTCACCTTATTAGGCATCTGTAATTTCCACAATTCTTTCCAAAGTTGTTTCTGCTAGCCTAAGTTTAAGCTTCCTCTCATATTGCCCTTATTAGTATCTTTGATTAATCTATAGGCACTTCTAACAGAAAAGTTCCCATCCTTCTTGAGTTCCCAAATCATTTTCTCTTCTCTAGCTCCAGGTGTAAGAATGATCTTCAAGACTTCTATAACTGCACCTGATGGTAGTAGTCTGCTGAGTTGATCTACATCCCATCTTTGAGTATCTTCATCAATCAGACTCTCAGTTGTATCTCTTTGAATCTAACAACCCTCACCTCTCCTATATTGCAATAGATTTATGAATCATGGAAGCTAATAATTAGACCATATCTCTGTAGATTTGTCATTCCCAACTCTCCATCTAACTCTTATTGCTATGCACTTTCTAGCTTCCCAGATACCTCTCCAAGCATAAGAAGGAGATGCACCTAACTTTGATTCCATAAAGCTAGTGTGAGGGAGGTACTTAGTTTTAAAAATTATGTGTAATAAAGATGTACCTTCCTGCATGATTCTCCATCCTTGTTTTGCTAGGAGAGCCAATTGAAGGATTTAATGTCTTTGAAACCCATATCTCCTTCCCATTTGGCTTCACACATTTTTGTCCAGCTGACCCAATGTATTCTATTCTCATTTTGTCTCTAGCTTCACCAAAAACCTTGCCATTAAACCTTATAATTTCTTACAAAGATTCTCTGATAGCTTGAAACGGCTCATAGAGTAAATAGGGATAAACAATGCCATAACCTTTATTAAAACCTCTCTTCCTCCTTGAGAAAATAATTTTTCTTTCCATACTTGAATCTTTTGCCAAATTCTGTGCTTGATTTCTGAAAAATGCCTTGTTTTTTGCCCTACCAATCATGGGGGGAAGTTCCAAATATTTATCATATTGTTAAAAACTATTAACTCCTCAAAACTCCATTATCTCCTTCTTCTTCACATGACTAACATTCTTGCTGAAAAACATTGCTATTTTTCTTATGTTAACTTGTTGTCCATAAATTCTCTCATATTTCTCAGAGTTAATTACATTTTACTATCTCGAACTTTCACTCAATTAACAATGTGTCCCTGAAACTAATAATTGCATCAAAGTGGACCCGCTTACTTTTAAAACTTATCAATCTCCCCTTCAATCTACTAATAGTGTCAAATGAAAGCGCCTCCACATGCTACTCATGTGCATAACATTCACTGCAAAAATGTAATTTTCATCTAATTTATATCATTGACCATATAAAATATAAAATAATATATGCTATAAATTAATAATAAATCCTAAATCCTGTGATAATTTATGTCATTATATGTAAATAGTTAATACACCATACATGAATAACCATATATAAAATTATTTGATACCTAAGTTGTAAGTAAGTATAAATAATCTATGTACACAATGAGATTATTTGATATTCATTAACCATATATAAAATGTATGATATTATTAATAATTATGCATACTAAAGAGTAAAGTCTAAGTTAGTAAGTAGTAACTATCAACATCATAAATATAATTATAGTAAAATATTTTTTTAATGAGTTAATTAAAAAATCCATATTAATAGTTCACTTAATTTTAATTTAGTAATATAAATAATTTTTTATTAATTTATTTAAAAAATAAAAGATGAAAAAAATAATAAAATAATTAAGCCGGAATGGATCGATCTGACCAGACCAGACTTACATGGGTCCGGAGGATGGATAGTTACTACTTATTAACTTAAACTTTACACTTTAGTATACATAATTATTAATAATATCATACATTTTATATATGGTTAATGAATATCAAATAATTTTATTGTGTACATAAATTATTCATACTTGCTTACAACTTAGGTATTAAATAATTTTATATATGGTTATTCATATATGATTTATTATTAATTGATAGTATATATTATTTTATTTATATGGTCAATGATAATAATTAGATGAAAATTACATCTTTACAGTAAATGTTATGCACATGAGCAGCACGTGGAGGCACTTTCTATTACATTTGATATTGCTGGTAGACGGAAGGGGGGATTGATAAGTTTTGAAAGTAAGCAAATCCACTTTAATGCAATTATTAATTTCGGAAGCACATTGTGAATTGAGTAAAAATTCGGGGGGGGCAAAGTGTAATTAACCCTATTTCTCAAGAAGATTGTGAATCTGACTTGTCTCATTCATATCTACTTTACAGAACAAAAGGCTATTATTTGTAAAAAGCATATGATTAAGTCTAGGTGCTCCTCAACAAATTTTGATGCCTTGGATTTTATTTGCAGGTTCAACTTGGTTTAAGAGATTGATGAATCCTTCAGTACACATAAGGAAGAGGTAAGAGGATAAAGGATCTCCTGCCTTAGTCCTCTAGAAGGTTTGATAGGACCATTAGTGTAACACTCCGCCTAATTAACCATTAGATCAACCTTTAAACATTCTAAATTAGGCTTATAATTTTGGGTTATTACTTACATTAGGGTTAATGGTAAGGTTAGCCTTAATCTTGACACTTAGTACCGTTAAGCTAATGTACCATTAAGCTAATGATTAGAAAAGCAAGCTCATTAGTGAATTTAGTAACACTCTTAGGACCTTGGAGCATCCATGGGCCTGGCCCAATATCCCTTAGGCCATGAACTCACCCACTTGGCCCTTTTAAGCCCATAAGGCTCAAAGTCATGTTTGGGTTTATTTCATTATTCAATTTGAAATTCCAATACACCATACTATTGATTTCCTCAAACCCAAATCATACCCAAAGTGCCCAAATTAAGTTTTAAAAATTGGCTAAAGCCATTAACCATCATACTTGAGGTTAGTGTACTTTAAGCCATGCTTTGAAACTTAATTGAATTTAATCTTTTCTTAAACTTTTTAATTCAAATTAATACTTCATTAAATCATGATTAGAACGTGTTAATACCTTAACTGAACCATCTCACATGTCATTAAGAAAAATGACATAACAAGCCCAAACCATGCTTTAATCGGTTTCATGCATTGCCATTTGCGATGCTTGGACTGTTTTGCCCTTGGACATAACATTTTTGTGGTTTTTCCTCAAGGATAATATGGTCCTTAAATACCTCTTGAGATCCTCATAAATCAAGTTTAAGCCTTGGACAAAATTACTTGTGCAAACCAGTCCACAGAACCAAACCGGAAGCACCTTGGTCTAGTTTGAGTTGTAGATGTTTAGATTGAATTTGAACCAACCATCTGCCATGGTTTGAACCACCACCCATGCCACCTCTTTCACCACCTAATACCCAAGGGGTCTCATGACCATCATGAGAGTTGTAACTCAGTTTTTCCCACCCAAAACTATCAAAAACCGAAACTCAACAAAAATTTGTCAAATTGAAGCCATGTAAACCCACCAATTGCAAGAGGAGATTTCATGACTTTTTTGTCGACCAAGCCATGCCCCACAACCTGGCCACCACCGTAGGACCATTGTAGCCACAATAGGAAAAAAATCATGGTAGTTTCAGGCCACTATTCCCCTTGCTCAAAAGGACACATACTGTAGAAGGCAGTCTGGAAAGTTCATCAGGACACCTCCATCTCATCACCTTATCTCACCTTCATGATCACTTGGCAGCCAACTCTCCACTCTCTACCACTAGAAAAAATCTTCAACAAGTGACCTTACTCCTGCACAAATTAGCCATGATGATGGTTCAAATGGATTAGTCAAGACAATGATCAAAATCTATCAAAGGAAAACCAATGCCCATCAGTCCCCTCGGGTGGTTTTGATAATTTTTCTCCCATCTCCTCTGCCCCACGACTTGGCCAGCCCCCATAGGAGTAATGTAGCAACCATAGAAATGAAATTATGGTGGTTTAGGGCACTGTTTTGACCTGCACAAGATGACACAAGTGATGGAGTGCAAATCTAGAAAATTCAAATTCATACACCATCTTTCATCAATCCCCTTGACCAAAACCAACGTCTCCTTCCCCTTGGCTGCCTATAAAAGGCCCCCCTCATCCTCTCATTTCCTCCACACATCAGTTCCAAGCTTCCTCTTAAGTCTTGAAGAACACTTCCCCCACTTAGAGATCAAAAGAGTGAAACCGAGTAAGTTCTTGGTAAATTCTTGAGAGTTCTTGTGTAAGGCTATCTACAGTGCTTGGAAGGCCACAAAATTTATAAGTTTTCTTAATTTTGATCTTAGTTAGCATGTCAAGCTTTGTTTCCTTATGTTAGTACGAAATTTGGGTAAGTTTTGGGAAGATTTTCTTACTTAAATCAAAACCGTGTCAATTAAAGGATGGTTTGGTTAATTAAATGATTTTAAGTGGAAATTTAGCTATGGCATGTCTTAAGTATGATTTGATATAATTTATTATTATTTTAGCATAATTATGAAAGGTTTAAATTGTGGTTAGAAACATGCCATGGTAAGTTTTGAATCTATCTTGTTTTTTATCATCAAGTATGAATCAGGTTTGAATGAAATAGTGATTAATGATATCTTAACCATGATTAAGTATTGGGATGAACTTTATTATCCAATAATTAGTCTTTACTATGTCATCAAAGATGTTAGTGATCATTTGTGATTAAATAAAATCTCATATACATGCAACCATAGGGACCAATAGTTAAAAATACACTTAGGCATCAACTAAAGTACATGCCATCGGTTGGGACCATTTGGATAAGTTCTAATTTGATTTTTGAAAATTCAAGGACATAGATGGTTTTAGAATACTAAAAATATGAAGTCCATGAATTTTTATCAAATTTGAAATGCGTTTGCAATTAGTAAAAATTTAAAACCTTAACGACAATTTTTATGAGTTTAGGAGTATTTTTTATAAATGTCCATTTTTGAAACCTTTGATTTTGGACTTTACCCATAGAAGTATTAATCATAACTTAGTACTCACTTAATTTACACAACTACGACTTTATTTTTCAAATTACTCCAAAAGTTTGTAAGTTGACCTCTAACTTACACCTTAATAGATTATTTATGAATTATTGATAAATGCCTCTTTCATTTTTCAATTATCACTTGAAGCATAAAATATCATGTTATATGATACATTGAGTGTATATTTACATGACAAGTGATATTTTTACCATTTTAGCATAATGCACCTATAAATGTCATTTTTACCTAAAAAGCTTAATATATATGCACACGTCATGAAACACATTTTTCAAGTATAACATGAAAATAAATTTTTTATGACCCCAAATGTTAGGATGGGGAATTATCCTAGTAGAACTCTTATGTCCACTCTGAAGTGTTTGAGAATGGAGTGGCAACCCCAAGGTTGATGAAAAACAATCAACAGGCTTCAAATAGAGTTTTTTTAAGGAACGCCGGAGCGAAGTCATATGTTATAATACCTAATGCTAGTGCGTGTACATGTTATGATCTTATGATATTATATTACCAATGCATTAAGAACGAGTCTGCAGACAACGTAGTTCCAACTTGAGTTGCACTACGGTCACTAGTAGGTACTCACAGTGCACATGGAGAACTGTGATGATACCACACGTTATGATTAATTTATGATTTGCTAAAAATGATGAAACGTTATGATATTATCTTTTGAAAAATTAAAGTAAAAGTGTTATTTGAATGAAAATATATGTCTCCATTTTTCTGAAGATGTTGAGGAATCTGGACACACACACATTTTTCTGCATTTCATATTATTATTCTTCATGCATGATTTATCTTTGTGTAAGCTGGTTGTTAACTTACTGAAATTTCATATAAATCTCACCTCTAGTAGACCCAATAGAAGTTGTGTCAGGAGACAAAGAGGACGGACTAGATAGAGCACTAGGTCCAACTGATTAAGGAGGAGCCTAACCTCGAGAAGATACTAGATTTGATTATCATGTTTATAGCCCTAGTCCTTCGTGCCTTAGATCGCATGAAGAGAATGATTTAACTTTCTACCTAAGTCTATGCTATGCTAGTATTTTGAACTTGATGATTTCTAATGAAATTGTGATGTTTTAGTTATTTTAACATAAGTTCTATTTTCACCCTTCTATTCACTGTAATTATTGCATATTGCTAGTTGCATAAAGGATGCATTGCATATTAACTGTCACGAACGGGGGTATGTAATCTTGTATAGCATGTCCCCGATACTTTAATTCTTCATTCCATCCCAAGCAGAGGTCGAGTGTGTCACAATTAGGCTCACTATTAATCAGAATGGAAAAAGACAATTCTTACACACTTCATAATCAAGACCACCCAAGCTTCCTGAAAACCCATCCTTAACATAATCTTCTCTAGAAAATCTCACTCTATCATGTCGTAGGCTATACTCATATCTAGCTTTAGAGACATATAATCATCCTTGCCTTTCCTCTTATGGTGAAGATAATGTATCATCTCATAAGCTACTAAAACATTATCAATAATGAGTTTACCTGGAGCAAAAGCTCTTTGAGAATAAGAAATAACATTAGGTAAGACTCTCTTAAGCCTATTTGCTAAAATTTTAGAGACCAGCTTATAAAAACAATATTACAAAGTATTATTGGTCTAAAATTAGCAACAAACTCAAGTTCCTTCTTCTTAGGAATCAAAGAGATAAAAGTATGATTAATAGAACTTGGGAACTCACCACTATTTAAAGCCTCCAGCACTGCTGCAGTGACATCCCTCCCCACTATGCTCTAGTATTTTTTATGGAAGATGGGCGCCATACCATCTGCTCTGGTACTTTGGTAGGATGCATCCGTTGGAGAGCAAAGTAAACTTCCTTTTCAGAAAAAGTTTGAAGAAGTTCCATATTCATATCAGCGTTGACTCTTCCTTCAAGGCCTTCCAAAATATCCATATTTCCCCTTTGTGTTAATGTGGTATACAGGTCATGGAAATATTTCAAAATCACCTCATCTCTCCCCTCCTCCACCTGCCATCTTCCTTCCCCATCCCCTGCACCTCTGATATGGTTCTTCTTCCTCCTCTGTGATACTTTATTATGAAAAAAAAATTGTGTTTTGATCACCTTCTTGAAGCCAAAGGGCTTTTGAACGCTGTCTCCACATTATTTCTTCCATATCCAGCCAATTTTGTAAATCCAATTGAGCTTCTCTATGCTCATCAATTCTAGTACAGTGAGAATCTGAATCTTGAAGGAACTGAACATTTCTTCTACTTTGATTTATATTCTTGCTTATGTGACCAAAGACCTACCTATTTCATACCTCTAACTTTTCACTGCATGAAGGTAGTTTTTCAATCACATTCTCCATCCTTGTAAACCCAGAGCTAGCCAACCAAGCCTTCTTAATCAAGGTTTCACAATTTTCTAAATCCACCCATATGGCCTCAAAGCTAAAAGGCCTCCTCCCAATCCTCCTCAAATTGTCAACATGCAACTATAAAATAACTGGAGTATGATGAAAAGAAGCAGTCATTCCATGAATAACATTAGCATTTTGATAGAGGGCCTTCGATTCAAGATTAGGAACATATCTATCCAACCTCTCACTTATTTTTTGGTGATTGCCTCGTCTATTACACCAAGTATATTTCACACTAGAGAAACCCAAATGATACATAGCACAATCATCCAACATAGCTCTAAAATCATTCAACTGTTTCTCAGGTCTAGCTTTGCCACCTTTTTTTCATCATTACTTAGAATCTCATTAAAATCTCTAAACATGAGCCATGCTTGATCATTGGAAACCTTAAAAGTGTGTATAAGATTCCAAGTTTCAAGCCTATGGAACTCTCAAAATTTTAATTTCTTGAAAAACTCTCAAAATTTTGTTTTTCTTTGAAAAAACGTCTAAGGTGTGGACAATTTATTTTGAGTGTGTTTGTAAGCTTGAAGTATTTTTTTCATTCCGTTGTGAATATTTTCTATGAGACCCACAACAAAAATAAGACATTTGGTACGATGTTAAATATCAGATCTTAATTGAAAATACAAATTATAAAAATGCGATGGTTTGATGTGTCAATTGTTAGTTTTGATAGTTTATAGTGTATTATAAAGATGAGGGATGTTACTCATTATCTCATCTCACATATTTTATATATTTTAAAATTTTATTTATTTTATTCTTGCTAAACTAATTGAGTTGTTTTACTTATCATCCATATACTACATATTTATTATAAGAAAAAGAAAAAAAGAAAAATTAAAAGAGGTGTGGTGTGGTATGTGAGATGATGATAAGAAGAGTTATTCTATAAAAACGCTATGGTGTGAGGGTGTAAAGTAAAACTTCTCCTATTTGAACCCTCTCTTATTCTATCCATATTCAAATATAAAAGGAAGTCGTCTTACTAGAGAATTGTTTGATTAGTTCCATCTTATTTTTCGATTCCAAATTGTTATCATTATGAGTCAATACCTCTCGACGTTTCTTTTAAAGCCTGAAGGGTTCTTTTGAGCCGTTCATGTACGTCTGGTTTGAAGGTGGAATGTGGTGCTAAAATTCAAGCTGGAACCCAAAGCAATAGGCATAGTAGCTCTATGTAGGCAAAGGATTAGCGCCTGTGACCATCCATTGAATTTTATTTCTTCATAGATTATCTATGAATAAATTTCTCAACGAAGTAGTAATGCAACAGGATCTATATACCCCTTGACCTTGGGTCTTCTAGATGGAAAATGCTAGATACACTGCTGGGGGCTCCTGCTGGGATCTAGCACATTTTTTAATGTGTTTTTTTAGGTTTTTTTTTATATAATTTGTTTTAATAATTTTAAATATTTAAAAAAAATAAAAAAATTTATAATATTATTAAAAAATACTTTCTTAATCATAAAGTAAAATAAAAAATATTAAAATAATATTTTTTTATTTTACTTAATAATTAAGGAAGTATTTTTTAATATTTTTTTATTTTACTTTATGATTAAGGAAATATTTTTTAATGATTTTTTTTACTTTCTGATTAAAAAAGTATTTTTTAATCATATTCTAAATTTATTTTATTTTATTAAAATATTTATAAATGTTAAAAAAATCTATATAAAAAATGACTTAAAAAAAAACACACAAAAAAACACATATATAGACACGTGGCTATCAAATGAGCATGTTACTTCCAGCGGGAAGGGAGAGCGGTAGTGAAGAGTGGGGGCTGTAGCGCTGCTCCTTGTAGATAGTTAGGCTAAATTTTTCAATGGTCAATCAAAAGCTAGAACTGCAGGTTAAGACAAATTTTGTTTACATGGAGGAGTTGGCCCGTGGCTTTCATTCATACATGCAGATGCAGTGTACCCTCAGGAGACAAGATTCCAGAAGCCTTTCTGCAAGATTAGGTTGTTTTTTAAAACTGATGTGTCAGATAATGGAGCTGTTAGGCCGATAGATATTGAATTCAGAAATACAATCTTTATATTTTAAGAGCATCGACTTGGTCAGAGTTTAATGATAATTAAATTTTAGTCAATATGTATCAAAAAACCATCACATTGGATTAGATATTGGTATAAAATTTTAAACTTGATTCTCTAAATTTGTAATTAAATAATAAGTTAATCAAACATTAAAATATTCAATTCTCACTCTTCTCACAAAATACGTAGGTATTTTTTGTAATTAAAAAAATTGGTTCAATTTATTATTATTAAATATAAAATGTGATAAAAATAAATTAATTTTTAATATTAATTAGAATATTAATTATTAAGTTAATTATAATGATAAGTTAATTATAATATAATTATCATTAATATTAATATTTAATTGGTAGAACTACAAAATGTGATCAAAAATAAATTAAGTAAAAAATTATTAAATTAATAATATTTTTTTATTATATATCGAGTAAATAGATAATCCAATGTGAGGATTGAATTTAAATGAAATAAACAAATGAAAATTCTTGTGATATTAGCTAAATTTTGAAGATACATTTGACCATATCAATAAGGATGCTCTAGGAAGAGATATGGCTTTTTGTGCATCAAGAAAATAGAAGGGCTGCATATTTCTGGAGATTCTTGTTCAACTATGGTGTATTGTGAAGATCTACATGGCTGCAGAGGGAACCTAGAGAAAGGGTAACTTGGAAGAAGAACTCAGAATTCCAGAGTTTTCGTCAAAGGGCTAGAAATGCAAGACAGAAAAGCCCAAGCCTCTGAATTTCTTGCTCAACAACTTAGCAATTGGCCAAAATAAGCAGAGAGATGCATTTTGCACAGATCCTACGCATATGAAATTTGAGTCAAATAATCATAATCATATTAGCTTTGGCTTTTTCTCTAGCAACCTTGCTTTTTCTCTAACCCTATGAACCCTATTGTTGTAACTCCATCCAAGCAAAATAAAGTTGCTTTGGATTCCTAGAGCTAGCAGCCTATGAACCAGCCGACCCCACTCCTCAAAGAATAAAATAGAAAAGAAGTTACGAAAATATTAAAATAAATAAAAAAAGAAAAGAAAAGAAGGGTGTTCTGCATTTTCACTTTAAGGAGTAACCTTATCCCTAACAACTAACAAGCTTCATCTGGCTCATGATCATAGGCCAGCCTTTAATCCGCAAATGACATAACTGATCAATAATTCTTCTCTTTTAGTGTTTTGATGAATATAATCCAAAAATGATGGAAAGAAGAGGAAGTCCTCAGAATAGTCACGTAACCCACCAACTCTCCAATTTAAGGTCAAAACTTTTGATTCTCATCAGATTTTTATAACGCAAAACTTGTTTGAATTAATCATGGTTGGTGAACGGTCATCTCTAGTCCTCATTTGACAATTCATGGATTTGTCAAAAGTGAATGCTTTTCTGATTGTCTAGGAAAAGTAAAAGATGAGGTTTCAGATTTCAAAAGCGGAGCAGCTAGTAAAAAGAAGTTGAAGCAAAGATTTAAAGCTTAAATCTACGCAGAAACAAAACTCTTCATAAGACCATTGAAGGGTGCCAAGGATAGTATGGTACCATGTTGCTGGGAAAGGCTAGTATAGAAAGAACACAACTGCCAAGGGACTTTATGATTTCTTCTACAACTTGCACATTTAAAAGCATCTGTATATGCACACAGAATAAACAAACAAAACAAAAAATCGCTATCTCTTCAAATTTCATTTGGCTTCACCAATTTTCTCTCTTACCATTTGAGAACCCAAAAACACCAAAACCAACCAATCACTTATCTCCTCTTCTTTCAGATCTCTTCCAGAGTAACAACCACCACCCAAATTGAGAGAAACATCCAAAGATAAATAACCTTCTTAACCAAGTTCAGTAACTCATTCTCCTCTCCTTAACTCACCCTCCCATTTCTTCATTACTTGCAGCAAGATTTCATTCCAAGTGTCAATAGGCCCCGGCAAGCACCAATGCACACAATCATTCTGCACGCGTTCAGTCACCCCATTAGCAAAGGGAAAAGGATACATATATGGCCCCGGGTGACCATCCGGCCTCATTAATGATAAATTGGTCACGTCCAATGACTCTAGTCTGAACCCTGAAAATTGCAAAGCATTTTCCTTTGCCGCCTCCACTTCCTCTACCTCAATTTTTCTCATTTCTGCATCCATTCCTTCAAGCTGCTTCTCACCCTCCTTATAAGGCTTTTTCTTTGGACAGGCCCCGGCTTTATCCCAGTCACCTTCGAAATGTGCAGGCGAAAACGTAGTCACAATTACATCAATTCCATTACCAGTAGACCCTCTCCTTTCGATTATCGTCTTCAGGGAAGTCCTTAAACCCTTCCTCAAAACTTCATAAAAACCAATCTCTGTGTGATTGAGACCAGGGCAGTAGTGGCAACCTAACACCAAATCACCCTCCAAGTACACCGCCGGGTGTAGAAACCAATGCCCAATTGATAAAACAACCATGTCTATGCGATCCAAGTCGCTTGCCCACATTTCATCCACCCGATCTAAATACAATTTGTTAAAATTAGGCCCCCCGTGAGATTTTTCAATACCCTTTACGAGAAATGGCGACCAGTATACTGAAATAGTGGCATTGTGAGAAGGAAAATTCCACCTACGGAACTTATTCTCCTCGCTGTCCCGGAAGACAAGGTTAGGCGCAGATGCAGTGGCTAGCATGCAAAGAAGCGACTCCAATTGGTTCCTAGCCATGGAGTCACCCACAAAAGCTATGTGCTTGTTCCTAATGAGCTCAAGAAAGGTGTTGGGTTCAAACCTTGGTAGCTTGCATTGCTTGGGTTTCCACCTCCAATAGAGGTAGTCCAGATCAGGCCTGCCATGAGAGATGCAATTTTGGCCATCCTTGATGGTACCGCATGTAGTACCATTGTACAAAGGGCCCCGCCGATCATGGACCCATCTGCCTCTGGTGTAGTCACATGGAGTTTCGTTAGTTTTTCCCTCTTCTGCAAAAGAGAACAACGTAAAGGAGTCTTTATCAGCAATAAATCGGAAACCCAAAAATACTAAAACAAAGCCCAACTAACATTTCAATGGCTTTTAACCAAAAGAAAGAAAACAGAATTTATTTACGTACCTTCAGAAGAATAAAACTGAGAAGGAGGAAGAGAAAGAGAGGAGGAGGAGGAGGAGGAGATGGTTATAGGGGTGGTATTGGGGAGCTGATCGGTGGAGGACTGAGGGAGTTGGAGAGGATAAAAGTAAAGGCGAAAGAGAGCTATGGGGAGAAGGGCATAGATGGTCCATGGTAAGATCTTCTTAGCGAGGGAGTGAGTTTGGTCTTTGAATGGACTTATTGTAGCAGTTCCGCCACCCATTTCATAGCTTTTCTCTCCTCTCCTCGCCTGCTTTTTCTTTGCCGGCGTGCTACAGAAATGAGAAGGCTGAGCAAGACACGTAAAAAAGATGAGGATTTTTTCTTCCTGGGCAGGCACAGAGAGAGAGAGAGAGAGAGAGAGAGAGAGGGGGTGGTTTTGTTTGTAGGGATGACTCGGCGATAGTCACGTCGAGAATCCAGTGGGTTTCGTGGTAGGCCAACGAGTTTGTTCTATAATTTTATCAAGCCATTGGCGTTATGACTGCTATTTTACTAATCTTTTGCTAAGACTCGTTGATTTTATAAAAATTTTCATCCATGACTAATTATTATAATTTTTTTAAATTTTTATATAAAATATGTTTAATAATATAATTTTTTAAATCTTAAAAAAATATATTCTAACAATATTTTATTTAATTTTTAATTTTTATCTTGTCTTATCTATAAAAACAAATGCAATCTAAAATGTCTTCTATTTTTTTTTTTAATTTTGTTACTTATCATTCTCACTTATCACACATTATATATATTTTTTTAAATTAATTAAATTCTTCTATTTATTATTTATATACTACGTATTTAATAAAATAAAAAATAAAAATAAAAGTAAAAGTGTAGCGTGTGGAACGATATAGAATTTTCCTTGTTTGTTTTCTCTTCTCTCTCTTTGGTGTTGGTTTGCTCTCTGTCTTTTTCTTTCTTTTTTTTTTTTTTTTTTTTTTTTTTTTCCTTTTTTAATAATCATGATCACCCTCTAGTCTTTGTTTACTGGGTCAGTTGCCCCCATAAAGGGACAAAACTCAGAAGTATCCGTCTTTAATGGGACACAAATCATATAACTCTTGCTTTATACAAATTAAGTTAAAATTGTCATTTAAGCAAAACTTGACTCTAGCAATCCAAGTTTTTTTGTGTCAAACTTGTAATCTGCAGAAATTTCTCTTTGGTAATGACTTCAATTTATAATTTATATGTTGATACGTAAATACAACACTCGCCGACTTTATTGCACCAATTAAGCCTGCAAAACACATGTACATTCTATATGATTTTATTTAGTTTATGTGACTTTTTGTATTATCTTACCCACTACAAAATTATAGGATGATTTTTTAAAACATTCTATTTTTCAGGATCCGCATGTGACTTAGATAGACATGAGAAAGGAGTTTGTTATCCCATTTTAAAAGCAACCCGATATACATATGACAAAATCGTAATTTTATATATAAAAACAAAAGTATTTATTTTAGGTTCACGGAATTCCAATAATACTACATACAGTTTTGAAGGTGTGCAATCGCTAGAGGTGGGCAAAACTTCTGACAGCTCCAACACCCTCTTCGACTCTGATTCTGACTGAATCAAGAAATTTGGAGTTTAGAGTCGGAGTCAAAGCCGATACAAGCTCTGACCTCAAAACTCCAACTTTGATACTTATTCTTAATATATTTAATATTGTAATATAAGTAATAGGTAGTTGAGTGGCCTAACGGTTGAAATAATATTTTGCAAACTTGAGAACGCACGTTCAAGCCCCTCCGCGTACGACACAGTGTTTTGCATACTTTATTTTTTAAGAAAATCTTTTTTAAGATTTTCTATTCTAGTACAAGAGCTTCATCGAGATCCTCTCTAATGAACACACACACTAGAAGATATACACCGCCAGGGGTTGATTCACATTGATGCCAAAGATCCCTTCTGATGAATTCAAGGTTGGATCTCAGTTCCTCATTATCTGTTTTCTCTCTTGTCCTCAGCAACGACGTCACTTGTTGCAACGCCTCACAAGTAGTAACTCTCTCTCTCTCTCTCTCTCTCTCTCTTGTGGCGCCAACTCCAATTTCTGAAACTCCAATTGAAGTCAGAATCCGCTCGGATTCAAAGTCGAAGTCAAAACTCAACTTGACCCTAACTTTAGTAGGAATTGGGCATTTCAACTCGTTTTGAGCCGGAGTCCAACCATAGCAATTGTCTACTTCTTTTGAAAAAAAGTAGTATTTATTATTAAGAAATTTTTATTTTTATTTTTTTTATGTTAGTTCATATTTAACCACTTTTTTCAAATGGAATACACCAAAATTACACGTTACACATATTAATTTTCATTCTCTTTAACATTTTCATATATATTTACATTCATTAAATATCATAAAAGTTGGTCGTAATGATATTTTTTTCTTTATTAAAGTAGAAATTCTTTGTAAACAAATAATATTCTATCAATTGTTTTTCTGAATTATTTTAGTCAAATTTCGGCCTCCGACAGCAAAATCTTGATTTTTTGTCGCTAATGACAGACTTCCACGTTAACTTTATATTAATGTGTCAATGTATATAACTTACAAATATATATATATATTTTTCCCCCCTAAAAATGCATTTCACCACCTTCGTAGAGTTTCCCCATTTCAATTATAAACAATTCATGGTATGTTAACTTACTAGCATTTATATGTGAACATGGCAAGGTTTAGGTTCCATCACAAATTGATGGGTGATGATGTGATATTATTAGTGTCCACTAAATAATTGGTTTGCCACGCGCGTGATCTCGACGGCATTTTTAGGATTGTAAGCAAACAAGAAGCAACGATGCATATATGTAATAAGCCTGCCATACGATGCCTGTCATGATTAAGAATGAGACCTTTCACCTAAAAAAGAGGTGAAAAAGCTACTTTACTTGACCATACTATATTCATTAAGACTCCTACCTAAAAGATGATAAAAAGCTATACTAGGACTTGGGGCTATTAGGAATCTTAAAAGTATTTAAGTAATTTTAAAAGTTCTTTAATCAAAAAATTAAATTATTTGAATTGTTATAAGTTAAAATACTTTTTAATCTTAAATAATTTAAAAATATATTTACAAAAAAATATCAAACGTATTTTTTTGAATAATTCAAAATGTAATTAATGGATAAAAATGTCTAAATAATTTTTAAATAATTATAACTTTTAAACTTTTAAAAATATGACTATAATTCAAAATGTAATTATGTAGATCGATATTGGGCAATGAAGTTGGTGTATTAATAAAAATATTTATAGAATTTTGTATGACATTAAAACTTCTCAAAAAATAAATAATGAATGGATGTCGGTGAATTACCATCTCTTACGGCAGTCAATTTCTCTCTTTGTTTTCTGGGATAAAAAAATACAAGAAACTAGGATTGGGACCATTAATGTTGTGTCCTTTTAATGCAGGGATGATCTAAATAATAAGAGGTATGATAGGAATCCGTCATTGTAGTGGTGTGTAATTTTACACACCATACGTGGAAGTCTTCTGATTTTTTGTTTTTAATCCTCGCACTCCTCATCTCTCTCAATTCGGTCTCTCTCATCTCTCTCTCATCGTTTCTCTCTTTCTCTCTCATCCAGCTCATTTCTCAGTTTTTATCTCTCTTTCATCAACCCTCTCTCTCCTCTCTTATCGTCTCTCAATCTCCCTCTCTCTCTCATCTCATCTCTCTCTCTCTCTCACTCTTATCAGCTCTCTCTCTCCTCCCTCACCATTTCTCTCTCTCAATCCGAGCTCTCTCTCATCCTCTCGGTCTCTCAGTCTCAGTCTCCGTCTCTCTCATCTCCTCTCTCTTTCTCTCATCCTCTCAGTCTCTCTCTCTTATCATCTCTCGCTCGCATTCTCATTCTCTCATTTCGTCTCTCTTAAATTTGAAATTTAAAATGCGGAAACAAAAGGAATACGAAAGGATTGTGAGTTTTATTACGAGGATATTTTGATCATTTTATAATAGTGTGAGTAAGCTGATGTGAAATAGTTAGGGATGCAAATATTAACTCAAATAATAAACCATCATGCTGCATTCTTTTAGTGTCATGGTAGGAATCATTTGGGTTGGTTTTGGACTCTTCTGCAAAACCAATTAAACATCTCTATTTGTCTTCTTATTCTGGTTGGCATCAAGCCTCCCATTTCACGTTATTTCAAAACTCTATTCGTTGGCCATCTATACATAAACTATATCAATATTATTTTTTCTTAGTATTTATAAGCTGTCAATTTGAATGAAATAAAGTAAAACAATGGCCGGTGCGTGCATGAGCACCGAACAATACCAGGCATGGACGGAGTGGTAGCCAGCTCAGCTACCATAATGGCATCATATTATATTATTGAGTGTACTACAAGGAACAATCTGAAAAGTCTTCACTCTTGAGTCTTGAGCCAAAAAGAAACTAAAATATATGGAGAAAATAAAGGAAAAATATGAATATCGGGCAGTGAATAGTGATCTGTCCGAGAAAATGTTTTATATATAGAGGTGTCCCACATTTTTGTGTCAGGGGGATCCAGGTTCATCGACACAGCTCACAGTAACACTGCCTCTTCTTGCTTGGGAATACCGTGAAAGCAACAAAAACTCTTAGACAATAAGGACAGAATTGGAAGTTAAGAATTTTAAAAAAAATTTATTTTATTTTAATTTATTATTATATATTTTTGAAAATTTTTATATAAAATATAATAAATAATTTAACTTTTTTAAATCTTAATATATATTTTTTAAATTCTAATTTAATTTTTTTAAATTTTAAAAATAAAAAATAATATTTTAAATTTTAAAACAAAATATAAAATTCTCATCTCATTTCAAATCTATCCTAAAGCTCCTTTTTTTTTTTTTTTTTTTTTTTTTTTTTTTTTATTTTATTAATTTTTTTTNGTTTTTGCAGTACACGGTATGTTTTAGATTTTCAACTCATCTTAATATCTTTTTTAAATTTTAATATAAAATATAATAAATAATTTAATTTTTTTAAATCTCAAAATAATTTTAATATTTAAAAATAATATTTTAATAATATTTTATCATCTCAACTTAACTCAATTTACTTCAACATTCAAACTCACCGGTTCTTATCAGGTTTCGTGGAACCTGTTTCTACACATGCTTTCCTGTATTTTCTTTGTATTTGTTTTTTAAAGTGGGGCTCTCCCCAATATTGTGAAATCCAATAGGAAGAAAACCGCGCTTAATGCATCGAATGTGGTAAGACTTGGACTAACTAAGGCAGGTTTTTTTTTTATTAATTTTTTTATTTAGTCACGATTTGGATTGAAAATTTATCCCAACTCATTTCATCTCATTATTATAATTTTTTTAAATTTTTACATAAAATATAATAAATAATTTAATTTTTTTAAATTTTAAAAAATAATAATATTTAAACTAATATTATAATAATATTATATTCAACTCATCTAAAACTATATCAACTTATATTTGAATTAAAACGTAGCCAAAAAAAAAAAATAAAAAGGAAGAGAAGAATCTTTGAATGGTCGTGCTCATATATCATTCATTAGACAACACGTGCACATGTACATAGCATCCATGCAATCAGTTTTACTCAAGGAATGAATATTGTTATCAGCGTTATAATTTTAGTGATTGATTGTACTGATAAAAGCCTTAAAAAAGTGTGGTAATCAGTTATTTAATGGTCATGTTTTCCTTAACCCAGTTTTGCCAGCTCGTTTTAGCCATTTGAAAGCAAATGCCATTGCTCGCTGAGAAAATAAATTTAGTTAACTTTTATTAGTAAAGAATGAAAAATAAACTGAAAAATCTTTGAACCGATCATAAATTAAAAAGGTTTTATATCACAATTATTATGTCCAACTTGAACAAATTATATTAATCCAATTATCAAATTAATTAATTGCCACATTTATCGAAATCAAGATCAAAATCTAAGAAAGTAGTACTAATTAAACCATTAATGTAAATATTTTGGTAACGAACATAAATCTACATATTTGAGGAACTCTTCAAATATATAGTAAAACTATTTCTAAACCTGACTTGTAATCCTACGTATTCTCCGATGATCTCTACGATACTACAATTTCACCCCCCGAATGAAGTACTCTTCCATTCCTTTTTCTCAATACCCTTAACTTGAAGTCTATGAACATTGATGAACTCGATCGCACGCAATAATCCAAAGCATAAAAATAAACATAAAGGGTGCGTGAGGGGGCCCCTATGAGAGAGAGGCACAGGGACCAAGAGATCAAACCACGGAAACTCAAGACCCCTTAGGCGAAAACCCAAAGCAGGTCAGAAGTCCAAATCAAGAAATCGCGTATCGAGCCCACGGCCATAGACCCATCCATAAAGGAATTGGCACCAAGCTCGGCCACACCAAGAATCCCACTATAGGGCAGTGATCACCTCGGGACTTGGTAAATTACGAAGTCTTGCCATAAGGCATGTTGCAGACTGTTGTCGTTGGAGTCTTGGACGCAAGCGGTTGGGCGTGTTCGATTGTGGGCATGCCAGGCCCGAGACAAGTTGCATTCAATACGTGTTAGGGAACCCAGCACCCAACAACGTGTTGCCAGAGGCACCGTAGGACGGCTCTACCACGACCTGACACCTTGCCACAGCAGGATGGTGGCAGCAAGTTTGACCCAAGCATGCCCTGACACGCCACGATCTCTCTCGACAGTTTGAGCCGCGACCTGAAACACTGCCACGATAGGGGATGGTTGCAGGTTTGACCCAGGCACAACTTGACACACCATGATCTCCCTCTACAGTTGGATCCAAATCAACTATAAATAATAGCCATCCCTCCCACGGGAAGGCTTTTTGAGCCCTTTACTATTTGCTAATTCTCTGAACTTTCTTCATCACCCAGGTACTCTTCACTGACTTTGGCATTAGAGTATCGGGTGTGTGGGGAGCACGGACCAATGCGGTCTCAGGACGGGGAGAGAAAGGCAGCCGGCATGTCCAATCAACTGTTGGGAGACGGAACGACCATGGGAAATGAGGAGAGACATTCATTGAACGGACAGGTGGCCTCGGGAACTCAAATCTGCGGGAGTTAAACAGGTGACCTCAAGAACTCAATTGATGGGCAGCTCATTGAAGACGGAAGACATAAGGGTAACAGGGATCGACGAGACACATTCATTGAATTGACAGGTGGCCTTGAGAACTCAAATCAACGAGAGCCAAACGAGTGACATTGAAAGCTCAACTAACGGGCGGCACATTGAAGACGGAAGACAAACAGGCCACGGGAACCGTGGAGACACAGAACGGATAGGTGACCCTAAGAGACTAACGGGTGACACCATTACTGGGAGGTACTTTGAATTTCCACCACATTTATGTGGTAGGAATTTGTGGAGTACTGTGAGAGGGGCTCCTTTGAAAGAGAGGCCCAGGCCCAGGCCCAAAGAGATCAAGCCATGGAGACCCTAGGCCCCTCAAGCGAAAATCCAAAGCAGGCTAGAAGCCCAGATCGGGAAATCGCGTACTGAGCCCACGACCATAGGCCCATCTGGAAAGGATTTGGCACCAAACTCGACCACGCCAAGAATCCCACCATAGGGCAATGATCACCTCGGGACTCGGTGACCTACCTAGCCCTGCCATAAGGTACGTTGCAGACTGTTGCCATTGGATGCAGGTGGTTGGGCGTGTCTGATCGTAGGCCATTGCTCAATGCGTGTCAGGGAAGTTAGCACGCAACGACATGTTGCCAGATGCACCGTAGGACAGCTCGATCACAATCACTGTCATGGTAGGATGGTGGCTGCAGGTTTGACTTGAGCATGCCTTGACACGCCACAATCTCCCTTAGCAGTTTGAGCAGTGACTTGACATACTGCCACTACAGGGGGTGATAGCAAGTCTGACCCAGGCACGACCTGACACATCACAATCTCCCTCGGCAGCCGAGTCCAAACCAAGTATAAATAACAGCCATCCCTCCCATGGGAAGGCTCTCTGAACCCTTTACTATTTGCTAGTTTTCTAAACTTTCTTCATCATCCGAGTATTCTTTACTGACTTTGGCATCAGAGTGATCCCGAAAGTCACTGAAGTCCTTCCATCATTTTAGCTGCAAGTTATGTGAGCTTGGCTGCCGTGATACTGCTCAGGTCACGAAACACAACATCGATAAGGTGTCTAAGGAGAAAAATATTCAATTCGAAAGTAGTACAGAACCTCACTAGCTAGGGTTTTTTTCACTCTCAAGACAACAAGGATGTGTACTCAAATAATTGGATAAGAAACCTTTTTTTTTTTTTTGGGAATAATTAGCATATGTAGGCATGCAGAATTCAAAAAGAAGCTTTTTATGAATATAGAGATGAGTTGAGTTATTTATGAATAGTAATGAATTAAATGGTGAAGTGAGTTTTGTGGGACCCACCTAAGATGAATTAAGATGTGTTTGGATATTAAGATGAGTTTAGATGCATTTATAGGAAGTTGAAAAAGGTTGTGAGTCTTACGTGTAAAGAGGTGTTGAGTTGAAAAATATTGTGGGTCTCACATACAAAGATGTTTTTAGTTTAGATGAGTTTAATAATTTGAGAGTTTGGTGTTTTGATGTTAGACTTAACTTAAAATTAGACTGAACTAAATTGAATTCAGATGAGTTTAACAACCAAACAGAGTCTTGATTTGGGAGTTGAGTGTTTCGATATTAAACTCAATTTAAAATTAGATTGAACTGAATTAATCTTAATATCTTCCAACATCCAAATGGGACCAAAATTTATAGCTTCCTCCTTTAACCTCAAGCTTTATTTTACTCTTCCATTTATGCTCATGCTTCCCGGCCCATTTCAGTTGGTTTTGCATAATCCGGAGCCATTCTCCTTTTTATTTAAGATGAAATTTGGAAACATTTTAAAAATCAAATTTTCACGATAAAATATATTTTATAAAACAGTTACTTGATAGTACTCTCATTTGTTACAATACCAATAACACTTCCAAGTTTCCAACACAGCAAAACAAATGTTTTGAACCCACTCATTAAACTCAACTAATTACAGACCAAGTTTATTCAACATTAGAAGATTCATCCATATAAAGTATAAACATTTTTATTAACAAAAATAATGAATTTATAATTTGACGTATTACATCAAACTATATAAGTTTTTTAGTTTGCTTTTGTAAAATTCATTTGTGACTAAAATATTTCTCCAAAATAAATTCATCACTATATTGTTTTAAATAAGAATAATGATAGATACAGTCGTAGAGTGCTCAAGCGAAGTACAATCTTTTTGTAAAAGAGTGAGGTTTAGTATTAAAAAAATTAATTTTTTTTTTTATCATGTGAATCTCATATTTACACTTTTTTTTAAAGAGATTGTACGGTGCTTACACATTCCATGATTGTAAATATCATTTTTCTTTAAATAAATTCTTTTTTTCAAGCATTACTTTAGGGTTGGGATACACACCTAGAGATTTAAATCATTAATTTTATTTATGTCTTTATTTTTGCCAAATATTTTTACATAAGCTAGTTTAGTCCCTGACTTTTTCTTGTCGTTATTCATTCAATTGATTAATATTGTTAATTAGTTTTTTTTAATGTAAATTTAACTAATCAACCAATTACCATACATATCATCTTTGGCTCAAGTGCCATCGATGCTCGTATGATCTCACAGTGAGATTCAAATTTTGAGTCCCATGTCAGGGTTTCTTTTTTTTTTTTTTAAAAAAAATCACAAATTCATTTAAAAATACTTTCTTAATCATTAAGTCAAAGTATAATTCAATTCGGTAGAAACTTTATGTAGGAATAGTATTTTCCAAACCAAAAAACCTGATTTACGCACTTTGTTAACTGGCCAGTTTGGATTCAGAGCTGAAATAAGATGCTTTTAGATAAAGATGAAAGTTAAAAAAATATTGTTAGAATATTATTTTTTAATATTATTATCGTTTTGGGATTTTAAAATTTTGAATTATTTATTATATTTTGTGTAAAAATTTAAAAAAATTATAATGATGAGATGAGATGAAACATTTTTCAAATCTAAATGGGGCCTAAGAGGATCTAGAGGAGGCAATTACTATAAAAGTATTATGAGCATTGGTGACCGATGAGAGCTTGAATATTTTGTCATTTTATTACGTAGTTAGTAATCAACTCTATTCCAGTTTGAAAATTATTATAATTAAAAAAATCTCACAAAAATAAATAAATAAATTGAAATGACTTCATATGAGACGTTAGATTTATTTTACAATAAAAATAATTTTACAATTTAACATATTACATCAAGTTGCCACACAAACATTGTGACACGTGAGTCTCACACATGATCGCCTCATCTAGTGCCTTCTGTATTGCTTCCAAGCCCTAAATCACATTGTCTCCACCATTTTGTGAAGGACTGGACATCTTTAACTAGAAGATAATGATATATGCTCCATTGTCCAATGCACATTAATGTTTCCTTATTAGATTCTTTTCAAACAATACAACCGCACTCGCATACAGTAACAACTTAGTTATATTGTAATTAATGAAAATAGAGATTTAGACATAAAATAGTATAAATTCTATAAATTGATACTGAAATGCCTTCTTTGAGGGAGGCTCCTCCAGGTTCTAGAAGAAATACAGAATACTAAAAAACGTAACTAATTTGTCAGATCTCCCACTGATATACTAGAAATGGGAAATAATTAGTGTGCCCTCCTGACTTAAGGCCTATGGGCCAACTATTACATAAAGGAAATTAAGTAGAAATAAGTAGAGCATGTGTCTCGTGGACACCCAGCCTGTGAGTCCCACTTAATTATTCAAGGCCCAGCCCAGCTCGTAACATCTCTACTCCTCCTGGAAGCTTCAAACTACACTTTCCCAAACCGAGTTCAACTATCAACCCTTCTGTCTCTTCTCCTTCATGCCAACACCATTTCCTCTTGCTGCAGTAGTGTAACAATTCCCTCTTCCTCAAAACATCTTGCCCACAAGATGGGGAAATTTTTGCCGAAGACGGTGGTATGGCTCCCACGAAGCCTCTTCCCGCAATTGTCCCTGCCATCACACAAGCAACTCCACCAAAGGTTGGTTTTTTACTTTCCTCAGCCTTCTAGTGATTATCTCCTCTGGTTCTGGTAAAAACACCATTAGCATTTACTAGTGGGAGTGTAGGTAATGGGTTCACACCCTGACCTAATTTTTTCTTTAACTGTGAAACATGGAATATGTTGTGGATGTAGGTTGTTTTGGGAAGTTGAAGCCGATAGGCTACTTCCCCTATCTTCTGAAGAATTTGGAAGGGGCCGTAGAATCTTTGGGACAGCTTGAGGTTCCTACATTGCTGGACTGAAGATTGTTTGTAGGGTTGAAGTCTTAAGTAGACCCATTCCCCCACGAGGTATTGTTGTTTTTTCCTCCTTTGATCTGCATATTTTTTCATTTGTTCCTGGGCTCTCACCAGGTTGTGTTTCAATAGGTGCCAAAGCTGATCTCTTTGCTGCAAGTTAATGCCCACGTCTTCAATTCTTTTTGTATTTGTATCATAGCTAGTCAACTTAGGTGGTTTGTAGCCATAGAGGGCCTCAAAGGGGGTGATTTGTGTTGATGCATGTTGTGAGGAGTTGTAGCACCATTATGCTAGGGCCACCCAATTAGACCATTCCTTAGGAGTATCACTGACATTGCTCCTTAAGTAATTTTCCACCTACTTATTTACCGCTTCTGTCTGACCATCAGTTTGAGGATGGTAGGCAGTGCTAAAGGCTAGCTATACACCTTGTAAATAGAAGAATTATTTCCAAAACTTACTGGTAAAAGTAGGGTCTCGGTCAGAAACAATAGTATGGGGCATACCATGTAACTTAAACACATATTTCACAAATAGCTGGGCCACCACTTTAGCTGTGTAAGGGTGAGCAATAGGTACAAAATGAGCATATTTAGTAAATCTGTGACTATCCACCACCACCCATAGGGCATTGAAGTCATTGAAAAAGGCAATCCATCCACAAAATCCAAGGAAATATTAGTCCATGAGCTAGAGGGTAGGGGTTGGAGACGGCCACTAGGAAGAGTGTTGTCTACCTTCACTCTTTGGCATGTTTCACAGCTCCTTAAAAACTGTTTTAAATCCATCTTGACCCCTGGCAAGTAAAAATTCCTTACTAGCCAATGTAGGGTTTTGTCAAAATCCAAATATCCTCCTGTAGGACTACTATGCACCAACTAATATCCTGTCAATGAGAGCTGGGTTGGCAGGGATACAAATTCCGTTTTTGCAAAATAAAATTTCATTTATGATAGTGTAGTGGGGTGGCAATAGCCCTTCATTGCCCTTCTTCATTAGAGCTTGCACCTCTCCATCTCCAGCATAGCAAGACTTGATGTCAATAATCCAATCCCAACTGGGAAGCGAGATGAGTGCAACAGATATGAGTGCCAAGTTTTTCTTCTCCCTTTTGTACTCAACCAGAAAGTCATAGCCCATAAGTTTTAATATCCACTTATGCTGCATAGGAATTCCCACTCGTTGGTCTAATAGGAATTTCAAACTTTGATGGTTTGTTTTGACCACAAATGAATGTCCCAACAGGTAAGGACGCCACTTCTGCACAACTGAAACTAGTGCCATTAACTCCTTCTCATACGTCGACATCCTTAGAGCCCTACCCTTCAAGCCTTAGCCGAAAAATGCTAGGGTAAGGAATGTCCCAACAGATAAGAACGCCACTTTTGCACAACTGAAACTAGTGCCATTAACTCCTTCTCATACGTCGACATCCCTAAAGCCCTACTCTTCAATTGGTCAAAGGCTACCTAAGCTGTTGTAGTCCACTTAAAACTGTCTTTTTTCAATAGCTGAGTTAATTGGATAGCAATAGCACCATATCCCTTTATAAACCTTCGATAGTACCCCGTAAGGCCTAAAAAACCTCTCAATGCCTTAATAATCTTCAGAACAGGCCAATTTTCCATAGCTTGAGTCTTGGCTAGGTCTGTTTTAATTCCTTGGCCCGAGATCAAGTGGCCCAAATAGGCTTCAATTTGGCCAAAACAACACTTACTCATTTTTACAAAAGTTGATGCTCTCTTAGGATGTCAAAAGTAGCTTTCAGATGTTGTAAATGAGCCTTTCCATCATTGCTATAGATTAGTATATAATCAAAAAATACTAAAATAAAGCGACAGAGATAAGGTTTAAAAACTTGGTTCATTAAGTTTTGAAAGGTGGATGAAGCATTAGTTAGGCCAAATGGCATAACTAGGAACTCGTAGTGGCCCTCATACGTCTTAAACGCAGTTTTAGGAACATCCTCTAGTTGGACCCTGATTTGATGATAACCCGACCTTAAGTTGAGTTTAGAAAAAACACTAGCTCCATGTAATTCATCCATGAGCTCATCAATGACAGGGATGAGATACTTATCCTTGATTGTGGCCTTGTTTAATACCCGGTAATCCACACACATGCGCCAAGTACCATCAGCCTTGTGTACTAATAAAACTGGACATGAGTAGAGGCTATAACAAGGGCGAAAAACCCCTGAATCCAATAGCTCTTTCACAATATGCTTAATTTCATCCTTTTAAAAATAAATATAGCGATAGGGTCAGACTGAAATTGGTTTGGTGCCAAGTTGGAGGGTGATAGTATGGTCATGGGCACATATTGGGGGCAAGCCTTTTGGGGTGGAAAAAATGTCAGGAAAAGTGTCTAGGAGCTGTTTGATAGGTTTAGGAATAGGGTGGTCTTGATTTTTCTGGTAAAGATTCAATTAATTGGAGTAAGAGGCCTTTGGTTTCCATGCTGTTTGACTTGTGCATTGACCCTTCCTTTAGCCAATTGTTTACACAGAACCCTTTCAATGTAACAACCCTAGCAGCATAAGTAAACTACATAGTCAATTCTTGGAAGTTCCAAAGAATTGAGCCCAATCCTTGCAACCATTGAATTCCCAAAACCATGTCGCATCCAGCTAACTCTAATAGGTACATATCTACCCAAAAAACCTCTCCCTAAATGTTGATGTTGACCCCCATTGATTTCCCTTCACTCTCTAGTTGGTCCCCATTTGCAATCTTAACTCTCACTCTTTTTTGAGTTAAAATTGGTAATGTTAGCCGTGACATTAAAGCTGAATCTAGGAAGTTGTGCGTACTTCCTGAGTCAATTAATATTGTCACTCTTTGGCTGCCCATTCTTCCTTTGACCCGCATGGTTCTAGGATTGACTGACCCTATAATGGCATGTAATGAAATCTCAGGGTCTTTCCCCACATTTTTCAAATCCAATCACTCCTCTGGGGTAGGATGAGGATCAGGTTCTTCCTCAATTGAGGTTTCCTCCTCCTACACTTCTTCGATTAGATAGAGCTTAGGACTTTGACACCTATGGCCTCTATGCCACCTAGAGTCACAATGGTAACAAAGGCCTTTCTCACGTTTTTCTTTCATCTGATTGGGGCTGATTTTGTGTACTGAAAAAATTGCCTTGCCATAAGATTTGGGAGTTTCAGTGTTTGGCAGGGTAAATGTTTTAGGGTAGGGATATTTTTTAGGGTGAATTTTAGGGTGGTTGGTATTGAAATTTCTAAGGGTAAACATTTTGTGTAGGGATATTTTTTCTTCTTAGATTTTGGCAAGTCCATAAGCTGAGATGAGATTATTGGGGTTAAACATTCGCACAGTCAGCCTTATATCATCCTTTAAACCACTCAAAAAATAGCTCAGTTTGTACTAATCTGATAAACCCCTCAACCTGTTTGACAAAGATTCAAAATGAGCCTTATACTCTTCCACTGTGCCTACTTGCCCGAGTCTAATTAGTTGTTTCATAGGATCATCATAACTAGAGGGACCAAATCGAATTAATAAAATATTGACAAACTCATCTCATGAATGCAGGGCACTTGATTCATCCAGGTTCTGAAACCATACAAGAGCCCTGCCCTCCATATGGAAAGA
The DNA here is from genome assembly GCA_003123785.1 of Pterocarya stenoptera. Lineage (NCBI taxonomy): Eukaryota > Viridiplantae > Streptophyta > Magnoliopsida > Fagales > Juglandaceae > Pterocarya > Pterocarya stenoptera. The sequence continues at coordinate 160,468 of QEOT01001471.1, forward strand.
GGCCAATCTCAAGTGATGTTGAGGCAAAGTATTATGGAATGAAAAAAAATTGGCTCACCTTGTATAACCAACCATGAGGATCTTCACTATTAAATGTAGGAAAATCCAAACGTATGGCTCTAGGGTGGATCTCACCCGTGTGTAAAACCATTTGTTCATTGTTTTGTGGATTTCCATTGTGACTAGGTCCTGCTAAGTGCTAGCTTTGTGTGTTTTTCAGGTCTGCTGCCATGGAAGTCAACTGATTCATCATAGCCTCCATCTGAGGCCTCACAGCCTGCATTTCCACTCCAATGGTCGTGAACTGAGACTTCGTACCCTTCTTGAAGGACTGCAAACCTTCTTGCAACTGTGTCAAACACGTGCCTTTAGCCATGGATAGGGAGGATCGAGGGCTCTGGATTCCACCTTGTAACAGCTTAGTTATATATTAATTAATGGAAATAGAGATTTAGACATGAAATAGCATAAATTCCATAGATTGATACTGAAATGTCTTCTTCGAGGGAGGCTCTTCCAGGTTTTAGAAAAAATACAAAATACTAAAAAACGTAACTAACTTGTCAGATCTCCTATGGATATACTAGAAATGGGAAATGACTAGTGTGCCCTCCTGACTTAAGGCCCATGGGCCAACTATTACATAAAGGAAATTAACTAGAAATAAGTAGAGCATGTGTCCTGTGGACACCAGCCAGTGAGTCCCACTTGATTATTCAAGGCCCAGCGCAGCCCGTAACATCTCTACTCCTCCTAGAAGCTTCAAACTACACTTTCCCAAACCAAGTTTAAGTATAAACCCTTTTGTCTCCTCTCCTTCGTGCCAACGCCATTCCCCCTTGCTGCAGTAGTGTAACACATACATGGCAGCCTATTTCTTGATCTCGAGTTGAGAATATATGAGATTTTAAAACTGCTAGATTCTATTTTTTTTTTATCTTTAATTTTTTATTTCATACACTTTTTAAGATTTATATTTTAGGGTGTTTATTTGGTCATCTATACTTGTTTATTAATTTCTTACCGTAAAAAAAAAGAAAAAAAAGAAAAAGAAAAAGAAAAAAACACCTACTACTATCCTCCAATCTCAAAAACGAGAAAAACCCATCTAAAACCAAACCCAATTCCAAAGACCACACTCACACGAGCCCTAACAAAGCTAGCCCAAATCATGGGCACTCACCGAGCCTCCACTAGCCCATAGCAGACAGCCGGAAAACACCGAAAAGTGAAAAGTATTTCATAGGCAATAGCAGCAGAAGCAGAACCAAAATGGCTATGGATGGTGCTACCAACTCTGAGGACTTCGCCGTGGGCTGCTTGCTCTCCATCAAGACCACTTTAGGCGACGACTTTGAAGCTCAGGTCATCACCTTTGACCGCCACTCCAACATTCTCGTCCTTCATATCCTTCATTCTCTTGAGATCTTTCTTCTCATTGATCCGTTTGATTTTTTGCTAACCCTAGAAAACACCATAGAACATGAACATATTATATTTTTTTGTGTGTATTCCTTAACTTTCGTTGGGTGCGCACAAGAGGGTTCGAAAGCGGGACCTCGCCGGAACATACGGTTGTTGAAGGCCAACTTCATAAAGGAGTTTTCGTTCTTGGGCCAAGCCGAAGATCCACTCGATATAAAAAACTGTTTCCTTGATCTTAGTACTCTGCGCGCTAGAGAAGATTTGGCCATTAGGTGGGTTTTCTTGCGATTTTCATCACAAGTCCACTTGGGATTTTTTTTTTTTTTTTTT